>CM071943.1:1637500-2000000 GCA_036784905.1 Acrossocheilus fasciatus
AAATTATGCAAAAAAAAAATAGTTCTATATTTAGTATTAGGTATGGCTGGTGTTCAATTCACTCAAAATGGTCAGCTTTACTTGGTTCGTTTTGGACCTTGTTATAGTAACTGCAATGACTGTTCTTTGTGTAAAATCATAATATAGATTAATTGGATCATCTTCAAAGAGTGTGAACAATCATGATGCATCAATCTGACAATCAATATCCAATGCATTGCTTTTAAAAAAATGAATTACAATATCAGTGCATTTGTTTCTTCATACTTAAATTGTGATTGTGTTTCAGATTTCGTTATGCATTGTATTATTTAGTAAAGAAACATATATGAATCAATCTGTTATTGACGTAAATATGCATCCTTCATATTTTTTGGACCAAACTTGCATTAAAATCAATGCTGAATGAGATCTGAATGTGTTTTTCAGATGCATTCCTAAAACAAAACACTCTGAACAATTAAAAACACAGGATACATTTAGTTGATGATCATTCTCATAATGTTCCTTCGGTTCAGCTTTTGTCCCTCCATTTTTCTTTCTTTCATCTATTACCTTTAATTCACTTCTTCTTTATTTCTCCTGAAGAAGCTCAGAGAGATAAATATGTGTCTCTAAATTACACACTTTCAGCACATTTATCAGCTCAGCTCAACATATTCATGAATTAAAAACAGTCATTAGAAAAGGTCATTTTTCCCTGGATTCTTAAAAGGTTTTATTACGTGAGGTTAAAGAGAGACGCACGAGACCTGAGGAATATTTCACACCGAACACTGTGAGATAAGAGCTGGATTCACCGCGCTAGTAAATAGCTTTCTGTGTGTGTGTGTGTGTGTGTGTGTGTGTGTGTGTGTGTGTGTGTGTGTGTGTGTGTGTGTGTGTGTGTGTGTGTGTGTGTGTGTGTGTGTGTGTGTCCTGTGTTTGAGTCTCTGGTGCATGACGGGTCACAGTAATTAAAGTTCTGATCATTTACCAAACACTCCTGCCTGCCACCACATGCACACACACACACACACACACACACACACACACACACTGATTACTGATCTATCCAACACTGAGAGAGAGAGAGAGAGAGAGAGAGAGAGAGAGAGAGAGAGAATGTTCAATGATGAAGATCCAACTCTTCATTTAAGCTCAGAAACTCTTCATCATCATCATTGTCTGAACAATAAACACACACACACACACACACACACACTGACATACACTGTAAAAAGTGATAAGTTGACTTAACTTATTAAACTAAATCTAAACTCATAAAAAAGAATAATACAATAATTTTAAATTAATAATAAAAAAATGTTACTTCAAATAAAGTAAAACACAAAACAAAAACTAAACATTTTATTTCCGATAGTTGCAAGGCAGCATTACTCATGTTCATTTAGTTTAATTTGTACTAAAATAACGAAAACTTGATACAAACTGTATGGATAAAAAAACTAATAAAATGATAATAACTAATAAAAACCACAATAACAATTCGACAAAAACTTAAACTAAAATTTAAAAAAATATGTGACAGAAACACAATGCATGATATGTGACTTGCGTGACAAAGACACAATAAAAAGTGTACTAAAAATGTAAATAAATTAAAAAAGAATACATAACAAAAACAAAATAAAAAAAACTTAAGAAAATATTTATGAAAACTATAATAGTATCTCATTTATAATTAAATAACACTGAAACATTTGCATTTCAGTAAATATCTCGGTAACACTTTACAATACGGTTCATTAGTTAACATGAACTAAGAATGAACAGTACTTCCGCAGCATTTATTAATCTTAGTTCATGTTAATTTCAGCATTTACTAATGCATTATTAAAATCTCAAGTTGTGTTTGTTAATATTCATAGTTCATAGTTAATGCACATGTTCATGGTTAATGCACTATGAAAGTGAAAGTGAAGTGACGTGTGACCATGTACCCATACTCTGAATCTGTGCTCTGCGTTTAACCCATCCAAGTGCACACACAGAGTAGCGAACACACACCCGGAGCAGCGGGCAGCCAGTGCTGCGGCGCCCGGGGAGCAGTTGGGGGTTTGGGGGTCACCTCACCCCCCCCACCGACAATCCCTGCCGGACCTGAGACTCGAACCCACGACCTTCGTTACAAGTCCGACTCTCTATCTATTCGGTCACGACCGCCCCAACATGAGCTAACTTGATTAACTAATGTTAACAAAGATGAATAAATAGTGTAATAAATGTACTGGTCATCAGTGTTGGGAGTAACGCATTACAAGTTACGTAATCAGATTACTTTTTTCAAGTAACTAGTAAAGTAACGCATTACTTTTTTAATTTACAAGAAAATATCTGAGTTACTTTGTTTTCCCATTTATTGACTGACAAGTCTGCTGTCCCCATGTTGGGAGAAATTGGACGTACAGAGGCGTGAACATGATGTTACCGTAGTTCTAGACTAAATGTGAGCGTGCATTAATTCACCTCACTGGCAAAAAAAAAAAAATTCAGTATTCATCAAAATGAATTTAAACAGTGAAATGCAAACTCAGAATATGACGCAAACCTGCAATAATTAAATATGTAAAATAACACAAATGTATCTAATCCCATTTTATTAACCGATGTCTTTGCTGCTGACCTTTGATGATCCAGTTCAACCAAACTAATAAGCAAAAATGACTTTAAATAAACTAAAAATTGTGCTTCATTGCTTTTTAGTGTTGAAGAGTGTTGAACAGTCTTCTCTTGTGTTCTACTGTACAGACGTGAATTTACTTTTCCTTCAGCCTGAGGTTTATTCATTACACTTTTTGGTGTGAAAGGGCTTTTATATTTGCTATAAATAGAACGTCTTATATTAAAAACAAACAATCAACCGCTGCTCATATTTAAAAAGTAACGCGAAAGTAACACAATAGTAACGTAACGCATTACTTTCCATAAAAAGTTACGGTAACACTTTAGAATAGGTAACACTTGTTAACTATTAACTACGACTTTTCCCTCAATAAATTCTTAATTTGCTGCTTATTAATAGTTAATAAGGTAGTTGTTAAGTATTGGGCAGGGTTAGGGATGTAGAATAAGGTCATGTAGAATAAGGCATTAATATGTGCTTAATTAGCACTAATACATGGCTAATATTCTAGTACTATGCATGCTAATAAGCAACTAATAGGTAAGATAAAGTGTTGCCAAAGTAACTAAGTAATGCAATTAGTTACTTTTTAGGGAGTAACACAATATTGTAATGCATTTTAAAAGTAACTTTCCCCAACACTGCTAATCATTGTTTCTTCATGTTAGTTAGTACATTAACTAATGTTAACAAATGACACCTTATTGTGAAGTTTTACCAATATCTCTTTATATAGAAAATGTGAAATACCCCATACTGCACTGGGAGTTGAATTGGCGAATTGTTGTTTTGAATCAGTTCATTTACATAAAATGATTCATTCAAATCAATCTGACTGCATCAATCTGATAGGAATTTTTAGGAAAACATTGTATCATGTTTCAGTCACAATGGAGAACATGGATCTTTACTGAAGAAGCAACGTTGTTATGAAGCAGAGATACTGAAAATGTAGTTCAGTTAGTGATGTGTTTTCACATGAAGCAGAAATAGAGAGGAATCCTGATCATCCATGAACATTCAAGCCTGTGTAAGTCATGATCACATCACTTCTCTGCATGTTTAAAGCACCTCTTAATGTGTGTGTGTGTGTGTGTGTGTGTGTGTGTGTGTGTGTGTGTGTGTGTGTGTGTGTGTGTTCTCCTTTGCTCTGTCATTGTCATTCAGCAGGTTTCTGTTGTAAGCTTAAAGACACACACATATATTCTCTCTCCGGCTGATGAAAGTTAACAGCGCTCGTGATTAATGTGTCACATTATTAGTGCTGCTTGTGTTCAGTAAATCCCATCCTTCAGGATTTGGGCCTGTACAGGTATTAGCTCTCGGAATAATCCGGAGTGATTTGGAGAGTCGAGCGGAAACATGTGAAGATCTGGCAGGTCCTGGGAGAAATTCCAGCTGCCTGGTAGGTGAGAAAAACTCTGCGAGAGATCAGACGAGAAAGAGATGAGAAGCAGGGTCTCTTTGACTAATCTCACTGTGAAAGACTCCAACTTTAACAGCACTTTCCCACAAATCACATCCCTACAGGTTTCTCGTATCGGAATCAGCAGGTCTAGTTGACAGTTCCTTTAAATAAAGGATGTACATTCTGTCATCGTTTTCTTGACGTTTTGATGATAGAGTTTAAAGGGTTTAAAACAACATGATGTTCAGTATAATAACAATGTGTAGAGATCACAGCTTTGACGTTTCAAAATGCACCATAAAAGTAAATTCATAGTAGTCGTTAATGTGCCTAACGGAAAATCATATTGAGAGCACTTTTTTTTTTTTTTTGCAAAATGACAAATTTGCTCCTGGAAAAAAGAATTATTATTTACTATAAACTTAGAATTATTTCGTTGTTGTAGTTTTGAGTTTATATCTCACATTTCTGAATTTCTCCTTGAAATCATGAGAGAACTGTTAGAATTGTGAGATTAAAATTTAGCATATACTTTTTACATTTTTAATCCCATGCCAGAAATAATCTTTCAGAATTCATCATATACTGTATGCAGAAATTAAATATTGTATTATGTAATATTGTATACCCCCCCCCCCCCCCCCCCATTATGTAAGTAATAATGTATTTTCATTATTTCAGTAAATAATGGATTTAAATTTGGGTCTGATACATGCAGAAATTAAATATTGTGTATGATTTTATTTCCAGTAAATAACGGCATACATTTTGTTTCGTTCCTCACACAAAACATCTTGACTTCAGAAGAGTGATATGGACAGCTGTTATGATATTTTATGCTCGTATTTATTTGTTTATGCTCTTGATGATGATTTCATGAAAATAACATTCTACAAAACTTCAGTTGTATACAACCTCAGGGTGAGTAAATGATGGGAAAATGTAAATGTGTTGGGGCATTAGACTTAAAATGTACATAATTCTGCTAAATTATTATTGTCCATTAAAAGTTGGCAAAAAAAAAAAAAAAAAACTAGACTCGTAGTATTGCAGGACCTCTGTGTGTTTGTGGTAATGAGATGAGCTGAAGGCCAGCAAACTCAGTGCCAAACTGTGTGGTTTATATCTGTCAAATAAGTCATTATCTTTGGTCTCCTCGCAGTCTAGACCAGCGGATAAACAAGCTGGAGCCAAATAACAATTCTACCCAGCGCAGACCTGCAGTCCTCGTTCTGACCAGAAATACACGCCAGCACAAGATATTTCCAATCAGCTTTTACTCAGACAAACACATGCTGGAGAGGAGAAATCAGTGAGATGAGCACGAGAACGTAGAACAGCGCGACCCGCGCCGAGGAAACTCCTGTTTGTTTAAACATCATTTAAACACAAAACGTCATTCTTCGAAGTTGTAAATAAAACAGAATATTGAAGTATGTTTTACAAGAAAATACCTTTTCAGTGTTTTTATAATGTGTTACTTGCCATTTCTTTGTAATTATTTGTGAAATTTACATCCGTTTCTGAGTAAAAATGATTTTGCACCAAATTTGTTTTAGTGTAGTTAAAATGAAATTAAACCACTCCTTTAAAGCAGGATTATTTTAGTAGTTTACTATTATAGTAGCTACTAATGTTTTGAATTCCTTTTTCAGTTTTAATTTACTGTATAGTACTTTCATGCTTTTGTTCTGTTTTTTTTAATTAGTTTTTTACATTTCTGTTTAGCTTTGATTTATTTCAGTTTTGTTTACATTTTAAAGTTATTTTAGTTACTTGCCAAGGCAAGTTTTTTTTTTTTTTTTTTTTTTTTTTTAATATTCATGTTTTATTTATTTTTATTTTTATTTTATTTCAGTTTTTTCAACTAACAAAAGCAATTGTCAATTTTAGTTTTAGTTAACAATGTCAGCATTGCGTTAATATGTATTTACTTTACAAATATCTAATAAATAAAGCTAACTGTGCTATTTAATTATTATTTTTTTTAATCATTTCATCATAGTAATACGTTTATGTTTAGTTTTGATATTAGAGCAGTACCAAAGAGGATCTCAATTAGGTTGACATTATAACTGGAAATTTAAACACATTCATTTACACAAAATACAATTAATATAACACTTTATTTTGATGGTCCCTTTTGAAAATTCTGTAGACACTAAGTAATGTTGCAGCTACATGTCAACAAACTCTCATAAGAGTATTAGTAGACTGTCTGCTTCATATCTACTGACTCCTTATTGTGTTGGTCTCCCAACAGATATTCTACTGACTATAAGTAACTTTGCAAGAACGTGTCAACTTAATCTAACCCTAACCCTACCAGTCAACTAATACACTACTAACACTCTAATGAGAGTCAGTAGAAATGTACATTACTTATAGTCAATAGAATGTGTTGAAGGGACCATCAAAATAAAGCGAAACCACAAACATTTATACACCTGTCTTGAAAACACTGATGCACGGCAGCTTTTAATTAAATAGATGCTTGAATTGGATTGAATTGGTTAATCCCTTCATATATAAGCATCCAGAAGAGTAGATTGGCTAAAAATTAATCAGATTTCCCAAATGCAATATCAGCGTTGGGAAAGTTACTTTTAAAAGTAATGTATTGCAATATTGCATTACTCCATAAAAAAGTAACTAATTGCATTACTTAATTACTTTTATGAAAAGTAATGCATTACGTTACTTTTGCGTTACCTGGGCTGGGCTTGTTTATTCATTTTTAATAACAAAACAGCCAAAAGTTTTATGTTTAGCAACTGTAAAGGCCATTTCACACCATAAGTGCAATTTATACGCCTCGGGCTGAAAGAATCGCCTCTAAATTTACTCCCAATTTCTCTCAGCATGGGGACAGGAGCGCTGTCAGTCAATACATGAGAAAACAAATGAACTGGTGTGACTTATTTGAAAAAGTAACTCAGATATTCCACTGTAAATTTAAAAGTAATGCATTACTTTACTTGGAAAAAGTAATCTGATTACGTAACTTGTGCTAATTATAATGTGTTACCCCAATATTAACACATTATAAGAGAGACAAGACAATTTATCAGAGCAAGTGTGAATATTTTCTAAACGTGATTGGCTACAGACACAATATAACGCAGTATAAATGATGTTTTGTGACTCTACACTGCTACTTGTTGGAAAAACTGGGAAACTTTACACAGTTTTGAAAGCAACTGTGTTGCTACTGCAAGTGTAGTTAAGTTAGCAACTACTTTGAGTTCATTTCAAGCAGATGTATCTGCTAGAGAGCTTGATCTCGTCTGCCTCACACACGCAGAGTCGAGCACAGATGAGTCTTCAGGACAAACGGGGGTGTGTGAGTTTGGGTTCATTGTGCAAGTGCATATGGTGCTCTGCTCTCTGACCTCAGGCTACAGAGAGAGAGAGAGAGAGAGAGAGAGAGATGTGCTGAATGCTCGTACGCCCCACAGTTACTCATAAGTGACTGACTCTGACTCCTTCTCATTGGGTTGCTTTATCGACGGACGAGTGCACTCCAACGGCGCTCAATGTAGCCTGTGTAATTAGGCCTATCAGATAAACATCTCACGAAAAACTGTTATTATATTCAGGTTAATACACACAACTGTGTTTTGTTTCATGTTAACAACCCTTTCTTGGTATAACCACACAAAAAAACTAAAGTTATCTACCCTGTAAATCCATATTCATATGGTCGTGTCATTTTTGACGCTTTTATTGTATATGAAATCATCTCCTTTTGTGTTACACAGAAGGAAGAAGGTCAAACAGGTTTTCAATGATATGTTGTTGAGAAAATATTGATAGAATTTACATGTTTATAACCCTTAAAAAATGCATACAGCATGTGTTGTTCTTGCAAAGCTTTCATATTTCTTAATGAATACATTTTGAAGCATGTTGAGTTCAATGTGCGTGACGTGGATCCTAATAATCTGACACGTGAGCTTTGAAATCGGCTGAAGTTGCAGTCTGAGCACCTGAATGCGTCTGCGGTGTATTTGTGAAAAGGAAGGTGGAGGAAACAGCATTTTATTCAATTTCAGTCAGGCAAAGCCGAGCTGAAATAATCGCCAGCAGATCCGCTGGGATGGTAAATTTACACGTTACACCTGCTCCAGAGAATTTACACCTTCTCTGGAGAATTAAGCCAAACCCTTAATGAATGTTTAAACCTGTCGAACACGACAGATAAACCTGCTGTCAGACTCAGCGCTTAATTCCGACTGAAGGAACCCCACACCTGCACACGAGAGAGAGAGAGAGAGAGAGAGAGAGAGAGAGAGAGCGGGGCTGTATGAGCGCACATGATGTGTAAAGGTACAGATGAATCAGCCTTTAGAGATTTTACTACAGCATTTCTGCACTGAAAAAAAATGGTGTAGAAAAAAATTTCACTCGGAAAACCTGCTAGTAAATTTTACACACAAAGCAGCAGCAAGTTACACTTTGAATTCAACATATTTTGTAGAAAAACTGACTAAAAAAATGAAAAAAAAAAAAAATTTAATTTCAAATTCGAAAAAAGTAATTTTTACAGTGTACTTCACTGAAACTAGAGCTTTTGCAAACACACACTTTTGGGCATTTAGTACTTTGTGAACAAAATGTGCTTTTATGTTGATTTAAAAAGTGAACACTTCGAAGTAGAACGTTATTATTTTGATGTCATTTGCATGTGAGGACAACAAATATAGAATAAATCTGATTTGCACCACAGATCTGCACTTATTGGCTATTTTCATCCTAGAAGTATTGAAAAAGATATGCCTCTACATATATTTTTGAATTTTCAGTTTCCAGCTGAAAGGAAATACTAGAGCGAGTTAAAAAAAAAAACTTTAATTCCTTTTCACACAAAGTATGACTACAGGGGCATATTATTGATCAATAAAGACTTATTTTCATGCAGTTCCTTGTTCAATACTACATTATGTTATGAGCTTAAAACACTTTTATCATACTGCATGATTTGTAAACTGATAGATTTTGATGTTTGCATCACATAACCAGTACGTCTTTTCTGACATAGTAAACTTGCTCGGTAGCGCACCCGGTACAGCATTGAATTTAGTTTGTGGAGCCCTCAGGTGTGAGATCATGAAACACAGTTCAACACAAGAGGTCTAACATTATTTTCAGAGCATTTAACATTTCAGCGCCTCTCATCAGACATTTATTTTCTGAACTTCCACTATACCTGAAAACTGAACACAATTTTTAGCATAACTCACTGGACATTTCACTTTGAAAGTACCTCAAAACATGCAAGAAGCAGTGGGGGGTAGTCGTTGCCTAATGGTTAGAGAGTTGGACTTGTAACCTGGGTTTAAGTCTCTGGGATTGTAGGTGGGGGAGTGAATAATCAGCGCTCTCTTCCACCTTCAATAGCACGACCGAGGAGAGACCCTTGAGCAAGAACTGTACCCCCGACTGCTCCCTGGGCACCGTGGCAAAAATGGCTGCCCACTGCTCTGGGTGTGTGTGTGTGTGTGTGTGTGTGTGTGTGTGTGTGTGTGTGTGTGTGTGTGTGTTCACTACTCACTGCTGTGTGTGTGCATGTGAACGGGTTCAAATGCAGAGCACAAATTCTGAGTATGGGACACCACACTTGGCTACACGTCACTTTCACATTTTCTCTTTTCACATTTAATATCATGTTGCCACAGGCGTGTATTTTTCATGAGCCTCATCTAATAAGAGTCTTAATGTTTTTAGAGTTTATAGATTTGAACTCAAGTGTTTTCAGGTTTAGGGTAGGGATTTGTGTAGGAGGTATGTTATTTTGAGTGTTCTGTATCTTGCTTTGGATAAAAATGTATTTTAAATACATAAATGTAATGTAAAAGTATTTTCAAATGTGATTGACCTTTTATCACTACTCTTTCAACATGCATGATATAATACGTGCATTAACCAACTTTACAAAATGTTGGCAGTCACGTTTATCTGTTTCTGAGAAAAGCGAACGGTCTTTTTAGCACCAATCGCTTGACATTTCACTTTGAATCTGCTGTGAAACAAGCAAGAAGCAACATAATATCATTTTCATAAAAATGTTGACACAGGCACGTATTTTTCATGAGCTTCATGTACCTCATCTAATCAGATTCTTAGTGGTGTTTTAAAGTTGGTTTTGCACTGATGTCGGATTTATTAATTAATTTCATATTAATTCATATGAATTTCACCGATGATGTTTTGGTTTCTTGCCGCTGTCGCCTCTGGCTTGCTTGGTTGGGGGACACTTAATTTCCAGCAATATTGATTTGACTTGATTGCACAGATACTATTTAAACTGAACTGATCTGGATGATGACATCGCCGAATCAATGATGAACTGACTTCAACTGAAGATTTAAGTGTTTGCTATTGTCCACTATTTTCCTATTTAATACTGAAAAGCTGCTTTGATGCATGACATGCATTGCTGACTTGACATGAGTAATCTGATCCACAGAGAAAATGAGCAAATAAAATACTGCACCTTTGTTTTGCAATGCATTTCTTGCAGGACAAAAAGCGACTTGGATATTTAGTGTATTTTTTGTTGAATTTTCAGCATATTGTGATATATAGCCGTACTGTGATACACATGCTCATATACTGTCCTCCCCCTATAATTAAACATGAAGAGAAGGTCTTCATCCTTTAGCAGCCCCACCTCCCTCTCTATCCGTCTCTCTCTCTCTCTCTCTCTCTCTCTCTCTCTCTCTCTCTCTCTCTCACGTGTGTTTAGGAGCGTCAGATGGCGACTGATGAAACCGCAGCTCTAAAGACAGTTAAGCGGATGTTAACTTCCCACTGAGAGAATTTCTCCAGGTCGAATGGAAAACATTCCACTAATCATCTGCGGCAGGAAAATACCAGCTGCGGCCCATGCCAGGATTATCATTCTCATAGACCTCTCACCGCGCTTTTAGCTAAATGAAAAATCTGCCGTAGCCTGGGGAGAGACGCCCGGCTGATAAGAGCGAGCGCTGTTTACGCAGACGCTGTGACGGAGAACTCCGAACAGGTTTTTCTTCCGCTGCGATCTGAAAAAACACGAAGATGCCATTAGGTTGAAGTAGGGAGGGAGGGAAAGAAAAAAGGAAGAAAGAAAAGAAGAGAGAAAAAGATCAATGTATTTACACGTTTCATTTGCAGCGAGTTGGCACGGGCTCATTAATTTAACATTTCCTCCACCTTCTGTCCCAGAGTAATGCCTGACGACACAACTACACAACTCCACACTGATCGACTGTGCACTAATCCACTCCAAACATTAAACCAAGGCATTCACAACTCACACGCGCACGGAGCGCCTGTCAGCAACGTAAACGGCAAATACACACAGATCAACTTTAGTGCTGAACATCACAGAAGGCCAAAATCTGACTTCAGGATCTCAGTCGCAAAAGTTTGGAGGCGCTTAGATTTTAGGTTTCTCTTCTCTCACCGAGGGTGCGTTTATTAGATCAAAAATACAGTAAAAATAGTGAAATATTATTACAATTTAAAAGAACTGTTTTCTATGAGAATATATTGTAAACTGTAATTTATTTCTGTGATGCGCAGCTGTATTTTCAGCATCATTACTCCAGTCTTCAGTGTCACACAGTCTCTGATTTGCTGCTCAAGAAACATTTCTGATTATCATCAACGTTGAAAACAGTTGTGCTGCACGATATTTTTGTGGAAACCGTGATACATTGTTTTTTGATGAATAGAAAGTTAAAAAAAAAACAGCATTTATTTGAAATACAAACAACTTTGTAACTTTAGTGCATCCTTGATGAATAAAAGTATTTATTCTATTCATTTCTTTAAAAACAACACGCCTTACTGACCTCAAACTTGTGGAAATGTACATTTGGATAGACACTGAAACACTATCAGTGTACTGCCAGCATCTGAAACATAAATCTGTTCACACATGAATGATCGTACAACAATATTTATTAATACTCTGAACAGAAATGAAATTGCAAGAACCTTTAGGCCCTTTCTTAAGTTTTCAACTACTGAGATGCAACCCCATATAGCAGGAGAATGGCCTTTTTAATGGCAAATTAACTTATCAATTAAATTTAGATGGGACTATCAATAACTGTACATCTTTTAAATTGTGCATGTATGAGAATACTATCTTTATCAGTTTTCAAACCACCTAAAATAAAAAAAACAATCGTATTTTTCTGGAAATATACCTCAGTGAATTACACTCAGTTGTAATTCTTCAATATTTGTAATACAAGAGCCTTCAAAAGAAGAAAGAGTGTTTATTTTTCACAAGTGATTGTTTGTGACGCACAAAATCTGTTTCATGTTTTGAAAGCTCTGGAATTCTTTGGCGTTCCAGAATTCAAGACCGGAGTCTCGTGGCTCCAAAAGCAGAAGCGTCGCGTGACGGGGGGGGAATCAAACGCCTTTGCTCTCCATCTCCACATTGTTCAAAAATAAATTCCGGCGTTTCACCTCGCGGACGCAGCTGATCCTGTTGGTTATGGTCAATCTCTCCAGCAAACAATCAGAGCACAGGGCCTGATAAAAGCCTGACAGGTCTCTTCTAATGCTATAAATGGCGCCGATAAAAGCAGAAGCTCGACTTTGAATAAGTCCATCTCATCCGTCTGCGAGCCGGACGCGTGTTTGCTGTCAAACATGGCAGCGTGAGGCCCAGGGCACTGCAGTTTAATCCAATTGGCAGTGGAGCCAAACTGGTAAAGTAATCTACGCTTTAGTGTAGCTGGCAGCAGTGGCTCAGCTCTCCCCGAGAGCCGGACGCCGGTTTGCAGCCGACGATAAGCTAGAAAGAGAGAGACACTTTAGCTTCTTTTCTTTTCCTTAACAATTGCACTAATTCGGTACAGTTATCGCTCTACCTGTCTCACAGACCTATTAAAGATTACGGTCACCGGCGGAAGAATCTTCTCAGTGATTTAAACACTTTTAAAATTCATAAGTCAAGAGGCTTATGCTTTCTTAGTAGGAGTCCTTATAACAATGAGAATTCTAATATTTAATATCGGAATAGCTGACAGTGAGATTTTCCGCCGGCTCCGTTTGACCCTGTCAGAGGGAGAGACGCACAGGCTTTGACAAGCCTCGAGACACGCTCACGGTTCCCGCGGACATCCTGACGGACGCAAATCCCGTCCAATCACATCACGCGGATGCTTCGCTCGCACACTTCCACCTCTGATCGCAACATCTCACCCCATCTCTGCTGCTCGCCCAACGCCGGGAATATAAATCTTTTATTAATACACGCAGAGACGCGCTACACAATCGTTTCTGAGGCTTAACTTTATATATTTATTTATGTGTCGGGGAATATTTGGAGGCCTGTTCTGAAGGTCTTCCAGAGGGTTTATGAAACATGCTGCTGGAAAGTTTTTGTGCTGATTATACAGGAGACCGGGGCTAGTTGTCACACTTTTCACTTTTTTTCCAACATGGCTTTGTTTTGTAAGATGCCTGTGCATGCTCAAATCTTGGGTTGAAAAAGTTATTGTACATTTCCTCATCCACAAATTCCTCTAACGGGGCATGTTGTCACACCATGGGGTATGATGTCACAATCTGCCAGTTATTTATTGTTAAAACTTAAACAGTAAGGCATTCATAAAATGATTCACGAAACAAAAAAAAAATTGCATTTTCATTTTTTTTTTATTCTGCAAATGTTGCAATTAATTAATGAAATTAAGCATTATTATATATTATTTTTTAAATAATTTGTTATTTAAAAACTGTATTTTAAATTAATTACATTAATTATCAAATAAAATTCTTTAAAATATAAAGAATCAGTGTACATGCAAAAGTGTAATAAAAAGTGTGTGTGTATATATATATATATATATATATTCTTTATTGTACTGTATATATAGTATTTATTTAGTTATTCATTCATTTAAGAAAATCATTGACAATTTTGCAATTAAATTGAAGCTGTAAAATTGCTATTTAATTTTAATTAAATGAATTATACAATTTGTAATTTAAATACAATTATTTAAAATAGAATTTTTTTTTTTTTTTTTTTTTTAATTAAAAAATAAATAAAAATGTCTGACATATGAACAGATACTGAAGGAAAAAAAAAACCCTGACTTATAGCCCTTGTGACTCTGTGTGACAACTAGCCCCAGGCTCCACCATACAGGCCATATAGATTTGCATATGATTTGACATTATTGTTTTTAGAGCTGTTTTTCCGAGTAAAGGTGAAGTGTTTCTCATATGTATTCGTGTGAGACGCTCCTGTGGATCGGAGCTGAACATATGTGCTCTAATGGGCTCTAATGGCTCCGTGTGCTCAGGAGGAACCGCAGGTTAAACAGGAGCTGACGCTCAGAATTTATCAGAGAGCCCGCTGACTCCATCACACGGCACATCTGGACACATCTGCCACGCGCACACATCCCTCACATCACTCCTTCTTCAGAGACACACCAGAAATCTGCTTGAGAGTTACTGAGAAAATTGAAGATGAAGCTTTAATGGATAATATTGATCGGGAATTTGGTCTCCCAAACATTTCTGTCCTTATTTTAAGTTCATAATGTCGCTGTTGGTTTTGGAAGGAAAGAACTAGTCTTTTTATTACTGTAACTTCTGTTCATCATCTTCTGTTTATTCTTTCATGCTTCAGATATTATATTTGTCACTAATCAATAACAGGCCGAGCTGTCATTTATATTTTACAGCGACTCCTCTGGAAACTTCACGAAGCTTTATGTTTCTGGAGCGTTTCTCTTTGATTCTCTGAGATTCGGTTGTTTTTTTTCCGGTTAAACGCAGCAGGACTGGGTTGGTTTTTATTCCAGAACTGCTCATAATATTTATAATATTACGATTTGCGTATGAGAAAGAGTGTTAGAGAGAGTTCTGGGTCTGTAATTCAGTGTGTGTATAATGAGTGAATTAAATTAGCATTTATTAGTGTATGTAGAGCCTTAAAATCTAATCAGATCAGCATTACTACTGGAACAGAAGGACTATAAGCAGCCAAAAAAAGAAGAATTTTCAAAACGCATATATAGAAAATAAATATTTGCATGTCTTTCATTAGTATTAGTGCATTTGTAAACATCTAAGCTGATATTTAAGCAGCACGTCCTAGTACTGCAGAAGATGAGATCATTGTAATTAAACCTCAATAAGACAACTATACGGTCAGTGGACCTCAATCGTGAAACACAGGAGGAACTGATACACCGCTCCAACAAAATATTTACATTTCTGATAATAAAAGTGGTCTTGTTTTCAACATGTACAGAACGGAAAGATGTACACCTGCTCTCAACCTCAGGTAAAACATCTGAAGATTTTGTGTTCTTTTGACACTGCATTTGATATATAATAACACAAATATTCCATAATAATATATTATAAGACGAGTATTATTCTGAGCACCGCTAGTGTTAGTCTGCGAGCTTAACGCTTTAATTGAATCGTTTTTGTTAGCATATGGCCAATTAGTCTCTTTTGCATTTATGCAGATTACTGGAGACAAACCTGAGAAGATGATACAGCGCTGTTAGAAAAAAATCCAGAGAAAAACGAACAAGGTGCTTGTAATTTTCTCCTGACATTATCCGATGCGCTTATGAACATTTCCTTTAACCCTGAAACACAACACAATGCAAAGTGTAAAATATGGGTTAAACACCTCGGAAAACGCAATACGGAAAATTCCTTCATATTAACAAGTACATTGGATCTTATTTTTACACACTATTCTTAGAGTCTAATTCATGGATGGGATTATGCTAATTATGAATAAGAGTGCACATGCCCTATTAACAAATGATTGGAATTCATTAATATATACACACTTATCTAGCAAATCAGATGTTTATGAAGCATCTTCAGAAGGGTTTTCATGAAGGTCCGTTTTATGCACAAATTACTCTGCATTGACTCATATATTTACAAAAGTTTCATGAATGAGGCTCATTAATCGCTTTTCATCAGATTTCTTTTTTTTTTTTTCTGTAAACCAAATCCATGTGCGTATCTGATCATGTTTTACTGTTTCATCAAAAAGCATCAAAAGCCTCAAGATATGTAGAAGCATGAGTTTTCTGTGAAGCTGCTTTGAAACGATATGCATTGTGAAAAGCGCTGTATAAATACATGTGAATTGAATTTAATTGAATTAAAAAGTCAAAAGCATAGCTAATTTCCCTGCTCAGTTTTCACCCAACAGAAACCATACATTTCGCTTTTCAAAGTTAAACTTTACCGTGCATTAACCGAACCATTGATCTTGTGTAAAAGTGCAGTATGCATGTGTGTGTTTTAAAGTTTTCTCCACCGTGCTGGAGCTTTGAGTGCGATCAGACACAAGCGGCGCTGGAATCAGACTGAACGAGGTCTAATCAGACCTCACAAACACTTAGCCGTGAGGGACAGAACTGGACAAAGAGTTTCTCTCCTCGACTCCAGACTCCCCAGAGTCAGATCTGCACTCACACACAATGCCACTTTCCAGCGTTTTATCTGCAGTCACACACACACACACACACACACACACACACACACACACAGAACCAAGTGACTATTTAAGACAGACTTTCACTCTGCTTTTTCATTGTTGTTGTTGGTAGCAACTCCTGCAATAAGACTGTAGAAATAATTGTGTGTGTGTGTGTGTGTGTGTGTGTGTGTGTGTGTGTGTGTGTGTGTGTGTGTGTGTGTGTGTGTGTGTGTGTGTGTGTGTGTGTGTGTGTGTGTGTGTGTGTGTGTGTGTGCAACTTCAAAGCAGCTACTCAGAGCAATTTCTGAGCGCATATGTGTGTGTGTGTTTGCGTGTGCAAATGCATTTACACAGAGACTCTAAGATGCGAGGAACAAAGACAAGCCTCTCTCTCAATGACACACTCACGGCCGTGTGATTTCACATAAATAAAACCCAACAAAAGCCACGCAGAGCTGATTTCCACAAACAGGTTAACGTGATACGGCTCAGCTCAGCGAACGCTCCATTTCTCTCACACAAACAATCGCTCTGTTCCTCAGCCTTTATCTTCTCCTCCGCAGGAATGCATTAGTTGCGAGTGTCACATTAATAGAGGAGGTTGTGTGGAGTCACGGCTAATCTGACAGCAAGGTTTCAGTTAAAGTGAATACGTCACATTTTAGCTCTATTAGCAGGCTGCCATCACGCTATTAGTGCCACCGCGGCCACGGGCGTCTGTCACCTACATTCAAATTTCAGTGTTTTCCATTTCTCACTCCTCCTTCAAATGGACCATAAATACAGCTCACCACATTCAGCCAACAAAAGAAAAGAAGGATGTTAAAATAGCTTTCATTCATTCTTTATATTTATTTATTTATTTTAACATAACCGATGTGATTTCAGTAGGTATTCAAACATTAATTGTGGCTCACGCCCCCTCAGTTGGATAGACAGCAATATTGAGGTCTAAAACGTTAACCAATTAACTGATGTGCAAGTTTAAAGACAAATGTTAATAGAATCCACTTGAGGTTCATGAAAATACAAATTCATAGGTCAACTTTATAATGAATGTGATTGGTTTAATATTAACATTAAAAAGGAAAAAACATAAAAATAAAAAATAAAAATAAATAATTTTAATATGAATTGTATCATCATTATTGCACTAGCACTGAGATAAAGAAAAAAAACTGTAAAACTAACGTACCTGCAATTTTGCTCACATTTGTAAAAAAAAAATGAAAATTTTTAGTAATAAAAATGTCTGATCATCAATTTTTTTTTTTTTGTGAAATTTAAAATACAAATCAAATTATTTAATTGTAGTTTAAAATGTCACATATACACCGTAAAAATAGTTTTTTTTTTTTTTTTTAAAGATGATTGTAGTACATTTTAGAAAAATAAAATGGAAAATTTCAGTCTTTCTACTTCAAAATTTCACATTTCACATTTAATTTACTTTAAAGATTTACTTAGTAAATCTTACACCATTTTTTTCAGTGTACTTTGTGGATGCTTCTCAATAATGAAATGATATGTATGTATGTATGTGTGTGTGTGTGTGTGTGTGTGTGTGTGTATATATGTTTTTTTTTTGTTTTGTTTTTTGTTTTTTTATACATATATACACTGTAAAAAGTGAAAGTTGACTTAACTTTAAAAAATTGAGGAAACCTGTTGCCATAAAATTATTAAGTACATAACAATTAAAAAAAAAAAGTTAAGTGAACTTGACAATTCAATTAACTTATTTTTTTTTAATTATCATTTACTTAAACGAACGAGTTTCCTCAATTTTTTTTAAGTTAAGTCAACTTATCACTTTTTACAGTGTGTGTGTGTGTGTATATATATATATATATATATATATATATTTTTTTTTTTTTTTTTTTTTTTTAATTCATTTATTTAAAATTTGCAGAATCTGCCTTCCATTCAAAGAAAGGTCTCAGACGACAGTTTTCATGAGTCAGATCTTGAAAACCCATCAGCAACTTGTATAATATGGTTGCTTGTACAAATAAATAAATGTAAAGTTTATGTTTTAGATGTTGTAAGTATATTTTTATTGTACATTACAAAAGAATGTGTACATTTTATGTACACATTACAGAACTGTGAACATGAATGAGAACATGCTACTAATACAGTTTAAATGAATAAATTAACAGAATTGCTGAAAAATCCCTTTCCGAAACACCTTTAATTATCCCTAAAAGGTTTGATGTGGCTCCTGTAATTGATTCGTGTGTGTGTGTAATGTCATTGCACCTGCTCATTTCATCTTTTACACCTGTAACTGAGAGAGAGACTCTGCCTCCAGCTATACCTGAAGAGAAGAAAAACTCATTTCATTTTCAGAGCAGTTCATTAAATCAGATCACTTGTGGAGCGAGAGCGTGTGCAGAATGAGCCTGAAGGCTGTTTGTATTTCAGACGTTACAGTGATTTTACAGTCATTTTAATCCACTTTGCTTTGTGACTAAGAACAGCCCATAAACATGTTAAAATGTCTGGAAAACGAGTGACCTACTGCCATTATTAAACAACATCAACATGATAAAAGATGTTAAAGCTCAATAAAGTACCTTTATTAGTATTAATTATCATAATAATCGTTCTGCCAAATACTATAGTTCATTAGTCCAATTGTAGATGGATGGATGGATGGATGGATGGATGGATGGATGGATGGATGGATGGATGGATGGATGGATGGATAGATAGATAGATAGATAGATAGATAGATAGATAGATAGATAGATAGATAGATAGATAGATAGTATGTTTATCTCTGCTGTTTCTCCAAAGCGTGAAGTAAAGCTAATGAAGTTTTTTCTCGTCTCTCTTTGCTCCAGTTGGACTTTGTGTTCTGCTGTTTTATATGGATTTTGTTTTTGCAGCGTTTCATGTCTCTTAGCAAGGTGCCGTGAAGCTTGAAAGAGCTTTTGACACGTGAAAAGTTCTGATCGCTCTACAAAGCGGCGAGAAGCACAAACAGGGTCCGCTTCAACCCTCAGGAGCGTAATTATATCAAAGACAGAGAATCTAGTTAAAGCGTATACATGAAAAAAGATCAGTCCTCTTCAAGGCTTCGTTTGACATTGAGAAGATATAAATGAAGAAAAAAAACAAGCGAGGGAGATTTGAGCCCACACACACACACACACACACACACACACACACAGAGTTCAGAAAGAGAGAGAATCTGTCAGAATATTTTGATTACACACGCCGCTGTTATCAGGACACATCACGCCGAAATAAAGTGACCTGCCTGACACGGATACAAACGACACGAGAACCAGAATGAAAGAGCGAGCGAAGAAAGACGGCAGACGAGGGAACAGTAGCTACAAAGGTAGAGGCGCATGTATCCCTCCGGCCGCTCTATTGACAGTGATGACAACGGTCCCCTGGTAGACCATTATCCAGGACGAGGCTGCGCACATCAAACCTTCGCTGACACACACAGAGAGAAAGAAAACCAGAACTGAGAACGCATCGTTACACGGTTTCACCTTGGTTTGTCAAAACACGGACTTATTCAGAGAGTACACAAGCCCAGAGGGCTTCTCGTTTCAAACGCTGGAGAAGAGAAGGGCAACCGGGAAGAGAAAGAGCTCCTGAACCTCGGCCTATTTCTGCATCTGTTTACATAAACCTTTCCTTACTTCTCTGCGAGACGGAACAGAAGACGCTTTGAAGGGAAGATAAATCACGCGGCGGCTCTTCAGAACCGCTCTGATCTCGCAGTAATTGATAAACAAGTCTCTCGCTCTCTCAGAAGGGCCTCGTGACAATCGGTGGCGTCGAGGTCTTTGTGGCGCTCTGAGAGAGTCCGCAATCGCGGCGCTTGCGCTCTCCCTCTGTCTTTTAATAAAGCACATTGTATCAAATTAAAAGGTCTTGGCTTCGGGCGCTGGCTCTAACCGACTGCCTTACAAAATATTTACACTGCGCTGGGAAAGCAAGTAATTGAAAGTCTTTTGAAAAATGAGGAGAGCTGTACACAAAAGACCATCTTTGAAAGGCTGCTGTAAACCACTGACTCTGAGTCCATATGGGACGCAGACGCTCGGTTTAGGCCTCAAACTGGGTGCGCAACACGCAATCTCGGCGGCAAAGGGTGTCGTTTATGTTAAAGTGATCTTGACGTGTTTATATTGAGTTCAATCACACTCGTCAGTTTGCTCGGACTGAGCCAGGTATCATGTAAACATTATTAAGTGCGAGTCACTGTAAGTGCAAGTACATCAATGCTTCATCAACACATTGCATTGCATGCTTGTGTTACTGTACTCAAGGGGGCGATAGAGTTTCCTTCAGATGTCTGTGTTCTGGTAGCTAGATATAAAATATGTTCAACTAACTTTAACTATCTTGTCCAGCAAGTTTCACTTTGAACTGCGCCCCCTGTGGTAATGCTGAGAATGCAACACTTTTTGCATTGCATTATGAATTGCTATCTGACACATTTTTAAACACAACAGCACAATTAAACTTGCATGGTTATACACTATGCATCTGCATATAAAATGTAGACAACAATTTTACACATATTCATGGTTCTTTGATTTGAGGTAATGGACACATGACATGCAGGTATACAAATATTTAATTTATTTTAACTGCACATACTTATTTTTTAACTATTTGTTTTGCTTGATAATATATTAGTTTATATATATCAGCTTGCAAACCCGCTGCTGTTCCTTCATGATCCCCAGATAGGGAAATCATGACATAATGTAATGTTTTCTTCATGTAGTTTGCAATCTAATTGCATGCATTTTGTTACAGACTACAAATTTTAAGAAAGCTATCCAGCAGTACTAGGTAATAATAATTAGTTTGAATTTTATTTTATTTTATTTATTTTATTTTATTTTATTTTATTTTATTTTATTTTATTTTATTTTATTTTATTTTATTTTATTTTATTTTATTTTATTTTATTTTATTTTATTTTATTTTATTTTATTTATTTATTTTATTTTATTTTATTTTTACAATTTTTTTTTCAATGCCAAAATTTAAAAAACAAATACATCTGCTTGCCAAGGATACATTGCAGGAGATGTGACGATTTTGAGGAAATGCATGTGAAGAAATGTATTATATTATAATATCAACATCACATTTTGTTCACATCCTCAAATTAGGCCTTCATGCTGTACTTAACTAAAGTATTACAGTAACTCAAACTGTAGGTCATGGCGCTAGCAACACCAAGGTCATGGGTTCGATTCCCAGGGAAAGCAAGAACTGATTAAAAAGTCGCTTTGGATTGTTTGAAAACCAAGTTTGAATTGGTTTCTATTTTTGCATTTTGTTTTCATTTTTATTTTAGTTAAAGTTTTAGTAATTTTGTTGTGAGTTTTTGTAATTTGTATTATTATTATTATTATTAGTAATTTATTTTTTTAAATGTGTCTGTATAGTGTTTTTTATTTCAGTTTTAGTTATTTTAGTACACTAAATGAAAATGTTAAAGTTTTCCTTTGCAACTGAAATCAAATTATTTTACGTTTTTCAGTTAATATTTACATTATTTCAATTTTTAGTTTTTTAGTTTTAGTTAACTATAATAACCCTGCTGCCGAATGCATAAATGTAACTATAAATAGCAAAATGCACTGGAGTTCTTATCAGTTATCTTATCTTATTTATTTTGTTAAGTTATTGAAATGCCCTGTACATTAAGAAATTAGATAAGCTAATATTTCAATGAAAGAAACAAGCACCCTCAATGCAACCGAATCCTGAGCAGCACCTGACGAAATGTATGCAGTGTAATGAAGTATATGTTTGTGTTCGGAGGGTCTGTGAGATGCACAGCTGCGGTCAGCGCCGGTTCAGACACAGACAGACAGAAGTCAGGCCGTAAGAGTCGCCCGCAGATCTCTCGCACTGTATCTATGCAAATATATTCAGGTCTGACTGTCATGTTTGGATCACGAGCGGCCAATCACACGCTCCTGTAGGTAGGTGTGGCCCCGGGCCCCTGGGCTCTCAGGAAAACATCCCACTCTGGCCCACACAGGGGCCGTTTGCTCTCTGTCACCTCCAGGGCTGAGCTCTTTCAAGAGGTTTAAAGCTTCTCTTTAAAAGCATCGATTCCCAGCGGCCCACAGCAGACCTTAACGCTAAACCTTCCCCAAATCCTATTAGAACAAACACAGGCTGTCTGACACCGCAGCCGTCTGAACGTTACCCTCGTTACACCGCATTCTTTGTCTGTTTCTTTCCGAAACACCCTCTAAGTGTCGTTTTGGCTCGTGTACGGCTCAAACATGTGGCGTGTTACAAGCCCCTTGACCAAGTTTAGCTTTTCAGTCACATGAAATCAGGCATGTAATGGCTGCTTAGAGCAGAATCTATCAGAGCCGCTGATTGGATTAAATATGTAATAAGTTTGGATTCGTATTTGAGGCCAAAATATTCTGCTAATCACCCAATGCTAATGAATTTGAGAGCGGAAATATTGGCAGCGGTGATCATGAGGCTGAAGGTGCAGAGACTCTGTGACACCAGGACTTCAACTAAAATTCATCGAGAAAACCAAAGCAGAACACCTCGCATACCGAATGCACACGTAATCAGACCCAAAACACACTGGCACGCAACAATATGGTGATATGAAGAAGGATATTAGTGAACCTGGAGGTGTCAGATCAGTTTTCTGCTTTCATGATAAATCAACTAAAGCCTAATAGATTTTCTCTCATTTTTTTTCTAGAAAATTCAAGTCAGATTTATTTTTATATTCATATTCAGCTTTACAAACAATCATTATATTAATGTTTATAATATCTTAATATCTCCATGTCTTAGTGACATTTATCAGATTAGAGCTGGGTGATATATATATATATATATATATATATATATATATATATATATATATATATATATATATATATATATATATATATATACAGTAGTTACATATATATATATATATATATATATATACAGTAGTTACATTTTATGACAATGCAAGCAATCGGACAGTTGAGATTTTCTATATAGTGAATATTATGTGAGTTTATGTACAGTATATGCAAAACTTTAAAGAGCTGGTTGATAATATAGTTACAATTTTGCATCAAAAAATGATGTAAATGCAACTAATATAATGTGTTTCTGCTGTTTGGGCAGAGTTATTATAGTTTACTAAAACTTTTCAACTATGAATTTTTCGTTGATTGAAATAAAATTAAAATCAACTGAAATTAAATGTAAAAAACTTAAAGCTATTATATGTACACACACACACACACATATATATATACATATATATATATATATATATATATATATATGTGTGTGTGTGTGTGTGTGTGTGTGTGTGTGTGTGTATATACACACACACACATTTCTTTATTTCTTTATTTCTATACATATATACACACACACATACAGTTAAGGTCAAAAGTTTACACCCCCTTTCAGAATCTGCAAAATGTTAACCAAAATAAGAGGGATCATAATACAAAATGCATGTTATTTTTTAGTTTAGTAGTGATTTTAATAATAGTTTTCTCATAAAAGATGTTTCCATATCCACAAGAGAAAAAAAAACCCTTTAAAAAATTTACATCCCCTTGATTCTTAATGCTGTGTTGATACCTGAATGATCCACAGCTGTGGTTTTTATTTTATTTTATTTTTTTAGTGATTAAGCAGCTATTTCTCTTTCCAACAATGACTGCATGATTTTGAGATCCATCTTTTCACACTGAGGACAACTGAGGGACTCATATGCAGCTATTACAGTATGTTCAAACACTCACTGATGCTCCAGAAGGAAAAACCATGCATTAAAGGGATAGTTCACCCAAAAATGAAAAATAGCCAATGATTTACTCACCCTCAAGGCAACCTAAGCGTGTCTGATATTCCTCTTTCAGACGAACACATATGTGACCCTGGACCACAAAAGCAGTCTTAAATGTCATTTTTTTCAAAAATTGAGATTTCTACATCATCTGAAGGCTGAATAAGCTTTCCATCGATGTATGGTTTGTTAGGATCGGACAATATTTGGCTGAGATACAACTATTTGAAAATCTGGAATCTGAGGGTGCAAAAAAATCTACATATTGAGAAAATAGCCTTTAAATTTGTTCAAATGAAGTTCTTAGCAATGCATATTACTAATCAAAAATGAAGTTTTAATACATTTACGGTAAAAAATTTACAAAATATCTTCGTGGAACATGATAATTACTTAATATCCTAATGATTTTTGGCATTAAAGAAAAATTTATAATTTTACAATGTATTTTTGGCTATTGCTACAAATATACCTCAGCGACTTAAGACTGGTTTTGTGGTCCAAGGTCACATTTGGAGTTATAGTCCACATTGTCCTGTCTGTTCCAATCTGTATAATTGCAGTGAATGGTGCCCCTGTTTCTGAATCCGAAAAAAAGTATCCATCCATCATAAAACTACTCCACAGGGTGTTCCAGGGTGTTAATAAAGGCCTGGAAGGATGCCCTGAGGGTGAGTAAATCTTGGACTAATTTTCATTTTTGGGTGAACTATCCCTTTAAGAGCCAGGGGGTGAAAACTTTTGAACAGAATGAAGATGTGTACATTTTCCTTATTTTGCTTAAATATCATATTTGTTTCATTTAGTACTGCCCTTCAGAGGCTACAGAAGGTATTTACATGTTTCCCAGAGGCCAAAATAAGTTAAATTTACCCTGATCTTCAATTTTCAAAAGTTTTCACCCCCCAGCTCTTAATGCATGGTTTTTCCTTCTGGAGCATCAGTGATTGCTCATTTTTAAATAAAATCAAATAGAAAATATAAAAGAGAACTAATTCAAAATATTAATAAAAACTTTAATAACATATCTATTACTAGCATTTAGAATCAGGATTGCGTTTCATTCAGAATTGAATTGAAAATTATTTTTAAATTACAATTCTAGATTGCAGAATTGCAATTTGAATGTAAGAACTTATAATTAAAATGCATAAAACTGTAAAATTGAAATAAGAAATCCCTCTCTAGCACTGCCACGGGTTCTCGTGTGTTGTATCTTCACATGGCATTTTCTTGGTGAGAGCAGACACAGTAATCCTCATTCCTGTGTAAAATGGGTTTGAGGCTCTATAATTCTGCTCTCACACAGTCGCTCGTTCTGTTTAAGGCCTGTTAGGCTGCGTTTTGTTGGCCTCCATCTCCTGACCGGCCTGATTCCCCATTCACATGCTAAAATCAGAGGAACATGAGTATAATGATGTTTTACAGCGGCTGGTTTATCGGTGCTGTCCGAGCCGCGCCGCTCTGTCTCTGATTCAATAGCAGCCTAAAGCTCTTTACACTGCGGCCCGTGACAGATTCACACGCGTGTGAGTTTGAGTTCAGGCCCTATTCACAACATCTTCAGTCCGCGCCTCTTATCGCAGAGAGTTGCCATGGTGCAGTATTCTGAAAATATTGAGAATAAATGGGGTGTTTATGACTCGATTTGCTGTTATAATGCGGTGGAGATTTGAGTTTTACAGAAAGCCAGAGTTCGGTGGTAATTCCAATTATTAAAATGTGGAGAATAAAATGCACCCAAACTATTGAACAGTTTATGTGCGTTAGATTGTCAGAGGTGTTTTTTTTTTGTTTGTTTGTTTGTTTTTTTTGTTTGTTTTTTTTAATTGAGTATTCTAATTATTTAAATCAAACTCATTATTTCAGTTATTTAGGAACTAGTAGAATATTGATATTTTTGTTCAGAATTTTATAAGTATAAGCTATAAGCTATTTCTCTCAAAGTTATGAACAAACATTATTCTAGTAATATTTGGTTTTTAATAATGCTATCAAAACATTAGCACAAATTATACATTGTTCTTGTTTTGTTTTTGATTTTGTTGCTAACAATTTTTGGAATGTTCAGAGAAAATTCAAAAGTAACGTTCCCAAAAGTGACATTACCATAATTTTTGCAAAATGATAAAATGCAACGTTCCTTTAAAGTTTTCTCTAACATTCACATAACCAAGGATTTCTTTTTTTAAACAATTAATAAATAATAATAATAATAATAAATTCTTAGAAGAAAGTGGTTGTTATGCAAATTCTTGGAGTAGGATTTAGGTACAAATCTTCCTTCCTACCAGCCATCAAATTCAGAGATTAATTCAGAGTTTGTCCTTGCACACAATAAACAGCACTTTCTGAAATATATGTATTTTAGTTTCCTTCTGGATCGACATGAACATGCAAGTGGGTAGTTATTCAGAAGAAAAGCCCAATGCCAGAAACCTGGTAATTAGGTGGACTGATGTTTGAATGTTTAGAGTCCAGTAAAGGAATAGTTCACCCTAAAAAAAAAATTACTCTCATGACCTTCAGGCCAATCTGAGATGTAAATGAGTTTGTTTCTTCATCAAATTTGGAGAAATGTGTCTCAGCAATGGATGCTCTGCAGTGAATGGGTGCCGTCAGAATGAGAGTCCAAACAGCTGATAAAAACATCACAATAATCCACAGCACTCCAGTCCATCAGTTAACATCTGGAGAAGACAAAAGTACATTTTCATTTCTGGGTGAACTATTCCTTGAAGTGTGTAATATGCTTTAGCCCAGATTGGCTGAGCGACCATGACCTAAATGACCAGCAACATATAATTAATAACTGATAAACAGTTCAGTGTTTATTAATAAACACGGATAAAGTTTCCAAGCAGGTCTGATAGCACCAATGTATTTATTCACCATGAGGTGCTGAACGTTTATTCATTTATGTCACTTAGAATCATCCTTTCTGGTCTACATAATCCAGTCTGTCATCATTATCAGCTGCTATTCATCTAATAACACTCACCATTTAATAATCACCTGATGCCATTAACAGCCATTCATCAACCAATGCAGCAGTGGCGGGGGGGGGGGGGGGGGGGGGGGGGGACTATATGCAAAATGGGAAAATAACAAACTATATGCAAAATTAAAAGAAGGAATACTGTGGATGCATTTGTTTGGTGATATATTTTAGCATCCTTCTCAATTGCACTGCTTTGAGAATTTCTAAAGTTATAGCACCCCCTAGAATTGCAAATTAATTAAAGTTGGCATGTGCTCTCAGACTGTGCGGGTGTCCAAGCGTACCACGTTTTGTGAAGTTTGAGCTCACAGTATAGCCTACAGCTCAGTGTGTCATTATGGGCTACAGCCAAAGAATCTATTGATCAGCATCTGACAAATTGTTGGCTGTTGAATTTTGATTGACTGGTTTGATTTCTTTTAACTTGATTTGGCCGTTTGTGGATATTAGGATACGTTAGCACTCGCACCACAAATTATATGATTGTAGATTCAGGATTTAGGGGTCTGTTCAATTTATGTTTTCTGATGCCTAAACTGTTTTAGAAAAATAATGAATCTGAATATAAACTGAGGCACTATTCTGGATATTCAGACCTGATACTCTGGCGTTGAGGTGGGAGTAACAGGAATAATATTTTCAATGGAAATTATTACCTGTAAGAAAATTGGCATAAAATAAAAAATGAATTTATGCACACTGTTTCCCTAGAATGGGCCAACAACTTATCGCACGAGTCTGAATTAATTCAGAAGGGCTTCCTGAACATCCCTGTATTATTTATGGCACACAAACAGCACTGCTGAGACACCATAATCATTTTGTGAGCTGGAAAATAATGTTTTGCAACTATTGCAAGCATTTATGGGCCTCAAATAAAATACTGAATATTGTAATGGTCCATACAGAATCAAGACTGCAGACTCAGGCTTAGACAGCCATCATATTTTTGAGATTTTTGTGCTTCTCAGCGCTGATAGAAACTCTCTCACACAGTTTTGCATTGATGTGTTGTCAGTAGCCATCAGGAGCCAGCAGTGATTTTAATATGTAGTGTTAAACATGACAATTAGCCCTTAATACAGGAGACGATATATTAAACCATTAAGCTCAGAGACGTGCGGCTACAGTATGGTACAGTATCTCTTCAGATGAGCACTTACACCGGTGCATGTACATATTACAGCACAGCTCATTAAGATAACAGTAAATTAATGCAGCCTTCACTCACACACACACACACACACACACACACAATCCTGGAGTGGCCATTAAAAAGTGTGAAGTGGAGGTATCAGTGGTGTTATTCAGATCAAGACATGAGGATGATGATGCTAGAAATTACTTTGCTGTCTTCGCACACACACACACACACACACACACACACGTCTCTCTAATATTTACAGCATGACTGATTTGCGATAGACTGATTGTAAGAAATGTAATTACTGGGACACAATGGCCACACAACATTGTGTTTTCTCCCCTTGCATTTGCTGACAGGCCGTGTCTGCACACACACACACACACACACACACGTGCAGCGTGGCGGTTCGTGCAGAGGTTGCAGTGTGGGCTAGTTATTGGGCAGAGAGTAAATGAGCTGCGGCGAACTCGTGTGATGTGTTGACACTTGCTCTGTGAGCTTACAAAAAAAAAAAAAAAAAAAAAACAACGACGATAAAACAACACAAAGGAACGCATTATGAATTTTATTAATGATGGTGGGACAGTATGCAAAACATCAAAGGTCCACGCGAGAGATTAATGACCCTCAGCTAGACTGTTTAATTACTGCCGGCTAATTAGATTCTTGACCAAATTTTTAATATCTGCATTCCCCTCCAACACCACGTTCAGATTCCACCATTTATCAATCTCTCAGAAAAACGCTTGAGTGGGCGGCCTTTCCCAAACGCTGCATTAAACGCAGAGATGAGACAGTTTCCCGTGTCTTATTACGGTTATGGATTTGCAACAAGGTGTGCATAAAATAACACTATAATAGTCATACGTCTGCGTCCACTGTGTGTAGCAAAAGCAGTAAAGTTGTTTGTATTTTGAAGTTGAAAAATTTAAATTCACAGCATTTATGTCATTGGTAAGCAAATACTTTTTTTGTGAAGTTTCAGACTGTAAGAATAGCCTACAGAACATTTTTTAGATATATTTTGTAAAATAATAATAATAATAATAATAATAATAAAAGATTTAGATAAAGAAGAAAAATATTAAAAAGATGCTTTTGTGGTTGAAATGGACAGGAAACCACAGCACCATCTACTGTCATACCACAATCAATACAGGAGCCTGAACACACACACACACACACACACACACAAACACACACACACACACACACACACACATGCGCGCGCACATTCACTGAGCTGTCTAAATAAAAACATAACATAGACTACTATTACTATTTTTTTTTTTTAAATCCAAATAAATAACCCAAGCTCTGTCTCTACAAGAAAATGTATTAAAACCATATCAAGAACATGTCCTGGTCATATTTTGAAATAAATCTGTGCATTAAAAAAAGGACCTATTTTAAAATATGATGTGTAAAGTATGTATGCATCATTATAGAATTTGTTGCTGCTTTTAATTGATGGAGATTTAAATAAAAATAATCATTGTATTGCAGTATTATTATTGTAATACAATTAAAAGCTACTTTATTAAAGTAATAAAAAATCACCACCAATAATTGAAACTCAAACATGAATGGTGCATTACAGTAAATGACAGTTGATGGTGTTTATGTGCTTAATTGTCATGAAAGTACACACACACACAGTATTTTTTAAAGTGTATTTTTAATGTGTAATGTAACCTGGACATGTTTTCATGAGATGTGCTCATCTGATCCAGCGTGACAGCTAAATGCCCGTTTATAGAAACTTCTAAATACCATCTGAATAGATTTTAGCATGTCATTGCTGAGATATGTCAGTGTTTTTCTCCATAAATCCATGTTCTTACATGTTCTGCTGTATGAATGTGGATGAATTTCTTCCCGCTGTGCTTTTATTCGCACCAGTTAAATGAATTGTCTCCCCACAGGACTTCGTCTACTCAAAAACACAACAGTGGCGTTCTCTAAATGAACTAGAGTGAGTGTGACACGGCTTTCATTCACACAAAGTACTTCCCCCATCAAAGCAAAGAGGCTCAAGTATTATTTTAACAATTTAAAACAATTAAATCTGTCAAAATAAGCTCTGAATGCGCTGAGTGAGAACAAGAACACACTTAATTACTGCTTTTCCTCCCTGATGGTATTTTGCTAAAGACAACAGATAATGCATTTGTAAGGCCACTGTAACTGAAACACAAGTGAACCATCTGCAGTGTGTGTGTGTGTGTGTGTGTGTGTGTGTGTGTGTGTGTGTGCGCGCGCATGTCACAGGTTTCTTCCTCGCAGCTACGGCTGCTGTTCTTCTGTTGTCATGCAAGCAAATTCAAACTCATCCAACCTCACATAATTCAGATTCCTTATGATTGCTTCACTGTGTGTGTGTGTGTGTGTGTGTGTGTGTGTGTGTGTGTGTGTGTGTTTCTCTCCACAACTAAATCAAATGCTTCCATTCTTTATTATGTGTATTTTTATTGTCTGTTTGTCCCTGATCGCTAAATGTGTATGGGAGAGGCTCTGGGAGTGCTATATTGTGGAGAGAGATGAAGAACGAAGGTTCTCAGTGTTAAATATGTAGGAATCCATCTGTAGGGGTCCTGAGGGGCCGCATTTGCTCTGTGTTTCATGAGCGTCTTTACAATCACATAATCTCCCAAGAATTACAACTACTGCAATCACATTGTCTTGACACGATACATCATCTTCATTATCCTCTCTGTCACTTTAACAGACTGTAACATCATCATCAGACCATCTCATCATCACAACCATCACAACACCACGATACCCTTCCATCGCTATCACAAGACTTTCCAAGACACCATCACAATTACAGAATCACATCAGCATCACCATACCATCACTATCACAACACAATCATAAACCACAGAACATTGACTTTATCACCACATGATTGCATCACCGATTCACTATCACAAGATCCCAGCATTATCAGCACTTAACACCATCATGACACCATCACAGTAACACAATCACATCACCCTCGCAACATCACCATACCATCAACACAATCATACCCCACAGAGCACTTCTCCAGTACACTATCACAATAACACTATAACAGCCAATCACAAGATCCCAGCATTATCACCACTTAACTTCATCACCACACAATTGCATCACCAATTCACTGTCACGATAACATCACAACATTACCATGTAATTATCACTATCACAAGATCCAAACATTATTGCCATTTCCACATTCCATCATGATACCATCACAATTACAGGATCAACAACTGCTGGGTTAAATATGGACAAACCCAGCAAATGGGTTGTTTTGACCCAGCGGTTTGGTTAAATGTTTAACCCAATCTTCTGGATAGTAAAACAAACCATTTGCTGGGTTTGTCCATATTTTACCCAGCACTGGGTTGTATTTAACCCAGCATTTTTAGAGTGTACCATCACACCACAGCACCACGGCTTCCATCAACACAGTGATGGTCTCTTTCGATATAGTAAGATAACAAGAAGATGTTATAGTGATAGTGTGTTAGCAATCATATCACAACACAATCACACACCCCAGCATCAAGACGGCATCACCAGTACATTATCACAATACAGTCATGATATCATTATACAGCATCATAGCATCACACTTTTATACTCTTAAAAACCATCATGCATCACATTGCCACCAAAACACTTTACATCATTACATCACCACAGAAACAAATCATAGAGAATGACAGAAATAAGGTGATTCAAAGCCTCGCTGTTTCTCAGTCCGCAGTTTCTCTTCCTTTTTTTTCAGTCACTTTTACTGGAAAGCCTCGGGAAATTAGCTGCTATCTATCAGACTGGAAACAATGATTGTTATTATTTCTCTAGCTTTTTTGTCCATCTTTTTCTCCATTTATCCATTTAAGATGAAGTAGATCATAAAAAGCAGCTCTTGTAAAGTGAAAAGGCTTTGGTGCCTGTGGTGATTCCTGTGTAGTTTATCAGACGGAAGCCTGGAGATTGACTCAGTCTGCCTTGGACACATTCATGATAATAAATAAATATGTTGTCCGTCTTAAGTGCTGCTTATTACGTTGCTTGGGAGCCAAATATGATTTTTCCTTATGTCTGTAGCGCAGATCAGAAATGGAGTAAGCAGATCACTCTCGGACTCTCTTAACTCGAAAGCGCTGATCTCAATCACGTGTGATTACATCTGCGCCATCCATACATCCATCTGTCTCTTACCGTCTCTCGTGATAGTTACAGAAAATGAGGAAAAAGATGCACTTTAAACTTGATAAAAAATAAATGTAATAATGTTCATGCCATTTTGTTGCTCAAAGTCATTTTGAGTTTAGTGGAAGTTACTTTAGTTCATGCAGACGCTATTGAGATTTACTTCTGTGTGTGTTAAGAATAATACAGTTGTGTGGACTGCATGTTGAGGACTCCATATTTCACAAACACACAGTAATTTACCATAATAAATACTGGTAAAAGTGCTGTAAATTTGCATATGTTTTTTATGGTAGGTAATATATCAATTATTTTATATTTCAAGCTGCTGTGTGTGATGTTCCTCTAGTTTGTGGAGAGTCAGTTTAAAGTTCAGAGTCATTTTAAATCATTGGAAGAGTGAAAAACTGTGACTCTTTCAGAGTATTGATCAGTTTGTTTGACTCATCCAGTGATTTGAGTTTAGGAGCAGGACTATCTGTTTGATTAACCAACGGCAGATGGGGAAACCTGTTTGAAAACAGTCATGCAGTTCTGTTTGATGATGAATCTGGTTCTGAAGCAGAAACAATGGGTCTCGTTCATAAAACAGATTTCTGTGTAAATTATTTCTAAAATCATTCATACGCTATCACTTCGAATTGAATGCAATAGTTTATTTAAGCAATTAATGTGTGGTTTAATGAATTAATTTGTTCGTTTGAGAATTAGTTCTCTACATACACACATATTCAAAAGTTTGGTGTAGTAAGGTTTTTATTTTTACTTCAACAAGGACCAATTAATCAAAAGTATCAGTAAAGACATTTATAATGTTACAAAATATTTTTATTGTAAATAAATGCTGTTCTTTTGAACCGTCTATTCATCAAAGAATCCTGAAAAATAAAATGTATCATGTTTTCCACAAAAATATGAAGGTTTTCAACATTGATAATAATCAGAGATGTTTCTAGAGCAGCAAATCAGCATATTAGAATGATTTCTGAAGGATCACTAAAGAAATTATGCTGAAGGAAATGACATTTTGCAATATGGAAAACAGTTATTTTAAATTGTAATACTATTTCACATTTTTTACAGTTTTTACTGTATTTTTCATCAAATAAATGCAGCCTTGGTGACCTCAAACTTTTGAACAGTAGCCTGTTTTATGTGTAAATCCCAATGCACTTTGCTTCAAATGTGTTTTTCCTAAACCTTTATGAAAACATGTTTGATTTTAAAATAACAAATCAGAAAGGATAATAGCATAATTACATGCAGGCAGCTCTAGGTGGGTGTGGGGCGGGTGGGTCGTGAGCGTCTCATGATTAATGTGTAACGGGCGTTTCTGCGCTGTCATGCGTGACTGTGTGAGGTGTCTGCTGTCCGCTTCATAATGAGAATAAGGCAGGTAATTGTCACGGTGTTTGAGGAGTCATCTTTTATCAAACGGGCAATTCATCTTCCAGCCGTAAAGAACAAAACAGGTACATTGATTTATTGCCGACTTGCAGAGACCTGATCATTCAGCTCTCTTTATGAAAATCAAGGTGTTTGTTTAAACAAACCCAGAGGAAAACGTGGCGTCGCTCGCACAGACGCTCTGTGGAAATGGCTTAATATTTCAGCACTGAAGTCGACAACAGAAACGAGAGAGCGATACGGCCTCCCACTACATTATTGTGATGTATTTTACATGTGACATGTGGTACTGGCAGAGATCACTGAGTGTTTTTCTCCGTTACAAAGGAGCATAAAAAGTTTGTCGTTCATCCCCCGGGGGTCTGAAATCTAAACAGCACCTGGGAGAGCAGATGGGGATCGTGAATGCGCGTCAGACGGAGGTATTTGTTGCCGTGGTACGGCGATACCTGCTGTGAGAGATACGGCCGCTGTTGTTGTTCCGCTCAGGATGCGTTTAGGAAAGAGTCTCTCTTATTAAACGCCGGAGAGGCACTTGAACTATCGCACGACAGACAGCTCCAGTCATTTCTCTCTCAGACTGACACGGAGAGGCTGCGATGCAAAATCACTCTTCTGCCCTCGTCATCCGCGGCTTGCAGGGGAAAACAGTGCTAAATATGCAAATAATAAACTGCGATTAACCGTATAATCGCAGGCAAAAAAAGTACTGTACCAAGGGAAGAGAAAATATTCATTCACTGTTGACATCAAAGGCTGTGTGTTTAATCAAACTCCAAGATATTTTGGGCCAAATGTATCTGTCAATTTTTAGAATCTAGTCAAATTATACACAGGAGTCAGCTGAGGACATAAAAAGTTGAAATTATGAGATACTAAGTCATAATTATGAGATTTTTAAAAAATCCAAATGATGACATAAAAAGCCAATATCGAGAAAAAGTGTTTTGTCATAATTGTTTTCATGTCACAATTGTGAGTGTTTTCTACTTTTTAGCTCATAATAATGATTTACCGTGATATGTTTTTCTTTCTTCAGGATTTTTTAATGAATAGAACAGCATTTATTTAAACCTTTTGTGAGATTATACGTCTTTACTGTCACTTTTGATCAATTTAATGCATCCTCGCTGAATAAAAGTATTCATTTATTTTAAAAGTAAACCTTACCGACCCCAAATTTTGTTCAATAGTGCGATATACGTTTTAAAAAAAATTGCTAAATACATTTTCATGGCTCGTGCAACTATTTATGGCTATGAAATTTGTGATGCAAGTAACCGTGTGGAAATCTTATTTATTGATAATTAATAATCTGCCCTTGTAATCATAATTTGTGTGAAAAGGAATACAAGCTGTTGTAGTTTTACTTCCAGTAGTAAGATGGAAACTGCAGTGAATTGTATGTTTAGGTGTATTTTTTAAATAAAATAAAACAAAATATTTGGCAGAGGCATGTTTTTCCAGTGAGCTCCAGGTGAATGGATTTCATCAAATGTTGAGTTTTAAGAATATTTAAGTTAATATTTAAGAATAACTTTCAAACAATAAACAATTGCATTGGGTCACTACGTGATATATGTGTTCTAAAACTGCGGTCTGTTTTCATCTTTCTCCTTCTCTCTGCCAGTGATCGTCTCATTTGAGAACAGGATGTAGAAAAGTGAAATAGTGCTCACTTCCTCTAAGTGCAAAATAACACAATCCCGTCCTTCCTAACTTCTCTCCCGTCTCTAAACGGCTCCATCTGCATTGTTTCAGGGCTGTTGGACTGAATGCAGCGAGCTGCTGGCGTTTGACAGCTGGAGGGAGTGTCGAGGGCAGTCAAACTCTCCGCACATGATGACCTCCCGTCACCGAGGAACCTTTCGCTACAGCACTTTTCTCCGTTTGAGGGACGGTGACCCCCGGGGGACTTCGAGGTCACCAGGTCAGCAGCAGTGTCACTCAAATCACCCCTCTCTCTCTCGGTTTCGCTTTGACTCTTTCCTTGACGTCCTTGTGTTCCTGCTATGCTAAACTTTATTCAACTTGTCAGACACTTAAGAATTGACAAAATGCCTTCTCACCCCCTCAATGTCACAGCAAGTATATATATATATATATATATATATACACAAATGAATTAATCAAAAATAGGCAGTGCCTCCATGTGGACACAAAAGGTTTCTCTCTAAATGCTGAAACAACGGCACATCAAAATAAAGTGACCAAGCTTTTTGTTTGCATTCAAATTTACATCTCTTACTTTATTATTTTTGCATCTTATTTCCTTTTTTACATTAATTCATTTTTGTGCATGTGTCTGCAGTGAAATGTGACCTGAATGCGTTGGGCGTTTGGTGATTTGTGACAGATTCCTGTGAACACGTTCCTCACAAACCTTCATGAGAAACATCTGTACCCTACATTCTCCTGTGATTTGTTTAATAAGTGATTTCCTCATGTCCCGAGCTGAACATGATGTCTAAACATCACTCATGTAAGGTGTTTGATTCACGTCCTTCATTGTGTTGAGTCTGACTGAAGGGCGTCTGCTCCTCAGTGTAATGTGTGTGTTTGGCTTTCAAAAGACGTCTGAATGCCAAGTGTTGTCTGGGCCGTCCAGCCTCTCATTCTTCCCCAGTATCTCTCTCTCGTTCTCTCTATCTTTGTCTCTCACACACATTCTCCTCTAATCTTTGTGCTGCTCTGAAGAGGCTTAGAGAGCAGCTTTGTCCAAATGCCACCACAGTACAGTCCACTCTTCAACTATTTGGCCTCCTTTCCTTGGCTGGTTTCTTTCTTTCATCCTGTGTTTCCTTTTTTTTTTTTTTTTTTGGTCAAATATTAGCACTCGCCAAGCACCAACTGGGAATAAAAACTGGCTTTGGAAAGTAAATAAAACAGATTTATTAGCATCTGCAACATGGGTTTTGTTAAACTGTAAAACCGATCATTTGACCTATACTAAAGAAAACACCTGACATGATTTTAGTATCTTACAATGATTTTGTTACATCGTTGGAAAATTTTGCAACAGATTTTTGTCATGCATTTCTTCCAGAGAACTTAATAACAGCCAAAACGAACAAAATCGTCAAAATGTGACAGATGCATTTTCAATAAGAGATGGAGACGGACTCTCAAACACTTGATGTTTGTCACTAAGATGCAAAAAAAAACAAAAAAAAAAACATTATATATATATATATATATATATATTATTTAATTAATAAACAAAAAAACATGCAAATTAATGTAAAACATTTTTTAACTTACTTTAAGTTCAGTTGTTACCTTATAATCAAATAATAATATCATCTAACTGCCTGTGCAATCATTTTAACATAAATTATATCAAACTGAGTTAAAATGAAGTTGAAATTGGTCAAATTTGTGTGATTTATGAGAATACATAAGATGAGTTAATGTAATGGAATAACATATGATGCCATGACTTACTGATCATATCATTTTTACAGTGCAATAATAATAATAATATTCTCAATGCAATAATATGTTTTTTTTATATATTATTTAAAATTGTTTATTTTTAAAATGATAATGCTAAACATAATACAGTTCCATGGCTTGTGTAAAAAATATCCGGTCACAAAATTTGCTTCACTGTGAAAATTTAGGTTTGGCCCCTAGATTTACAGAGAAACTCATGAGAGTTTCAGTGGTTGTGTTACATTACAAAGAGCCTCAACCAGGACTTATTCCACTTTCTTTGGCGTCTTGGCAGGCTTTCCTCTAGAATCGCTGGAGTTTATGACACAGCACCAACACAACATAGCGAAAGGCTTCCTTCCTTGAACAAAAAAGCTCTCGCGCATGAAATCCCAAATGCGTTTGAGTCAGCGCGGGGCAGAGTCAGTCCAAACATCAATAAAAGAAACACACACACACACTTCGGCATTCAGCGTGAGGTGTGTGTTTGTTTGCGAGGTGTGTGTGATGCAGTGTTTACACACACACACACACACACACGCAAGCAAGCGGCTCCCCGCGACACATTCCTGCAGTCCATTAGCCAAACCTACCTGATGATCTTTCCTTCTTTATTTATCTTTTGAGTCCTCTCATGAGAGGACGCGCGCTTCCGTTTTAATATCGCGAGTGAAACATGATTATGACCTCTTAATGCTGAAATTACGCAGCCTAGTTGATATTTTTCACTCTTTCTCTCAACGCTGAGAGTTTTCCTGCATCGCACCCCATGGCATTAACATCTTTATCTCTGCGTGTGTTTCTGCTTTTAAAACCTTTCCCCCTGCTGTTTGAAAAATATTCCTCATTTCCCACCCCTACGGAGCGCAGAAATCCCCATAGGCGACCCATTTACAGCCCCCCCTCCAAACACTTACGGCCGCCGCACGCGCTCTCGGTGCTGCCTCATTGGCTTTCGCTAAATTATGCAAATAAGGTGATGTTCAACATATAGTTTTTCAGTTTCTGCAACTGCGCAAGTTTACACAGCTTTTCCATCCAACGCGATGCCATTACGCCGCTGCTGCCTGTCAGCAAGATTTATGCATCGATGACAAATTAGAGTGAAAATGCTCTTCAACTGCTAATTTCTTCTCTTTCTCTCTCTCAGGTTCGGCCAACTTCTGCGTTTCGTCTTTTGGGGGCATTTCAAAGGAATCCTGTTTTTGTTGTTGTTTTGGTGAATATCAATGTGCGCTCCTGCTGATATCATGCTGTTGAGCTCAAATGAATTCATTAATCAGAAATGATACACGGCGCTTTTGCCGCGCCGCTGTGTTTCTGCGTTTGCAGAGCATTTACTTGATGCTTTGTAAGTCGGGAATATTGGAAAGCGTCTTCAATAGGGATGAAATCGGACAAATTTGGCGATTTTGGACGCGATACAGATTCCTCTTAGTCAAGTTTTGAGAAGATACCAAGAAATGCATCCTGCCTGCATTATATTTAATGATAGGCTATATATGTGACCCTGGAGCACAAAACCAGTCTTAAGTCGCTGGGGTATATTTGTAACAATAGCCAAAAATACATTAAATGGGTCAAAATTATCAATTTTTCTTTTATGACAAAAATCATTAGGATATTAAGTAAAGATCATGTTCCATGAAGATATTTAGTGAATTCCCTACCATAAATATATAAAAACTTAATTTTTGATTAGTAATATGCATCGCTAAGAACTTCATTTGAACAACTTTAAAAGCGATTTTCTCAATATTTAGATGTTTTTGCTCCCTCAGATTCCAGATTTTCAAATAGTTGTATCTCAGCTAAATATTGTCCGATCATAACAAAGCATACGTCGATGGAAAGCTTATTCAGCTTTCAGATGATGTATAAATCTCAATTTAGAAAAATTGACACTTAAGATTGATTTCGTGGTCCAGGGTCACATATGATATCAACAAAAGCAATATGCATTTGGAAACATATCTTAATCTCTTCCGATTTAAGTGGAAATTAATGCTTATGTAAGCCTCACAAATCATAACACAGTAACAGTTTCTGTTTTTTTATGAGCTGGATATAAAATTAATGACTTGCAATTAAAAAAAAAAAAAAAGAAGTGAATTCATACCAAAAGTTTCCTCACAATTCTGGTCATTTTGAACAGCTTTATTGTAAAGAACTGACTCAGATCTGCACTGGTAGAAGAAAGTAGAGCCTCGTGACCATTCACTTCCAGCGTCTTCAGCAAATTCATGTAGCCAGTGTACGTAAACTAATATTCCCTCATTTGCATACAGATTTCATCAGAGGAAATCCAGGGCATGTTCAGTGTGAAGTGCTTTTGCATGCAGGACACTCTTTCTACTGTAGTCTGGAGGTCAGTCGGAGAGAAATACGCGTCATATAACTGCGATGACCAATAGGAGAGTGACTTAAGTACTCCTTTTTTAGCAGTTTTCAAAACGAGCTTGCACTTTCACAGAAACGTACCATTTTCATTCCATCAAGCTGTGGTGTAGCATGACAAAACACCACTATGCTGTTTTTAAATGTTTTTAAAGCTTCCCAACTCTGGTGATGACACTCCATTAGACACACCATTAAGACCGCAAAGTTTTATGAAATTTCAAAATCATTTCACTTTTTCATCTAAGCTGAAAATATCTGACTGGTCACGTGTGCGGCTACGCTGAAGGAAAGTGCTCTCATCGGACAAATGAGATGGAAAATACACTTCTTTTGGTAAATGTTATTTGATATCATGCAGCAAGTTTATCAAAAGTCTCGTCTCGTTCTCCTCTTTGTCAGGAGATGGATTGCAGTTCAATATTTTGTCTTGTTTTTCAGTTAAAAAATATGTAAACATACTTAAAGTTACTTGAGAACGTGGCTATTATAGTTGACTAAAACTAAAATTAAAACATTTTCATAACTTAAAACAAACATTAACTGAAATAACATATATATAAAAAAAAAAAATTTTGGTAACACTTTATTCCAACGTGTCCTTATTACACACGTTACATGTACTTACTATTATAATAACATTAAATTATGCATAATTACATGCAAGAAAACCTAAGCCAAACCTGAATCCTAAACCTAACCGGTTAGTACATGTAGTTAATTAATATTACTCAGTACTTAAAACTTGATGTACTAAAATAATAATATAAATAATTAGTAATATAAAAATAATATAATATATAAAAACTGCTAAAATGACAAAAACACTCAACAAAATGACAAAAACTTTAACAAAAATAAAAACTGATTCAAAATATGAATTAAAACTGTAATAGATCAATCAGTTATACTAAAATAGCGATGTATTAATCAAAGAGTCTTCTGGGATTATGTTGAGTTAAGTGTATGTTTTACCTCAAAACCTTGTTTGAAGCAGTAATGAGGTCTGTATTTACCTGGAGTAAGAAAAATAAAGTTCATTCAAGATGTATTCTCTAAAGTCCTGATGCAATTTTGCTTCTTAAATGCATCCGGTTTTAAAGATGTTTACATCATTTCACTGCAAAACAAGATATAAATATTAATGAAGCATCTTGAATGTGTCTGTATCCTCCAGATCTCTTCAGTCAAACGTTCGTCGTGGTAAGGTAACGCTAACAAGTCATGAAGTAATAATAGTAAAAGCATAGCACGTGCAAACGCCGAGCCACAAAGAGCGAAAGGCAAAATGGCGAACGTGGAAACATTTAAACAATTTGCCAGGGGCCTTAATTGTTTTCCGTTTCCCTGACGATCGCTAGCTGAAAAGATGGAGAGTTTCAGTGAATAGATTAGCGCACGCTCCAGCAGTCATGACAAAATCCCTCTTAACCCGGCGCGGCCCGCCATCAGAGCGCCCCGCCGCAGATATCACTCGCTCCTCAGTGTTATTAAACACAACTTTGCAGATTCAGTCCGCCGCGAGTGCCATTTAGCCGCATGGAGCAGGAAGGAAGCGTGTGGGGAATTACAGGTTGCCAGCGCGACTGACAGGGGTTGATTTGGGTGTGCGGTGTGTGCAGGCCTCCCTCAGAGTGTTGTGACAGGCGGTCATTACAGCGCCACGTCTCCACACTCAGCTGCACCAGACGCCGCATGCAAATGGACACAAATGGGCTCCACTGTACGCCGGAGCTAATGACACTTTCTGCTGCTTTCCTCTCGCTGCTCTTCTTTAAGGTGGAAGCTGAACGCTCGCGGCTCCACACTTCATAAATCAGGTCGGACTCTGTCAAACAGATCAAAGAAACAGCGCAAATAGATAACTCAAACATTTTGACAGTATTAATGTTTTATATAGGTGAATAGTTTGTTGTGTTTCATATGTAAGAATGTATATATATATATATATATATATATATATATAAGACTGATATCAAGACAGATAGATATATAGATATTTCTGCTAATATTTCTTAATTCAATGCTGCTTGCCATTTCTTTGTAATGACTTGAAATTTAGCCATTTCTGAGTGAAAACTGTTAGTTGTTTTTAAAACATTTCTGTAGGTTGCTTTACATTTTGTAAAAGGTCAGATATTTTTCTCAGAGGTCAAAATAATAACAGAATATGTTATCGTTATTATAATCTACATTTTTGTATGTTTTATTTTTACATTTTATTATATTACATATTGATTATTTTATATATATATATATATATATATATAATTTTAGAAATTATATAAACTGAATGTGTGTGTGTGTGTGTGTGTGTGTGTGTGTGTGTGTGTGTGTGTGTGTGTGTGTATATATATAAAAAAGATATATATATGTATGTATAACCTCTTAATACACTCTTTAAATGTTCTATTTTATTTATATTATTATTATTATTATTTTTTTTTTTTGGTAACATTTGGTAACATTGCATATTGATTGATTAACAGTTCACTTAATTTAAAGTATTTGAGAATGCATTTAAAATTAGCTTACAGAAATGTATTAAAAATCAGCTTTATTAACTTTATTAATAACAATGCAATTACAGTAATTACACCAAAGCAATTGCTTATATTGTAGCACAGCATTTGTTTCTAAAAGGTCATATTGATAATATATATCATGGACTAATAATATAATTTATATTTATTATTGTGGAGTTAAAATAGTGAGTTGAAATAATTTTAAATGATTAAAGTTGCTGTGAAATCAAAGCATGATGCTCGCATTTAATATTCAGAAGTTGTTTGTTTTTAGAAGTTTTTGAGGGTTTGACCTTGAAGAGATGAAGACGTGTCTCTATAAGCTGCTAAAGTGGATTTGAAATGGTCAGTTCGCATTTAGAAGCATCATTCAGAGCAACAACCATCAGCAAACAGTTTTATTCCAAATATTGGGCTTGACAAAAATAAAACGCAAAAAGCAAAGCTGAAAGCCAAGCCTAATCTAATAAACAGATTTAGAGTTTCGCCGTAGTGTGACGTGATGAATGTGGCTTGCGTGTTTGTGATTAGTACAGTGAGGCCCATTAGAGGACGGGCCCTCGGCAGATCTTTTGGTCGAGAGCCGCAGGAAGTCATGGAGGTTTGGCCCGGGACGCCTCCGGATTACGAGCGCTTCTGTAAGCCTCCGATTCTTCCAGCTCTATTCTTTCCCCGGACTCGCCTGAGACCACGCTCAAACCAGCCAATGAAAAAAAGATTACGCCCGGATACCAAGTGTCTCCCATCGGCCCCTCGGGCCCCTGCTGGACGAGGAACAATGTGCAGCGGCGTTCCAGGCGTTTGGGCACTCGGGGCAGTGCGAGCGTTCGGCGGGCTCAGCTGCGGATGCAGATTGTGGAAGCGGAGTGGAAGACTTGACAAAGCTGCGGTTTAAAGCGTCAGAAAGCCACACAGAGAGCAGAACGACCTCGAGTCCCGCAGAGAGACGGACCGCACGGGGACTGAGATTACCACACAAACATCACAGAGACGGGCTCCGTACTGGTGCCTCGCAAAACACAAAAATCATGGACTGTAAGTTTAGGAAAGGTGAAGAGCTGGTCTCGTAAAACAGGATCATAGCTTCAGAAGTGTAACAGATACACTTGCTCTAAAGCCATTAGAGCCTCCTACTCAGGAAACATTTTCTCAGCTCTCCCTAAAACTAATAAAACAGGAGGCCTGCGTGTTTTACATTGCAGAAGACAAATGCAAAAAAAAAAAAATGCATTTTATAATCATGCATACAGTAGTTAGGATAGCAAAAAGATCTCATCATCATAAATCTGCTCATTTATGTACAGTAGGTGTGTCCATTCGAGCTGTGGTGTTTAATCACAATTCTACTATTGGTTTTGCATTTACAAAATTGTTGCATTTCATATTAATTGTTTTGCATATTGTTTGAGAAATGCAAATCATGTTAATGCAAATATATAATATAACCATGAATTGGAATGGCCATTGACTAATAATACATCACAGATCATATCAATGAATGGCAATATTTATACATATTGCCATAGTGTGTGTGTGTGTGTGTGTGTGTGTGTGTGTGTGTGTGTGTGTGTGTGTGTGTGTGTGTGTGTGTGTGTGTGTGTGTGTGTGAAATAGTGCTTTTTTGTAAAACGTGCACCTTTATTTTATATTCAGCTTTGAAAAATATTAAATGTTACACATGTAAAAAAAAATTACATATTTTACACACACACAAAATTTTAGTATCATTGTGATATAGTTTTTATTTTCATATTTTATTTTTTCATTTTAATTTTAATTAAAGTTTTAGTAATATTGTTTGCTTCTGTAATTTTCAATAGTTTTGTGTTTTTTAATCTGTTTAAATAGTTTTTATTATTAATTTTAATAATTTTGTTTCAGTTTTGGTTAATTTAATATATCAAGTTAATCTAAATGAAAATTATAACTTTTTTTTCATGGATTTAGATGTTTTATTGTTTCAGCTTTAGTTAATTATAATAACTCTGACACACACCATATACACAGTTTTTGTACTTTGCTGTTTACCGTATGAGAGCAACTGATGTAAATCTGAATCCTAAATCAAAACTAGTTTAGGACACCGATCTCAGTCATTTCTCAGATTTCTTTCAAGAAGAGACACATGTGGGATGTTACTAGATTCTTGTTTTCATGTGAAAAAGAAGGGGACTCGGAGAAACAACTGAGAAATTGAACACTCTCAGAAATAAAAGCTGTCACTGGGGCGGTATACCTTTTCAAAAGGTACACTTTAGTACCTATTAGGTTCAAATATGTACACTTCAAGTACTAATATGTGCCTTTAAGGTACCAAAATGGTACAAACACGTACCTTTTGAAAAGGTACCACCCCAGTGACAGCTTTTGAACCTTTATTTCTGAGAGTGATTTCTGCTTTGATTTCGTATTGGGAAAGTGTTTGTTTATTATTTCTGGACATGGGAATGCGGATCAGAAACAATTCCTCTGCTGTTTTCTGTTTCACTCTGAAAATTCATCAACATTCATGACCGACTTGTGGAGATCCTGCAGTGTTTGTTCTGCGCTGGAGTCTCGGGTCGTTTCAGTGGTGTTAGTGTTTCTTCAGAGACCGCGATGAGCTGCTTTACTGCGCAAAACACTTTCTTCTAAAAATCTCCTTCCCACTATAAATGTTTCAATGTTTAATGCGCTTTAATGCCAAGTCAAAATAATAATACCAATTAATAGCTGTCAATAGATTTGAAATTGAAAACAGCAGAAGATGAAGCAGCTGGCACAGTGTGTGTGTGTGTGTGTGTGTGTGATTAGTGGGAATGTGGCTCTTTTGTAGCTCACTTGATCTCCTCCCCCTCTGAATTTTCACTTTTCCGCACCGCCGCTGAGAATGCTGGGAAACCCTCATGTTATTTGCGATTTCTCACTCTTCGGAGAGTCCGCGGTTCCCGTACAGAGAATCTGAGGAGCCAAACAGCGGCTGAATTAGACCATGAAATTACAGATAACATTTAAAAATAATCTCAGCATAATGATTACAGCGAGGCCACTGAGACATTTCTTAAGGCTCTGAAATTATTCACACTATTTATTGACTTCTTTCCACACTGAACGATAAGAATATGTAATCAGTTTTTCTGGTAATTTGTTGTCGTATCAGTAGGAAGAGTCGAGGAGGGGCGAGTGTTTGTGACGCCGGACAGACGAGTCAGTAACAACTCAACCTCTCCTTTCTTCCTTTCTCTCCAGCTCTTAACTTACTAATTCAGTGGCTTTGTTAAAGATCAGATAGCGTTTATCATTTATTCAAGCCTCTCTCTCTCGCTCACACACACTTGTTTTCTTGCTCTAAGTGGGTCAGAAACACTGTATTGGTGTTGCTGATGTGACGTGTCAAACAGTGACAGCGGCGTCCTGAAGTCTGACCTGCTTCTGTACTTCATATATAAATATCACACAGTGTAGTAGAGCACATATTGATGGAAATACCTCATGCTTTTTTTGTTTTTTTAATTAAAAATAATGAATTGGTCACTGCAGGACGGTATGAGTGAAGAGCAAAAAAAGCTGAAAGGTCATTCAAATAGTATTTTGCAAGTCTTATTATTATTTTAGTGTTATTTTAGTATAATTGAGATGCTATAAAGTTTTATTTGTATATTTTCTGCTTTCCTTTTAAGGTCACACTTTGCAATAAGGTTTTATTTGTTAACTATTAGTTAACACGAACTAACAATGAACAATTGTATTTTTATTAACATTTATTAAACATTAACAAAGATGAATAAATACTGTAACAAATGTCTTGCTCATTGTTCATCGATGTTAATTTTAACACATTAATTGATGTTAACTAATAGCACCTTATTGTAAAGCCATTTAAATTTTGAAGTTTGTCTTTTTTTAATATCTAGGTACTTTTAGTTTTAGTTTAGTGCATTCAATTAAACTAAATTAAAATGAGAAATGTTGCATTGGCAGCTAGCCGAATATATAAATATATTTTATACTTTTATATAAATCTATTTTTATATGAATATATTCTGTTAATTTTCATTTTATTTTTTTTTTTTTTATGATTTTAGTTTTAGTTAACTATAATAGCCTTGTTATTCATATTTATGTTAATATTTTAGACTAGAATATGGTTATTGAATAAAACGTTCATGTGCATGTTATTTATCGTCCACCGTATCAAATTCACAGAGCGCTTAAAAAGAGGCAGACTGATTGATTGAGTGTTTTTTTTTTTTTTTGCTGTGTGATTCTGACAGCGATGATCTCGTGTGACAGCACACACACCTTTCTGCTCCTGCACCGTCTGTGTGTGTGTGTGTGTGTGTGTGTGTGTGTGTGTGTGTCTGTGTGTCTGTGTGTCTGTGTGTGTCTGTGTGTGTGTGTGTGTGTGTGTGTGTGTGTGTGTGTGTGTGTGTGTGTGTGTGTGTGTGTGTGTGTGTGTGTGTGTGAGAGAGTGACTGATGAGAGGATTCGCTCTGACAGTCGCTCTGATACCTGGACTGAGATTCAGTCCCACAAACACACACACTGCCGAACAAACAGCCGAAGGTCACGTGACTCACGGGGTTAAAAACCGCTATTATAGCTGTGCATAAAACAAGAGCAACGTACAGAAGAGAGAATGATCCACCGGATGAATAAAGACGCTGGAGAATGTGATGTTTTCTGGATTCAATACGAATCAGTATCTGTGAGATCAAGTCCAGTACTACAAATATCAAAAACAAACATTTGCAAAAGAAGCACACAGGGCAAAACAATCTAAATTAAAATGCACACCTTAAAAGTATCGTAACAATTAAACATCAAGCATGTTCACAAAAGTCTAGTGTGATAAAATCCCTTACTAATCTCATCTGTGTGCAGTTATATTCAATCTTCTTCATGACCATGTAATGCCACTTAAACCAGAAAACTTTTGCATGATACATGCAAAGATCCTAGAAAGGGAGTGTAACACTCTTAAATAATTAATAAATGAGGCTTTTTACTCATTAATTCATGTGAAGTGCTTCCACAAAAATACGAGCTTCACATTTTAACCTCACAGAACACATACAGGCCCATTGACTTACACTGTGTTACTGTAACTGTGATTATTACTGGAAAAAAAAATGCAGGGGATATATATGGCAAATAAATGCTGTTCTTTTAAACTTTTGATTATTCAAAGAATCCTAGAGAAAAAAATGTAAAAAATATTAAGCAACAAACACATTGATGATTATAATAACTATTATTAATACAAATAGTAATTGACTATCAATAAAAAACAGCATATTAGGATGATTTCTGAAGGATCATGTGACACTGAAGATAGGAGTAATGATGCTGAAATCATTTTCATTTTACAATATGTTCAAATAGAAAACTTATCTTAATTTCTAATAATCATTTATAACATTACAGTTTTTTTGATCAAATAAATGCAGCGTGGAGCGTGATGTTAAACACTCGTGGACGCAGGTTAAATGGCGTTTACACTCTGAACGTCTCAGAGAGTTTGAAGGGGTCTGGAGACAATCAAGATTTGAGCAGAACAAAAGACTCGGCTCAATTAGGATTCTCTTTGATGGCATTTTCTTCACATCGGCCCTCAAACTGAACCGCGCGCATTACAGAGAGAAAAACAGTGAGGAATATCAAAATTTATTGAAAGCATGAAGAAAACAGGAGATTGTTGAGTGCAAGAATGTGCCCGTCGCCCCAGGAGACCAAACACAACAAGAAATCACAGCGGCCGTAAATATTAATGTATGCTCTTTGATGCCTGTGCCGCCCATTAACATGCACACCGAAACATCACATTTGTCACAAGTGAGAGAGACACTGTGTGTGTGTGTGTGTGTGTGTGTGTGTGTGTGTGTGTGTGTGTGTGTGTGTCCGGCAGAGAGCAGGCTGCAAAAAAGCCCAATTAAGATTGTTTTAAAAAAGCCAGAAGAGTAGCAAGAGATGGAGAGATGCAGACAGAAAGAGTGCAGATGAACTAAAACAAAGGCAAATGGCCAATGAAAGACTGACCTCTAGTGGAAAAATCGAGCCTCTTTCAAAATTCAGATCAGTGGATGTCACAAAACTCAATATTTATCCCTCCGCTGCTTTACTAAAAGATTTAAATGAGATTTCTTATTTAATTATTTAATTGTGTTTTTAAAAAATGAGATTATTTTACAATGCAGAGTATGTGTTCTGTAGAGAAACTGATCACTGCTGCAACACTGCAACAAAAACATTTTATAATGAGATACAAAGATGATTCATGCAATCTCGGGTTTTTGCCTTTCCATATAAAAACGTGATTTAAAATACATTAAAAACTAAATTAAAAATAAATCAATTTTTGGGGCATAATCTTAGTTTTTAAGATTTGAGAATGTATAAAGAGTGTCATACTCATACATTCCCTCATATACTGATGTTCTGTATGAGGGTTTGTATGTGTGTTTGTACATCACTTATGCGTGTGTGTGTGTGTGTGTGTGTGTGTGTGTGTGTGTGTGTGTGTGTGTGTGTGTGTGTGTGTGTGTGTGTGCGTGTGTGTGCGTGTGTGTGTGTGTGTGCTTGTGGCAAATGAGGACTGTATAATGACAAGGGTATAACAGGTGTTACAAGGAGAAGGTGACTTTTCAGGACATTACTCCATGTCCCCTCTTTTCAAAACGCTTATAAATCACACAGAATGGAGTGTATTGAAAATCTGAAATAGCAGAAAGTGTCCTGTAAGGGGTAGGTTTAGGTGTAGGGTTGGTGTAGGACAATAACACATACAGTAAGTACAGTATAAAAACCATTACGCCTATGGAGAGTCCCCACATTTCACAAAAACGAACGTGTGTGTGTGTGTGTGTGTGTGTGTGAGAGAGAGAGAGAGAGAGAGAGAGAGAGAGAGAGAACATTTAGCCAAGGCCATTTTAAGTGCACACACACACACACACAAATCATAAACATGGTTTGGTCATCTGATTTCTGAGTTTCTGGATGTGTTTTAAGAATCACAGTGCAGGATAACTATTAGGATTGGATGTATATTTTGTGTAATGTTGTTTAGATTTCTCTGTTCTGCTTTTATCTTTTATTTTGTATTTTTTTTGCTTGGTCCCATAGGAAAGTAAAATCATAAATGGTCTCTCCCTCAAACATGTCAGCTGTTTCTCATAGCAATATCAATAAAAGGAAAAAAAGAAAATAGAAAGTTTTTTTTTCTTAATTCTCATGCAGAGCTGGAAACACCTAATTTGGTGTTGCTGGACCAAAGAAATGGTGTGTAAATCTCTCATTATGCTACACTATCATGACACTGCATTCAGCTTGTTTTGTTTCAGTTAGCACAGGTGTTGTATTTCTTTTTGAAAGTTTATGAGTTTATGCACCTGTATTTTTAAGTGAAGTGAATGTTTAAGTGAAAAACATTTTTGCATTATCTTGGCAGTAACTGAGGCCTACAATTAATCAGTTCCAAAAAGAAATACAAATCCTGTGCTTACTGGAAAATAAAGGGGAAAAAATGTTGCTGAAAAGCAACCCAAAAAACAAATGAAAACTGAGCAAATTCAGTCATTTTTAGTCCAATGCAATAAGATTTACTAGCATTTTCGGGGAAAATAAAATCCTCTCCAGGTCAAAGTTACTGAAGCACAACATGGGGTTTAAGTCTCTTCTCTCTCTCTCTCTCTCTCTCTCTCTCTCTCTCTCTCTCTCTCTCTCTCTCTCTCTCCTTACGCCCTGAAATCAGAGATCTCAATATGAACTCTGTCATTTCTCATCAAGTGAACTGAGATGACAACGGTCTATTCTCTATTGAGCTCTGAAAGAGCAAACTCTGAGCAATAACCTTTTAACATTCAGTAGGCTATAATCAGAAGCAGCAAAAAATGTGGTTGCCTGCAAACCCAACGAAACACACACACACACACACACACACAAACACACACATTGTGCGACATTAGCACTCACCTCTGAACGCTCTCACTTACAAAGGAACTAATTCAATTGTATCATCTCTCAACAAACACACTTCCCATCAGCACCTCCTGAAAATGCACACACACACACATACGCAAAGAAAGAAAAGTGCAAACGGTGTAATTTTCTCCGCAATTACATGTAATGATGTTGTAATGAGACAGCCACCAATGGACTTGAGTTGGAAAATATAATCACATGCATTAGTTTGTCTAAGCATTTCTCTGATCTGAAATCCATCAGATTTTCAGAGCTGATCTCCGGAGCCATTCATCAGCGTCAGGGCGACTTTACGGAGGAGAACGTGTTCATTTGTTTCAGGCTGGAAGAGAGAGACAGTCTCACGTTCACTCTGCGTCTCCCTCTGCTGAGTGAATCTGACAGCTGCATTAGAAACAGCCAAAGACATTCAGAGCATTTACACTCTCGCTCCTGCACGCCACCGTACACTCCCTCATATCATCGTCTGCAGCGTCCTGATTCAATTACACATTTCAAATATTACCTTAATGACATTTGGAAAAAAAAAAGAAAAAAAATGCTTTCAAATCAATTAAATAATAATCAGGTTTTTCTGTATAGTTGCGTTCAGAATGCAGTACTACTTCGTGAATACTGTGTAGTATATAACGTATATATATATACATATATATATATATATATATATATATATATATATATATATATATATACATATATATATATATATATATATATATATATATATATATATATATATATATATATATATATATATATATATGTATATACATATATATATATATATATATATATATATATATATATATATACATATATATATAATTATTATTTTTTTTTATTTTTTTTTCAAAATGATGAGTTCAATTTTGTTGGTTTATTTTATTAAGTGGCATTGACAGAAATAAATATGGATTTTTAAAAAATATATATTTTATTTAAGAAAGTCAGCAATTCAATTTGGAGAAATGTAGCATGTAGCATTTTTACAAACGTGCAGCTTTTGTCTTCTCCAGATGTTAACTGATGGACTGGAGTGCTGTGGATTATTGTGATGTTTTTATCAGCTGTTTGGACTCTCATTCTGACGGCACCCATTCACTGCAGAGCATCCATTGCTGAGACACTGATGCAATGCTGCGTAATGCTTCTTTAACAACCTATTTCTATCTGATCTGAATCTGTTTACTTATAAGGGCAAAAAGCATCTTTCCCCATTGGCTGTCATTTAAAATCACTGAGTATTGTTATAAAATGTTTGCAAATAACTTTCAAAGCAGAATCAGTTTTTTTTTTTTTTTTTTCTCCAGTGACCAGTTTTTTTTTTTTTTTGGGGGGGGGGGGGGGGGGGGTGGTGGTGTTTTAGTTTGTCCCTGTCTGCTATCTTTGACGTCAATAATGAATGGTTTGAGACGTCTCAAAGTGCCATTAGCCAGTCTCTGTTGTCATGATGTCATTTCCTGTGGCTACAAAGTGGTTAGTCACATGGCGTTTTATTTGCATTGAATGATCCTAAATGTGAATGTACAATAGTTTCCGAAATGTTTGAATATGTATATATTCATCTTATAATAAACAAATGAATGTGTCACAATGCAGTTAGAATGGCGCTCATTTGCACAAGCAATTATATTAATTCATGTTATGATTGCCTATTTAACTTTACATTTTCATAAACAATGTTAATTAATTTAATTTAATTACATGAGTGCAAAAAGTTTGTACACATGCTCTTCAGATGCATATGCATGCATTTTCAAGTCAGCTTCTTCCTTTTTGATTTGTTCCTCACATTTGATGCACAGTAGGATGAAATGCATGGAATTCAGGATCAGATCCGATTGTATGTGTGTTTTATAAATGAGGCCTCTGGTCTGACGGACACCTCACTCAAGGTAGAAATGCATGTTTGCCATAAGAGAGTTTCTGTTGTCGGTTACCTTCTGGAAAACAGTTCTCTCTTTTCTCTTCACATCCCTACAATTGCATTACTTACAGCACTTTCACTGTTTAATGTAAAAATCTACTCGATGCATTTAGTCAAGCATAAAGCGCAAACCCTAATGAAATTCTCCCAGCATTCAGACCTACTCACTTCAGAAATGCAATAAAACAAGGTTTGAAAAGCTTTGAAAAGTTGGGAATCTAATTTTCACCATTAACAAGCTTTAGTCCTGCATGCAGGACTCGCAGCATTTAATTGGTCATGAGACACAAGTCCACCGGTGGGAGAACATTTACTGTAATTGCTTGTAAGAAGCCGATGAGCGAATGGAGTGTGTCCAGACACTCAAAGTCTAATGCACATCAAACACACACGCTGACTTTTGTCTTCTTATTGAGTTACACACCACTTACTGAGCAACTGAGCCCATATATTTACCTAACAACAGTGAGATGTCTAGAAATTCAGTGTCATTAGAGCAGAGATGGATTCTCAGGATTGTGTAAATGTCTTTTTCTGAACTCAGGATCACATGCAAACGCTTCGGGAACAAGGAAGAAGAGCGCCATCTATAGGCCAGACTTAAAGGAATAGTTTATCCAAAATTTAAATTCAAAGCATTGTATGATGCACACACTGTACAAATGATTTTCCAAATTGTAAATAAACAAACAATAAAAAAAAATGCATGTTTAATTCAATATGTTACTTCCCATGTAATTAATTGTGAAATGTAACCCTGCTTTAATCAGGGTTTGATTTTGCTTTTAGTTTACTTGTTTTTTTTTGTTTTTGTTTTTGACAGACATGGTTACTATAAATATTAGGATATGAAATGCATGAAATGCTTCTTTTGGTTAACACATAAAAACAGCTTACAGACAAATAACAAAAATATACATTTTAGGGTGAAATATTCCTTTAATGTGATTAAGTAAAAGGTCAAATGTCAAAACAGGAGCATGACTTATGGACTGAACCTCTGAACTGGTTTCTGTCTCCTCCTGCTGGTGAGAGACTGAAGCGCACTTTGACTCTAACCACATGCGAGAAGTCAGAAGAGAGAAATGAGATATGTTCTGAGCAGAAACGTGATCTTATCCCAAAGCTTAATCTGCAGTATCTGAGAGCTCAAATTCACCATCACACGGTAATTTAACAGCAGTTCAGCCAGAATTCAGCAGCTAATCAGAGCGTTTCTGCTTCATACAAGTTCCCCGAGGCTCTTTACGCACAGCTGAAGACGAGGAGGGATTTCTAGATTAAATTTTTAATCTCCTCACTATCAGTTTCATAGACTCCTCAGAGTCAGAGAGAAACATGCAGGCGATCAGCATCCGAAGAGTTTTATATGAGATTATCCCGCTCACATCAGCGGTATTAAACGGCCGTGTCAGGTCCAAGCACGGCTCCTATCTCTATCTGATTAGGCCGCTCGTGTTTGCATATCTCACAGGTCAACATTCGGAAGAACGGATTACCACAGAAGTCCAGATCTGAGAGCGATTTGAGATAATCGCAGTCGGGTTGGACACTGACTGCTCTCATTCTGCCAATCACACAGACCCCAAACAAACAGAGAGAAGAGGGTGCTTCTTTAGCCACAGTATGGGTGCTTTTGGCCATGTGGACTTAAAATAAAACACACTTTTCATACAGTTATTCATTTATTTGTCTACTAACAGTTTACAGGAGTGGACATGATCACACAAAAATTCTGTCATTTTTGTATCACTGTAAAAATGTAAAAAAGTTCCCTTACTCTATATGCAATGAGAAAACTGCAATAAATCAAAAGGGAAATTGCATGCAATTTTACAGTACAGTGGGGGGAAAACAGGTCATCTTATAATTTACAGAAAAACCTTAATATATATTTTAAACTGGCCTACTTTGTAGCTTTTATAGATTTTACTGCTAGCATTTAATTTTACAATTTATTTAAAAAAATAAATAGATAAAAATCTGTGACATTTACAGTAAAACAGAAGCTGTGGTTGCCAGATTACAACAAGAAAATATGGTAGCAATATTTTAAGTTTTGCAAACCTATATTTACAGTCCAAAATGTATGTTTCATTAACTGAAATTATGTTAAAGTACCAAATTGTTGCTTCTTTTTTATTATACGTTATGGGCATTAGGGTTTTCTTATGTTGTTAAATGAATATTTATAGCATAATTTTTGGTGTTGATTGTTACCATGACGGTATTTTGTGTATATGGCATTGTGGACCATCAATACATTAGTCTTAACAACAGCATCTGGAAATATATTTGTGATGAACTTCATCTTATGGCTTTTTCATTCATAGATTTTACAGCTAGCATTTTATTTCAGCCTACTGTGAAAAAAAAAAAAAAAAAAAACTGTGACATTTACAGTAAAAACACAACTTACCATTAACCAATGAACAGGTTTTCACTGCAGCATCAGGCTTTTACTGTCAAAATTATGACCATTTTCTTTCAGGTCAACTAGTGCAGCGGGACAGAGTGAAGTCTTTTTGAGGTTTGCATCGACCAAGCACTGATTTCTGAGTTTGTACATTTGCATTAAGTATTTAGTTTAAGGCCTAAACTCAGGCCTCAGGAAAAGTCAACTAGAGAGGAGGGAAACCGTTCATCTGAAATAACGGTTCAAATTAATTCTGGTAAACAACTAAAGTGAAATCTCCAGCTGCCCCTCCATAAACACACACCGCTCACAGCTGCTCGCCACGGCAGCCAGGAATTAAAAACATACTCATTCATTAATACCAAATTTGCTCTGATAATTTGCATCAAAAGGTGCAGGAGTCAGAGATGAGGAACCTGCTGTAATTAGAGTGAATTCATTTAGTGCAGAGTAACGATCAAAGCAAAAATGTGAGAGGCAGGAAGAGTACTGTGTGTGTGTGTGTGTGTGTGTGTGTGTGTGTGTGTGTGTGTGTGTGTGTGTGTGTGTGTGTGTGTGTGTGTGTGAGAGAGAGAAAGAGAGAGAGTGGGAGGGTGGGAATAATAATTAACTAATATGAAGAAGTAGAAAATCGTGCATTTATGTCACTATTGCTGTGAAATTGTTGTTTTATGACATTCTTGTGACGAATATAAAGACGACCTGAGAAACAGACAGACAGCATGTACAGGTGAATCACCCCATACCCCAAAGTTAAAGACCCCAAAAAATGTAAATAAATAAATAAAATGTCAGCACCAATATTTTCTTATTTTTAAATAAAAGCAACTTTTTACAGAAAAAAATAAATTTAGATTTTTTTGCATTGTGACATTATTTTCATTGTAATTAAGCACATTTCCCCCAAATTCTTATACCATAAACTAGAAAATCATGCAATTCTCTACTGTTAAAAAAATTATGTGAATTAATTCCAAAATGTGAATAATTAATTATGTAAAACACAGCTGTACAGTACATCATGGTACTCTTGTTGTACTTTTATAATGATTTCAATTATACATAGTCATTTTATTACAGAATTTTAGGGCTAATTTAGTATGCTTTGAATAAATAAAAACTATTTGCCATTTGAGTAACAAAAAAATAATTTAATTTAAGATATATACTCTGACAAGAAAGTCTTAAAATCTCATGCCTTTTTTTTTTATTATTCTCAAAGAAATTCATGAAAGGAATAGGATCCGTTGGTGAGCAAGTGATGTAATGCAGAATTTCTGCAAATCTGTTCCTGTGAAGAAACAAACTCATCTACACCTTGGATGGCCAGAGGGCGAGCATATTTTCAGCAAATATTAATTTTGAACTATTACTTTGACTAGCAAAAGCCAGTTATGTAATGACATCACCCAACAGGAGGTGACATCATTATGGAGGGAAATCAGCTGCACAAACATCATCAGTAAGTATTATTATGGTTAGTGTCTCTCAGAAACTTCATTACTTGAAGTGCATGTCTTTGTTTGTCGATGTCAAAGGTGTTACAATTACATTTTTCTACTTTTGTACTTTAAATGATTACTTTGTTGCCAGTTGGTGTCCAGTGTAAGTGTCTGAAGAGAAATGAGTCGTGTGTGAATGTCTCTCACTCATGTGGAATTAGACTGTGAACAATCATATCTCACCTGAGTTCTGTGAGGCGTGTGTGTGTGTGTGTGTGTGTGTGTGTGTGTGTGTGTGTGTGTGTGTGTGTGTGTGTGTGTGTGTGTGTGTGTGTGTGTGTGTGTGTGTATGTGTGTGTGTGTGTGTGTGTTGACTGTATGATGTGTTTTGAGGAGATTAGCAGTAAGTCAGATGAATGATTGTATGTCAAGCGTTTAGACTCTTAAATGAAGCAATCAAAGCGTGTGTGAGAGCCGCTGCGGCTTCATTACGATGTCGAGAGTGTCAGTGAAGTGAAAGCAGCACAATGATTTGTAGCCTATTTGTCAGCTCATTATTTCATGTGCATTTCTGAGATGCGAGAATGAAATATGTAGAACACAGAGCAGCAAACTCACCTGAAGAGAAGCTACATACACACACACACACACACACACACACGCACACACACACACAAACACACACACACACACACACACACACACACACGCACACACGCTCACGGCTTATCAGAGCCTTGTAAATGAGATTGTCAACACCAGAGATCAGAATTAAATGATTATGAGAGAATCTGATGAATCTGATGCTCATAAACACTGAGACTTTGGTTCTGCAGAACCTTTTCAACACTAAATTTTATATAAAAATGATTGTGTGCTAATTTAAGGAAACATTTCTATAAATGGGTTTAGCAGACTTTCAGAAATCTCAGACATTTCAGCTTTATTGATTATTGATAATTTAAAACATGTCATAGATCCATTGGTAATACTTACTGATGTTTGTGCTGCCAAAGAGGTCTAAAGGTCACAACGAGTCTGAAATTTCCGCACGTTAAAAAATAAATACGACCTCACATTGTGTCAATAACGTTTACACACTGCATCCGAAACTTTCCCCTGTCATAAAAAAATTAAGATCAGATTCAATTTTCTGCATTTTCACATCCGTAGCATGCATTTTGATAGGAAAGGATGAGGAATATGAAAAAAAACGGAAAAGCGCACACGAAAATTTCAGACTCAGTGTGCAATGACCTTAACATTTCCAAATCCTCAAAAATAACCTGAGATGTTTTTAACTTCAAACCGTTGCTTCTGGCTAAAATATAAGTCCATAGTCCATAATAACACTTCATCCAATGGAAATTTGTCTCCTCTGCATCAGGAGTGAAATCTGCACAGATCAAGCACTGACTCAAAACAGTCCAAATCAGCTCTAAACAAATATGTGAGTGGACTTTGATGTGTGAGACAACAGGAGATGCACTTTTTCACTGGTTTGAAGTTAAAAACATCTTAATGCTGGATTTGTTTCAGCTTTTGTCTTCTCCAGATGTTAACTGATGGACTGGAGTGCTGTGGATTATTGTGATGTTTTTATCAGCTGTTTGGACTCTCATTCTGACGGCACCCATTCACTGCAGAGCATCCATTGCTGAGACACTGATGCAATGCTGCATTTCTACAAATCTGATGAAGAAACAAACTCATCTACATCTAAAGAGTAAATATTCAAATGATTTTAACTATTGGATGGATGTAATATTGTTTACTGTATTTTTAATTTAAAAAGGGGGTGGGAGATTGGCTTTTGTTAGTTAAAGGGATTTTACAAAAGATTAGCAGAATGGAAAGTGGCACTAATGACAGCAAAAACCTAAAATTGATCACCAGTTGAAATTATATGTTGATTAAAGAAATAATCTGTGTATTTTCTATTAAATTGACAGTTTTTCATTGAAGAAGTTACACTGAAACATGGTAATCTGGTAACATCTAAATTAACTGTTTTTATTCAAGTCAAAAATGTTATTTAACATCACTGAACCAACCTATATACATTACTTTATACTATCCTAAATTAATGTGTTAATTTAAATCTAAAAGTAGGTCTCTAAAGTAACAACAACCGTGTAGTGTAACACAGATGAACACAAAAATGTTCACTTCTCTATATTTAGATAAAATAAACGTCTTCAACATTTTGAGTTTTTAATATACATCTATACAATATATCAAATGCATACACAATATATCCTGTCTGACACACTTGTAGTGTATTTGTCATTTAGTGCATGTGTGTCCATTTGTGTTTATGTGTGTGTTGACATCAGTGCAGCTGGATGAGTTTTAAACGGTTCATCAGCGATGTCTCTCAGCTCAGACGCTTGATTGCTTAAAAAATATGTGCAGAATCTGAAGTTTGGAGAAAAGCTGCAGAAAATTGTTTCCTTCAATTCTTAATTCATTAAAAAATAATTTAATCAATCAGTCTGTGCTGCACAGACGAAAGAGGAGAAAAAAAAAAGCAATTTGCCAGTTTGCATTCCATTTTTACCGACGATTATATCAACACACTGTCCGCTCTGATGAAGAGATTAATCTTGTTTTGATGGAAATATGTCAGTATTAGCCAATGTGATGGACACGATTTATCATTTGGGACAATGGCGCAGCTTGAATGTTCTCTCCTGACAGCTCCATCGAGAGGAGCTCGGCCCAAAACGGCACCTGTTGTTCACCGAGTGACCTTCTAATTTTCTAATTCAATTTCGTCTGGAGCCGCTCTGCCTCCGCGATCAGCAGCCAGTAATAACAATTACTGTGACCGACTCAACCTGCACCTTACTTAAATCAGAGCAAGTACAGCTTTATTACTCTGCCCTGTTAAATCAATCTACATCTCGGCATAATAAGGCCCTAATCAGGTAGCAGAAAGAATAATAGGTTGTCACGCATGAGGAAAAATAGGCAATCATGAAATGTTTTCTTTAATTAGGCTGTGAGGACTGGAAGGGCATCAAGAGGAGCGGCTGATCATTTATCATCAGCGCAGGGGGAAATTACTTCACTTACTCGGAAAGAGAAGGAGAGAGAGGGGAGAGATTTGTCAAACGATAAAGGTGAGGACAGGCTCCGAGTCCTTCAGTGAGGTGCGTTTGGAGAGGAGCATTAGCATGATGAAACATTCGGCCTGAACTGCAAAACTGGAATTGAAGTCCCTTTACTAACGGTCATGTTCACACTGCAGTTCAATACAATCTGTTCTGAACACACAATGTTCTTTACAGAAATGATACGAGAGCTGCCATGAAATAATATGTCTTTATTAGTGAATGTTTCTTTTGAAAAATTTGCTAACAACAAATGTTAAGCAGCTTTCATGTTTCCTCTTAATAGCCATGCGAGCCCAAAATGTAGATATTAACACTGTCATCCATCATGAGTTCAGGAGGGACTCTTAATGTACAGAAATGTTTACAATCAAGATCCCATTTTGAAAAATGTAATATTTTAAAACAGATTTTCAGACTGCCACATGAGAGGGGGATCCGTTATTTCATATATATATATATATATATATATATATATAAACAGTGTAAAAAATAATCCATCCATAAAAAAAAATCGAATAAAATAAATAAAATGTATTAAAATATAAATGTCATAATGTATCCTAATAGAACTTTTTTTCCCAACTAATATTTTTTCACATATTTAAATTCATTTAATTAATGTATTAATTAATACTCATTTAAATTAAATAATTAATATTAAATTTTCACTGTATAAATTGGGTTTTATACATGAAAATATTGCACAAGGGTGATCATATTTGGGAGTCTGTGGCATCTATGAGACTGAAAACTCCTGCTCTAATAAATATTATTGGTGAGGCAAAATCACATTTGAAAATATTCATATTTTTACCAATGTCTGTATTAAAAAGTTAGAGATCACACTGCATGTTTGATAATATCCCAACCAGTTTAATTAATGAACTTACTTTTACTGCACAGCCCGCACCGAACTTAGAAAACACTGTGCAAATGCCCTACAAACCTAAAGTATTTATCAACAATAGTTTGCAATAAAGATTTTATGAAGCAACACAAAATAATGGAATGAATTCAACTAAGATCAGGTTGTTTGAATGAATAATTGAAAGTTTGTGATATCCAAAATAATTACCGATATTTGGATTAGTTCTTAATTAGAAACAAAGTCTAAATTTAATGATCACTTAAAATTGAAAAGTCAGATTAGACACAAAGATATATCAAATTAAAACTGCATCTTAATAAATTAGGTAAACTCTAAAGTGCAAGTATCTTATCTATCTTTGCCTATGCCATTAGATTCAGTTGGGCTAGTGGTTAGTCCATGTACGTTCTATATGTAGAAAAAAAAAATTATATATACAGGTGCTGGTCATATAATTAGAATATCATCAAAAAGTTGATTTATTTCTCTAATTCCATTCAAAAAGTGAAACTTGTATATTATATTCATTCATTACACACAGACTGATATATTTCAAATGTTTATTTCTTTTCATTTTGATGATTATAACTGACAACTAAGGAAAATCCCAAATTCAGTATCTCAGAAAATTAGAATATTACTTAAGACCAATACAAAGAAAGGATTTTTAGCAATCTTGGCCAACTGAAAAGTATGAAAATGAAAAGTATGAGTATGTACAGCACTCAATACTTAGTTGGGGCTCCTTTTGCCTGAATTACTGCAGCAATGCGTGGCATGGAGTCGATCAGTCTGTGGCACTGCTCGGGTGTTATGAGAGCCCAGGTTGCTCTGATAGTGGCCTTCAGCTCTTCTGCATTGTTGGGTCTGGCATATCGCATCTTCCTCTTCACAATACCCCATAGATTTTCTATGGGGTTAAGGTCAGGCGAGATTGCTGGCCAATTAAGAACAGGGATACCATGGTCCTTAAACCAGATACTGGTTGCTTTGGCACTCTGTGCAGGTGTCAAGTCCTGCTGGAAAATAAAATCTTCATCTCCTAAAGTTGGTCAGCAGCAGGAAGCATGAAGTGCTCTAAAACTTCCTGGTATACAGCTGTGTTGACCTTGGACCTCAGAAAACACAGTGGACCAACACCAGCAGATGACATGGCACTCCAAACCATCACTGACTGTGGAAACTTTACACTGGACCTTAAGCAACGTGGATTGTGTGCCTCTCCTCTCTTCCTCCAGACTCTTGGACCCTGATTTCCAAAGGAAATGCAAAATTTACTTTCATCAGAGAACATAACTTTGGACCACTCAGCAGCAGTCCAGTCCTTTTTGTCTTTAGCCCAGGCGAGACACTTCTGACGCTGTCTGTTGTTCAAGAGTGGCTCAATGCGACAGCTGAAACCCATGTCTTGCATACGTCTGTGCGTAGTGGTTCTTGAAGCACTGACTCCAGCTGCAGTCCACTCTTTGTGAATCTCCCCCACATTTTTGAATGGGTTTTGTTTCACAATCCTCTCCAGGGTGCGGTTATCCCTATTGCTTGTACACTTTTTTTCTACCACATATTTTCCTTCCCTTCGCCTCTCTATTAATGTGCTTGGACACAGAGCTCTGTAACAGCCAGCCTCTTTTGCAATGACCTTTTGTGTCTTGCCCTCCTTGTGCAACGTGTCAATGGTCGTCTTTTGGACAACTGTCAAGTCAGCAGTCTTCCCCATGATTGTGTAGCCTACAGAGCTAGACTGAGAGACCATTTAACTCTTTCAACGCCATTGACGAGATATCTCATCAATTAAGAGACAACGCTTCCCCGCCATTGACGAGTTTTTACGGCAATCCGTGTTCTATGTGTATTACGGTAAGGAAAGCCCTAGCGCATATCCTGAATGAGTTACGGGACTTCCGGGTCTTTAGGGTGCGAATAGAAGACGATCGGCATACATGGAAGGATCAGAGAAAATGTAGATCATATACAGATCATAGCCTATGTAGATCATGCTTTGACCATTTTGAATCTGATCGGGACGATGTAGTCAGTGAGAGAGATGCATTTACAGACACAGAAACATATGTTGTAACCGATCCGTCGATCTGAATAGAGGGGTGTGTGTGTGTGTGGGGGGGGGGGGATATATCAGTCTGTGTGTAATGAATGAACATAATATACAAGTTTCACTTTTTGAATGGAATTAGTGAAATAAATCAACTTTTTGATGCTATTCTAATTATATGACCAGCACCTGTGTGTGTGTGTATATATATATATATATATATATATATATATATATATATATATATAATATACAGGTGCATCTCAATAAATTAGAATGCTGTGGAAAAGTTCATTTATTTCAGTAATTTAACTCAAATTGTGAAATAAATTCAATGCACACAGACTGAAGTAGTTTAAGTCTTTGGTTCTTTTAATTGTGATGATTTTGGCTCACATTTAACAAAAACCCACCAATTCACTCTCAACAAATTAGAATACTTCATAAGACCAATAAAATAAAATAAACATTTTTAGTGAATTGTTGGCCTTCTGGAAAGTATGTTCATTTACTGTATATGTACTCAATACTTGGTAGGGTCTCCTTTTGCTTTAAAGGGGTGGTTTACTGCTTTTTTTCTTTGCTTGATTGTGTTTATGGGGTGCAATATAACATGTCTTCGTGTTTCGTTTGTTAAAAAAAGCCTTATTTTTCATATATTTCACCTTTATTGTAAGCCGCTTTCTCCTCTGTCATTTGAACGACCGGTTGACTTCCTGATTCTCTGAAACCACTCTCTCAGAAGCAGGCAATGGGCTCAGATTGGTTAGTTGGGCAGGTGTGTTGTGATTGGCTAAACTGCGTACTGCACATTGTCCGGAAACGTCACGCCCATTACCTTCACGAGCGACAGCTGCACGTGCTGCGGTCAAATGTAAATAACGCTGTCAATATTGCCGTATCAGTTTGAGCCAGAATCAGACCCAGAAAGCGGTAATGAAGAGAGTCAAGCAGAACTTCTGCAAGCACGGCTCTTACAAACGTTTCTGAACGGAAGTTTGCTGTTGTGATTACATATCATTTTTTGAAGTTTGTACACGTTTGTCTTATACACACAAAATAGCATCGAACTAACTGGCTACTAACCAAACCGCATTGGCTTGGGTTTTTTACGTTCTTGATCAAATCGAAAAATCATAAATTTCGTCATAAAGTATACAACATGGAAAATACATTTACAAAATTAGTACATAATTACAAATTCGGGTCCAAAATGTTTGTACGCGTTTGTCATAGACACACAAAATAGCATTTAACTAACTGGCTACTAAAGCCAGCGTTGGCATTTGTTTACGACCTTGATAAAACTAAAACATTACGTCTGAAATTATACATGCAAATACATTTAAAATTATGAAATCTTACTTACAGGTCGTGGCCCAACAACTGCTGCCTCTGTTTTTAAAGTTGGAACTGCTCCATGTTTTAGTAATAGATTCTGTGTGAATCTGGCATTGAACTCGTGTAGATTCTGGAAGCTGTCTTACGTAAAATGCGCAACACAGAGAGCTAAATTAGGATTGTAATTGCCAGGAACATAATCAAACATAAATTTTAACCGTTGTTGATGAACTACAGCATCCGTAGGAAGCCCGAACACAGAAGACCTGACAGCTGGGTGAAAATAACACCGTTTCGACGGCATGACTACAACTCTCCACTATAACTCTTCCTCTTCGACAGACAAAGCTGCAGAACATGGCCTTGCCCCCTTTTCTGCATGTTCCGGAGGGAGGGGTTGATGGGTATCTCGTTGTAGTCCCATATGAGTTGTTTTTGTAGGCATTAAACTTCTTGATTTTTAAAAGACAATATCTCCGCTTATGTTGAACTTTCAGTGCAGCAACTTTGCAGATACTGTTCATGCACCAACAGCAACGTTACACACTATTTAAAATGAAAAAAGTGAAATCGCAGTAAACCACCCCTTTAATTACGGCCTCAATTCGGCGTGGCATGGAGGTGATCAGTTTGTGGCACTGATGAGGTGGTATGGAAGCCCAGGTTTCTTTGACAGTGGCCTTCAGCTCATTTGCATTGTTGGGTCTGGTGTCTCTCATCTTCCTCTTGAAAATATCCCATAGATTCTCTCTGGGGTTCAGGTCAGGTGAGTTTGCTGGCCAATCAAGCACAGTAACACTATGGTCATTGAACCAGCTTTTGGTACCTTTGGCAGTGTGGGCAGGTGCCAAGTCCTGCTGGAAAATGAAATCAGCATCTCCATAAAGCTTGTCAGCAGAAGGAAGCATGAAGTGCTCTAAAATTTCCTGGTATACGGCTGCGTTGACTGTAGAATTCAGAAAACACAATGGACCGACACCAGCAGATGACATGGCAGCCCAAATCATCACAGACTGTGGAAACATCACACTGGACTTCAAGCAACATGGATTCTGTGCCTCTCCACTCTTCGTTCAGACTCTGGGACCTTGATTTCCAAATGAAATGCAAAATTTACTTTCATCTGAAAAGAGGACTTTGGACCACTGAGCAACAGTCCAGGTCTTTTTCTCCACAGCCCAGGTAAGACGCTTCTGACGTTGTCTCTGGTTCAGAAGTGGCTGGTAGCCCTTTTCCTGAAGACGTCTGAGCGTGGTGACTCTTGATGCACTGACTCCAGCTTCAGTTCTCTCCTTGTGAAGCTCTCCCAAGTGTTTGAATCAGCTTTGCTTGACTGTATTCTCAAGCTTGCAGTCATCCCTGTAGCTTGTGCACCTTTTCCTACCCAAATTCTTCCTTCCAGTCAACTTTGCATTTAATATGCTTTGATATAGCACTCTGTAAACAGCCACACCTTTCAGTAATGACCCTCTGTGACTTACCCTCTTTGTGAAGGGCATCAATGTTCGTCTTCTGGATCATTGCCAAGTCAGCAGTCTTCTCCATTATTGTGGTTTCAAAGAACAAGAGATACCCAGAATTTATACTGTAGGGATGGTCATTTATTCAAACTCAAATGTAAATATTCTAATATTTTGAGATACTGATTTTTGACTTTCATGAGCTGTAAGCTCTAATCATCAAAATGAAAACAAAAACAAAAAAAAAAAACTTTTGAAATGTTTTACTTTACATGCAATGAATCTAAAATATATGAAAGTTTCACTTTTTGAAATAACTTAGAAGAAAAAATTAACTTTTCCACGACATTCTAATTTATTGAGATGCACCTGTATATAATGTAATGTAAATGTGGTCCTCCTCCTCATGTAAATTGGTTTGTTATCTGAGGGTATAAATGACAAATTTATGGAAAAGATGGAAAAGATGGAAAAGATGGAAAAGACGTTTTGTGTTTGTATTTTCAGTTTTAAGTTTGTTACTTCTGAATCTGTTAATTCTTCAGCTATTGTCCCTGTAGGACAAGTTCATTTTTAGTTACAACATTTGTCTGGTTCATGGGAAATACATATATATTTCCAACAGCTACGGTAATGTGAATTACACAATATAATAATATCTATGAAATACTGTAGGCTATACAATATATTTTTATGTTTTGTTTTATTAATTTGAAATAGTTTTTTTATAACTCACACTTGCATATTTTACTTTAGTTTTGTTCATTCCGGTCCAATTACTCACTTCTGATTTGTCAAAGCCTTTTCCCCTCATCCCTTTGCACTGATTTTTCAGTCTGTCATGTGCAGGTTAGATGAACACTGGTAATTGGGAAAGAAATGTCATCAAGGACTTTCTGTGTTAATTTGAGCTTTCAGACTGATGGATGGCAATACGGTGTCTTTACACTATCATACAGATGAGTTCAGAAATGAACTAAAATATACAAACATTCAAAGTTTGTATTGTTCCTGTTCTGGTCGTTGCAGGGAAGAGGAGAGACTTGGATCTAGATGCAGCAGTTTTTATTAAAGTAATAAAGGGTAATACCACACTAGCACAGAAAAAAAATAATGTAAATAATTATGTGACAGTGTCAAACATTCTTTCTTTTATTGATTTTTAAAAGCCTTGCCAACTTTGTCTTTCCATTTATGCACCAGTGCACAGACTGGTGAGTCTCTTTATATTTATATTAATTATCAGATATACTACCATATTGTCCCGAATATAAGACGACCCTGATTACAAGATGACCCCCTTTTTTCCAGATGTACCTTTTGGTAAAATCTTGTTTTTTTTATCTCTCTGTAAAACACATTTTTTCTTAAATTATTTTCATATTGCAGATTTTTCCTATTTTAATTTTTGTTTTGAAAGTAGGGTAAATACTGGTAAAATGTACCAACGATGACATTGAAAAATATACACTTTTTTTTATATACCATTGAAATAACAGGTAGCCCATCTGAATTATATAACACTTAGGCTATCCATCTCATAGTAGCCTACCAAAATGTTATTATCAGTATAAGTGAAATCTTATTGTAGTCTTCAAATCTGGGTACTGTCTTATGTTTTAAAATCACTTACAAAGGAAGTTTGTTCCCATCAGGCTAACATGACCGTCACGATTCATGCCACTGTAAGCTTTTCTTTTTCTTTTGTTTTCACTCGCGATCTTTACAACACACAGTAAATTACATATTTCATGGCACACTCGTTTTATGCGTTTGTGGCGCCACCTATTGTTTGGGTGTATTATTGACATGTCCAAGTCTAGACCCCGAATATAAGAAAAAATGTAATCTTATTCCACTTGTAAAATGGCTAAAGTTTAGGGTTAGGGTATACTTATTATCTCTAATATTTAATACAAAGTCAATGGAAGGTCCCCACCATGATATTGGACTTTTATGGATTTTGTGTCTTTGATTAGATTATAATTCATTTTCACCTAATAATGTAATACTAATCAGTTCCCTATCTGTCGGTCACTACGAGTTATGTCGTGACGACATTAGGGGATTACTGCTTTGGCACATCAACTGCCTAGAGCTGTTGGCAGTGCATATGACTTTGCAGCAGTTCCGGCCACTGCTGTTAGGAAAAAATGTGTTGGTCCACACGGACACCACTGCGGCTGTCAGACGCAGCTCAAGTCGCTGCACACCGTCCACATTCTGGGGGAGCTCAGTCGCGCGGCTGACGCGCTTTCACAAGAGCTCACGTTCCCCGGAGAAGTGCAACTCCATCCCGAGAAGATCCGACTGATCTGGAGTCGATTCAGGGAAGCCCAGGTGGACCAGTTTCCTTCCCGCGAGTCCTCCCACTGGCCTCAGGCTCAACACAAGTATGTGTTTCCCCCAGTGAGCCTGCTCACACAGACTCTGTGCAAGGTCAGCGAGGATGAGGAACAGGTCTTGTTGGTTACTGGCCCATGCTCCTTGTGACAGCCCCTACCAGCCTACCCTCTGAGGAAGGACCGTCCTTTGGATGAGATGTTAAACTAAGGTCCTGACTCTCTGTGGTCATTATAAATCCCAGGATATCTTTCGAAAAGAGTAGAGGGGTGACCCTGATTTGTAGAGCTGCAGGCTGGGCGACACCGAACACTCTCAGGAGATTTTACAGTCTCTGCGTTGAGCCAGTTTCTTCCCATGTATTGGGTAATAGATAATTGGTGGGAAGAGCTGGCCGGTGTCACGCTTGTTGTGCCATTCCCCCTCACATGGGGATGCGAGTGCCTTTTTCCTCCTCCAGTAATTTCCCCGGATGGCGAATCCTGGTCGAGTATCCTCCAGCACCCCAGGCAGTCAGACTGGGCGGAGCAGTCTGACGCGAGGCCCAGTATTGGTGTTAGCTTGCCCTGGTCTCCGGTCAGCCCCTGTACTGGGCTAGGTGTCCATATGGCTTGATTCCCTCCGGGCAATCCCATACAGTATGTGTATTCTTCCACGGTAAGGTTCCCCTCTCTGCGAACCCATGTCTTCTCTTTGACAGACCATGTTGTTCCATCCCTACTCTCAGGTAGGACCTGCCTCAGAGACCAATTCCATATGTAATACTGTCCCAGGCTGGGTCAGTCCATATCAGTGTCTCCACATGATACCTCCCTACGGGTAGAATGTGGCCTCCATAGTGCCCTTTTCCGGATGGCTCGCTTCCTCACCGTTACTGCCGAGCTGTAAGCTGTTTCCGAATAGGAAAAAACTTTCATGGAAGGTTGAAATCCCTTCTGTTAAGAAATTTCTGTGGTGAAACGAACAGTGGCTTGGCTATCTCCAGCAGTGTTATACTCCCCTGTGGTCCCTGCGGGTACCAAGGGCAGCGAAATTGCGCTGGGGTGGTGGGAAGGTTACGACCTTTGCATGGCTGCTTGTCAACATTTGCAATGCCATAGGGTTGTGGCGCTTTCCATGGACCCCTAATGTCATCACTACATAACTCGTAATGACCGACAGATAGGGAACGTCTCTGTTACGTACGTAACCCTCGCTTCCTGATGGAGGGAATGGAGACATTATGTCCCCATGCCACAACCTCGAACCATCGCTGGTCACCAGGGACAAGTTCTCGGCTCCTCAGCGTAAAACCTGAAGAGTGGATGCACCTGTCGCCTATTTATACCCGTATGCACGGGAAGTGGCTCAGGTATGCAAAATCCACTAGCCAATATTCATTACCGTTTTCTCTTAAAGTCCGAGGTGATTGGGGCTCCCAAGTGATTCCCCTAATGTCACAACATAACGTCTCCGTTCCCTCCGTCAGGAAAGGAGGATTACGTACGTAACTGAGATGTTTCCACTACAGAATAAAAATTCTCACAGTGAGAACTTTACATGAATTCTGCTGTGTTTATATAGAGACTAACCCTCATTCAGACCTTTTTACATTTTAATGTTATGGTTTCGTTTTTATTTTTGTTTTTTTCCTGTTGTCGTTCGTTCCTGTTTTATAGGTTGCCAGATGCGGACCTACGCCTGTTTCCAATTGGGGACCGTATTTGGGGTGTCTGGCCTTTGTTGGAAGGAGAGCTTTTTTCCTTGTCCTGCAGTTGAGCTCAGAAGATGGACCTTCACTTTGTTAATTGTTTATTTCTTTATTATTGTTCATTTATTATCTTTACCATTTAAACCCCTGGACTTAAATAAATATTTTCTGCTTTATTATAGCGTTCTTTTGGACTTCAGACCCTTTTTGTTGTTGCTTCCTTGAGTGGGATGTAACAATTGGGGGCTCGTCCGGGACTGATACGGGAAACCGGGTGCTGATTCGAGGTATTGGATTGCAAACATTGTCTGTACCCCTACATAACTTGTTTCTCAAATCTGATTTAGTAAATCGATCAGTGGTGATGGGAGTTCGTCCTTCTTTACCAGTGGAGGGAGTGTCAGTAATTTTGGGTAATAATCTGGCTGGTGACCGTGTGTGGCGTGATGTTCCATCTCCACCTGTGGTTACTACTTGTCCTACTTCGCTGGGTGACATGGATATCTCCCAGCAGTATCCAGAGGTATTTGTCTCATGTGCACTCACGCGTGCAATGAGTAAAAAAATAACTGATGATGAAAAACTGAGGGATTTCAAGGGCCTTGTGAAATCTCAAAGGATCGTGCCTGGTCTCCTTGCTTTGCCTTCTGTTTCTCATCAGGTTTGGGTTGTTGCTCAGAGAGAGGATACATCTTTGAAGTCTCTTTTTGATGCTGTTTTGTCTCCGGAGGTAGAAGAGAGTTCAGCTAATGGGTACTTCATTGAAAATGAGGTACTGTTGCGGAAGTGGACTTGTAATGCAGAGGGAGGTTTGACTGAACCAATTATACAGGTAGTTGTGCCTGTTTCTTTGCGAAACTCTGTCTTGGAGTCTGCTCATGGTGGGGTGTCTGGTCATTTTGGCGTTAACAAGACCTACCAACGTTTGCTGCAGTATTTTTACTGGCCTCGTATTAAGAGTGATGTAAGACAGTTTATTAAGACTTGTTCAACTTGCCAGCTGACTGGAAAACCAAGTCAAATTATGAAGCCTGTGCCTTTATATCCCATACCTGCTATGGAACAGCCTTTTCAACATCTTCTAGTGGATTGTGTTGGGCCTTTACCGCCTTCGAAGTCTGGTAGCATGTACTTACTGACAGTGATGTGTCAGAGCACTCGCTATCCTGCGGCATATCCTTTGCGTTCAATCACCACACGATCAGTAGTAAAAGCATTGTCCCAGTTTATATCTATTTTTGGCATTCCAAAAGTTATTCAGAGCGATCAGGGGACAAATTTTACATCTAACATGTTTCAAGAGGTGTTAAGACAACTCTGTATTAAACATAATCGATCAACTGCGTACCATCCTGAAAGTCAGGGTGCTTTAGAGCGTTTTCACCAGACATTGAAATCTTTATTGAGAGCATATTGCACTGAGTTAAAGGGCGACTGGGAGGAAGGTTTGCCATGGTTGCTGTTGGCCACACGTGAGGTTGTCCAGGAGAGTTTGGGATTTAGTCCCAATCAGTTAGTCTTTGGACATCGTGTACGGGGACCGTTGGGTGTACTGTGTGATGGTGCTCTACAGGAGGAGCCACCACAGAGTTTGATTCAGTATATACATGGTTTTCGTCGACGTTTAATTCTGGCTGGGGAATTGGCAAGTGAGAAATTGGGGAAAACTCAGGAAAAGATGAAATGTTGGTTTGATCGCAAGTCAGAGGTTCGCCTGTTTAGCCCAGGAGATCAGGTGTTAGCTTTGTTTCCTTTACTAGATTCTCCTTTTTGTGCAAAGTTTACAGGACCTTACACTGTGCTTCGAAAAGTGTCTGATCACAATTACATACTTTCTACCCCTGAGCGCAGGAAGCATACTCAGTTGTGCCATGTGAATCTGTTAAAGCCTTTTTATGCCCGTTTTGTGGCTCCTAAGGTAAACTTTTCCTCAGTTGCCCTAGCCAGTCTGATGCCTGTAGGTGAATTAGAACCAGATGTGAAACCTCCTGATGATGTAATTTTACAACCTCGTCTAAAAAACTCTGAAACTTTGGCTAATTTAGAAGTATTATTAAGACATTTATCTTGTGAAAAACAATCTGATTTGAAGTCTATGTTGACTGAATTCCCTGATCTTTTCTCAGATACTCCTTCTCGTACCCACTTGATTGAACACGATATAGATGTAGGAGATGCTAAACCTGTTCGTCAGCGTTTCTATCGTGTATCATTTGATAAACATAAGAAATTAGAGTCTGAAGTCAATTACATGCTTGAAAATAACATTGCAAAGCCATCCTTTTCAGATTGGGCTTCGCCTTGCTTACTGGTGGGAAAACCAGATGGCACGCAGCGTTTTTGCACAGATTATAGACGAGTAAATATTCTAACTAGACCGGACTCGTATCCATTACCTAGAATGGAGGACTGTGTAGATCAAGTTGGATCAGCTAAGTTTGTCAGTAAATTTGACTTGCTCAAAGGTTACTGGCAAGTGCCTTTGACCACCCGAGCACAGGAAATTTCCTCTTTTATTACACCTTTTGGATTGTATTCTTACTCTGTTATGAGTTTTGGTCTCAGAAACGCTCCAGCTACATTTCAGCGTTTAATGAATAAAGTAACTGCTGGTCTAGAAGGTTGTGCCGTGTATCTCGATGACATCGTTGTTTATAGTGACACCTGGGATCAACACATTGCCCGAGTTCGTGCATTGCTGGAACGTTTGGCAGAGGCCAAACTCACAGTCAATCTGGCAAAGTGTGAGTTTGCCAGGGCGACTGTGACGTATCTGGGAAAGGTTGTTGGGATGGGAAAAGTGCGACCTGTGGGTGCTAAAGTAATAGCAATTGAGAAATTTCCTGGGCCTCAGACAAAACGTGAGCTGATGAGATTTTTGGGAATGGCAGGGTACTATAGGAGTTTTTGTCCTAACTTTTCTTCTGTTGTTGCCCCGCTTACGGATTTGTTGCAAGCAAAGGCTAAATTTGTGTGGACTCCTAAATGTGAAAATGCCTTTGAGAATGTTAAGCGATTGCTTACCTCGTCACCCGTCCTGACAGCTCCTCGATTGGACAAGCCATTTAAACTTCAAGTTGATGCTAGTCAGGTCGGAGCAGGAGCCGTTTTGTTGCAGTCCGATGAGCATGGTATTGATCGCCCTATCAGTTATTTTTCACGAAAGTTCAATTTACATCAGATTAATTATTCTACTATCGAGAAAGAGGCTTTAGCTTTGATTTGGGCTCTGCAACATTTTGAGGTTTATGTGTCTTGTGGGAATATGCCAACGGTGGTATACACAGACCATAACCCCCTTACTTTTCTTCACTCTTTGCAGAGTCCTAATCAGCGACTTATTAGGTGGTCTCTTTTTCCTGCAGCCTTACTCTTTGGAGATTCGTCATGTGAAAGGCACAGACAATGTTTTAGCTGATGCATTGTCTCGTGCCCCATGTAGTTGAGAAGATTAACCCTTCTTTCCTCTTTTGTTTCCTGTTATGGGTTTTCAATTCCTTAAATTTTTGCTTTTTCCAGGCGCCGGGAGATTGCTGGTTTTGAATCCAGGATGGGTGTGAAGGGGGCAAGTTGTAATGGTCAAATGATTTTGTGATAACTCTGGTAAGGTTGGGGTTGTTTTCTTGAAGTAAATTTTGGGTATGTTTGGGTTTTGGAAATTGTATAAGGTAGAGTTTCTTAAGGGAATCTCTCCCTTTTAAGGGGGGAGGTGTTATGGTTTCGTTTTTATTTTTGTTTTTTTTCCTGTTGTCGTTCGTTCCTGTTTTATAGGTTGCCAGATGCGGACCTACGCCTGTTTCCAATTGGGGACCGTATTTGGGGTGTCTGGCCTTTGTTGGAAGGAGAGCTTTTTTCCTTGTCCTGCAGTTGAGCTCAGAAGATGGACCTTCACTTTGTTAATTGTTTATTTCTTTATTATTGTTCATTTATTATCTTTACCATTTAAACCCCTGGACTTAAATAAATATTTTCTGCTTTATTATAGCGTTCTTTTGGACTTCAGACCCTTTTTGTTGTTGCTTCCTTGAGTGGGATGTAACATTAAGTTTTCATTGTAGAATTAGACATTATGTTCTTGGGTTTTCCTCGTCGGGATGAATTCAGGTTTATCATCATTGTTCATGTGGCATGACCCGACACAAACACACACACAATCCTCGGTTGCAATGCTTGAGTGACCAACAAACTCACATCTCAAACCCAGCAGCAATAAATCATCCCAGCTTTCATCTACTAATATTAATGAATGGGCATTTATCATCTAATCAACACAAAATGATGACCTGAGAAAGAGATCTCAGTCTCCGTCTGTCTTTCTCTCCGGCATGATGGATTATATCCTTAAACTGTTATTACACTTTTAATGCTCTCACTTACAGTGACACTCTGATCACTTTCCTCTCACATTTCTCTTTCTCTGTCTGTCTTAAACACACACATTCAAAATATCACTACTAGATATTTTTTATTAAAAAACAACAAAAGTTTCCTTTCCGAGCTGAACAGGAAGAAAACTTACCAATTATCAACAAAGCTTTATTGCCATAATTCATAACACAGTACTGCAAAGTATAACATGATTTCTCAGTGTGTAAATAAGATTATTGGAGGATGTTTTACAAGAGAATACTATTACAGTCTTTCTACTTAAAAATTGCATGTTAAATTCAATGTGTTACTTGCTGATTCTTAGTAATTAATGGTGAAATTTACATGCATTTCTGAGTAAAAACTGTTTTTATTGTTCATATAAAGTACGCCCTACTACAGAAATAGAAAATATGTAAAATAAATAATCTGGTGTAAATATAGAAATGAAAGGAAAATAAAAGTGTTACAATGTCAAATACAAAAATGAATATATAATAAAATAAGACAAAAAATTTGAATAATCAAGTGTTATTGTTTTGATGAATAACTTACTGTACAATATGAGCATGCAATCTCTCTGTAACATCTCTGAACACATAAGGAGCTCATAAATACATTCACTAAAAATAAATTATTGTTATTATATAATGTGACATACATGAGTCAAAATAACAACTGATCTGATCTGGGAGAAAATTTATGTAAATCTGAGTCAAAGCCCTAATAAGAGGGGGAAAGCCAATAATGACCTCTGGGGGTGAAATGGAGGGACTGCAAATGTAATGGGGGACTAAAAATGTAAATGTGTCCAAACTTACTTCAGCATATCAGTCCATCACATACAGTGCAACAACATTTATCAGTCTATTATCACATAATTCATTGTTGTGTTTTTCAGTAAGACATTTTAGCCTCATCAGCATGTATCTTCGCCAGTTATGGGTGTCATGCTGAACTCACTGTGTCCACTAGGGGTCAGTAAACACCAGTATCACTTCTGTGTTCATGCATCACTTTATGTTGAGATCTATAATTTAATGTATTTGTCTCTGAAAATGTGCAGTGAATTGAGCTCATTCTGTAATAATGCATTCTCAATGCACACTCCTGACATCTAGACATGTCTTCATTTATGGGAAGAGATATATAAAAATGTTTGTTTGTTAATATTTATTTAGTAAGTAAAATAATGTGAAAATGCACAAATTATTCTTTAACATTTATTATTTATAATTAGCAGTTTAAAAACATTAAAATTCTACAGAATGCAACCACCCACAGCACCACAGGTTGCCATGTCATTTCTCTATGGTTGCTAAAGTATTCTGAATGAGGTTTTTTTTTAATATTTTTTATTTTTTTGTCTGTTGCTTTCCCATTTCACAAAAATGGTGCAAGATGACTCAAACGTCATGTCAGCATGAAATCCAGAATGACACTATTTGCTGTTTTAATGGACATTCTGGTTGTATTGTACTGTTGATTCTTAAATACTGGGTGTTCAAGTCACTAAGCGTAACTATGAAAAATAATAATAGTGATTATTGACTTAACAAACATGTAAATATGTTAATCCTTTCACTCTTGGGAGTAAACAACTAAATTAATCTTAATTTTATTAATTAATACAAGCCTTGGCTCTCTCATTAGCCCATCACATGATATACTATTATACTAATACCTTAATTATGTAACCAGTAGTACAGCGCTGATGAGTGTCTGTTCATTTGGGACAATTTAACATAGAAGGGTTAATTTGATTAATATCCCTACAGAACCCAGAAATATGATGTTTAATAAATAAATGATGGTTTACTGTAGTTTAATTCCACAGCTGAACGTGTTTAAACATTGATCAGTACAGACACTGGTAACTGAACCAGACTTAATAAATAAATAAATAAATAAAATAACCGTTTTGTTCTGTTCAAAACACGTTTGGACTGATTTTACGAAATTTAGTCTATAATGTCTTCTGCATGATTCATTTCAATCACATAAATACCTCAGCATTTATGAAAAGCTACAGTTAGTCTCAGCTTCAGACGTCACGCTCACGGATCGTTGGCCATCAGTCTGAAGGTCTGGCTGCGCGAGACTAGGCTATTATAAGTGTATTATTCAGCATGTAATGCACAGCAGCGCCACCAGAGGCAGCAGAGCACTGTGTCAATTCAGTCAGAGATTCAGAGACAGTGAAACTTGATCAGCAACAGTATGGACGCCTGAAACGATCAATCTCTGTAAACAACAGCATACTGAGTCGTCAAAAGACCCTTGTGGACACATCTGATACTCACAGTAAGTGATAGAAATATAAGAGAGATTGTCCTGAACCTGTTTCTAATAGAAGTGGTCTGGTAACTGGTTTAGTAGGGTTTATGTCAGACTGAGTTAAAACAGAAGCAGGTGTTAAGCGTGTCAAATACTCAGCTGCTATAGTTGGTTACCGCACTGAAATTATATCAGAAATATGTCGTTTGATTGTTTGTAAAGCAAAGTCTGGTGTTTCTGACATTAATGGGGTTAACCTTACAGTAGTACTCAATACTGATTACTGTAAGACTTTCAAAATCTTTCATCACTTTAATTAAGATTATAAAAAAATATATATTTTAAAGCACAGCAACCACCAAATCAGAACTTTGAGATAATTCTGAGGTTAAATACAGATTTAAAATCATAACAATGGTTTAAAATATACTGTTTTTGAAAGCATATATTTTCATATGGGGGGGGGGGGGGGCAGTTAACTTAATCTTACAAAATAAAGTATATACATAAACCCAAATAGAAAACAAAACAGTTATCGAATAAGCATGCGTCATATTCTGTGTCCTAAACTCCTGAAACATGTCTCATTTATTTAGGCAGTTACTGTAATTTATAAAATAAATCAATGAAATCTGTGTGTGTGTGTGTGTGTGTGTGTGTGTGTGTGTGTGTGTGTGTGTGTGTGTGTGTGTGTGTGTGAGAAAATACTGTAATCGTTAACATTTTCATAAGTAACTAATTTAATCACACATTTTTTCTCAGTAACCGTAACTGTTTACAATTAAGTTTATTTTGTCATTAAACTACGTAATTCCATTACATGTAGTTGCTCTAGTTACACTTGTTCCTCCCCAACACTGTGTGTGTGTGTGTGTGTGTGTGTGTGTGTGTGTGTGTGTGTGTGTGTGTGTGTGTGTGTGTGTGTGTGTGTAAACAGCAGGTCATAGTTCAGATTGTTCAATGAGTTTATGAGTCACCGTGTTTCAAATGAATGATTTTGTTTTCTCACTATCAGTTCTTACAAATTACGCATTTAATATTGATTTTGTTGCCATGATGATCTAATTTGATTTTAAGTCTAAAAAAGAGAAAATATATTTTACTGTAAAATACAATATTTTTTTCTTGAGAAGGCTTTAAGTGGGAAAGAACAATGGCAGAATCTTCACCAACATCAACAAAAGCAAGAAAATCCAGAAGATGGAGTATTGAAAATGTACCTCCATGTAAGTCAATAAATCAGTTAAAGAATGAGTGGATGAAGGACTTCCACTTTTCTCGTATAATATTTAATATGTACAGTTCAGTAATGTACAGCAGATAATGAAATAATTTCAGTTTAAAGGCCTTTCCACACTGAGCGCGAAAAAAGCTAAACGAATTTTGGATGCAATTACATGCTGGAAGAAAACAACAGCTTCCTATGGATGCTTCCACAAAGACCGCAAACATTTGCGGCATACCTGTCAATACCTATTTTACCATTATATTCCACTATCATCCCGTTTAAATATTTTCCCATATTTTTAATCTTGCTATAAAAAACAAATCCCACTGGGCATGTGTAACCGGTGTAGTCTGCGTTGTTGTTTTTTTTGATGGAATAACCACATGGACATCAGCTGATGGTTCGACTCTTCTTTTACTCTAAAAGTATGTAAGACATAAAAGTATGTATATACGGTGTGAATTCACCCTTTTTCATTTCTCTCCCTTGCAGAGACAGTGCAGAAAGGGGTAGAGAAAGAAGACATTCAAGCAATGAAATTATTTTAACAACATTAGTAACGAAACAGCATACCTGATAAGACATACAGTGTGAATTCGCCCTTTTTCGTTTCTGTATCATGAATGTAAAATGCAGTGTAATTAGCATGTGCTTCGTGTTCACATTGGATAGAAAAGTGATCAAACTTGATGGAAATATGAAAATAATCAAATATACAGGTAAAATAATGTCACAGATATGATTTAAATGACAAATTTAAGTGCAAACGTTGGATTAATCAGAGCTCATTAGAAACCCACCTCTCCCATGCAGAGACAATGCAGAAAGGGAAGAGGAGGTGCAAAGACAGGAAATCAGGCTCAACATTGCATTCAGAAATTTAAAGGGGAAGGTGCACACACACAGACAGGCATAGCAGGTACACATTTGAGCATTTTTGTGTAATTCTATATACACATGAACATAATACTTTCTGTACCGGTTACATTCACCCCCCTAGAATTACACAAAATTGTGAGAACATAGGAAAAACTCTGAACGCAGGTCACGAGAATTACTTGGTCCACACACCAAACCGTCAGTGAGGACAACCAACATTGAAAGCTACCCAATCATAGGCTAGAAATATGAAAGAATTTGGCCAAACCTCTACACATGTTGTAGGCTTACGCAAAGTGGCCATTACACTTTGAATAGCTCAGACCTTTCGCTTAAACAGAACATGAAAAAAAATATAGGAAATGACACTTAGTATCATCAAATACAGTGCAGTACAATACATGGACCTAAACATGAATAACAGGAGATCCGGACTCCATACCAAGTAAGCTCTCAAGTTGAACCATTGACTCAATTAGTCTACGTACAGGTCTAATTACTCTACCAAACCTGGTAGTGTAGTGATTGCTGGGGTCACCGTGAACCACTGGATCATTTGAATTGCTAGAAACAGGGACAGCAGGTGAAGAGGCACTGGCTACAGTGTCAAAGTCAACAGCAGATACATCATCACGTGCCTCAGAAACAGTTTGAGAAGAATGGGATGAGACTGAAGCAGCAACAGGGTCATCATCACATACAGCTACATGAGAAGTGACAGACAGAGACTCTGCATGTGACAAATCATCAGTGACTGGCATTGTTGAATCAGCTAGATCACATATAGACTGTGGAAGATGGACTATTACCAACACTTTCATTGACAGCAAAATCAAACTCAGATGTAGGCAAAGAAAGTTAACTGGCAACAAGAGATTCTGGTGCACTACTTTCTCACGACCAGATCTGTCACGGATCTTATAAATGTGCAAGGATGGGTTGGAAGAAACAATGGAGTACATTGTGGGCTCCCATTTATCGGCAAGCTTCCATTTACCTCTACAGCCTTTGTTAGCAACAAGAACGTGATCACCAACTGACAAAGGTAAACCCTTTACTCTCTTATTGTACCGATCAGACTGATGTTTTTGTTCTGCAGTAGAGTTCTTTTGAGCTAGCACCATAGTAGGCTGCAGATCTTTGACGAGGGATTGATCGTATTCATTGTAATCACAGATGGACTCATCACGAAGGACACTTTGAAACATAAGGTCAACACGTAATCTCGGCACCCTCCCTAACATCAGGTAAAAAGGGGTAAATCCAGTTGTTTCATGGGCAGTGCAGTTATACATGAATGTCATTGTTTGCACTAACTGTGACTACTTTTGCTTTGATCTAGGAGGAAGGGATCGTAGCACGCTACCCAATGTTCTGTTGAACCTTTCAGTTCCGCCATTTCCCATTGGATGGTATGGGGAAGTTCGTGACTTGTCTACACCGGCAAGATCCAGAAGCTCTGCTATCAGCTCACTCTAAAAACTGGCTCCCTGGTCCGAATGGAGACACTGAGGAAAGCCATAGATGCAAAAGAATCCATCCCATAGTTTTTTAGCAACACTCCTAGCAGATTGCTTTTGACAAGGAAAAGCGTGTGCTAGCTTGGTGAAATGATCCGTGATTACCAAGACATCCACCGATTTATTATGCCTATCTTCAGCGGCCCAGAAATCAATACAAACAAGCTCCAATGGGGCAGTGGTCTTGATGCTCTCCAAGGGTGCTCTTGCAGCTGGCTCTGGAGTTTTACTCAGAACACAACGGGTATAAGTCTTGACGTAATTGCGCACATCACGTTCCATCCTGGACCAATAGAATCTCTGGTGAGCTAAGGACAGGGTACGTGGCTGACCTTGGTGACCAGCCAAATCATGAACACCAGAAATAGCTTTCTGTTTCAGGGAATCAGCAGCACGAACTGAAACCTCTTATGTTTCGTGAGTGGATCTTTTACGGCTCTGTAGAGAATGTCATTAAGCAACAGCAGTTTGTCCCACTGCTTCAGCAATCTTAAAACATGCAAATCCTCATTTGTCCGCTCACCCCAGGTGAAAAATAAGTACACTTCCATAGTGTACTTAAAGTGCTATTGTTGCACACTAATTTTGTACTTAATATACTAAAAATGATTCTTTAGTACTTCTTAAGATAAACTTAAGATCATCTAATTGTACTCAACTGTGCTATTTTGATCTTTAATATGAACTAAAATGCACTTTTTACATAGTATCTTTGTATTTAAAAAATATATTTAGCTACCACTTGTAGTACACTTGAGTGTACTAGTGAATGAAAGATGGCTTCAAGTGTACTACAAGTGGTAGCTAAATATACTCCCGGAAAGTGCCAGCTCTATTATGACTGCCCGTGCCTCTTGCCAGACGTTTTTGGCCAGCCATCCAGGGATGAAGCTTTGGTAGTAAAGAACCATGCCCAGAAATGATCTTATATTCTTTGGCGAAAGTGTGGAGCCAACCTCTTTCATGAGATCTTTCTTCTGAAAAGCAAAAAATGACTGCTACCTTGTCTTCATCCACAGAGACTCCAGAACAGCTGATCACATGGCCCAGAAACTTGATGGAGCGCCTGAGAAAGTGACACTTTTTTGGAGCCAACTTCAAATTACTAGCTCTCAACCTAGAGAACACCACTTCCAAGCGTCTCAAGGCCTCCTGTTCAGAACGGGCAAAAAAACAGCAAATCATCAAGATAACAAAGGAGGCTGGAAAAGTTGAGATGCTGAGCATCATGCGCATAAAGGATGCCGGACTGTTACACAGGCCCTGGGGAATGCGGTTATATTCATACAATCCCATGGGTGTTGTGAACGCTGTGTAATGCCTATCAGACACACGGAGTGGACTGTTGCAAAATCCTGATGTTAAGTCCATAGAGCTGAAAAAAAGATTGCCACCAAGAGCAGCCAGGCAATCTGCCTGATGGAGCAAAGGATGAGCATCCTTGATAGTCTTCGCATTAAGCCAGCGAAAGTCAGTACAGAGTCTCAGAGATCCATCCTTCTTCCTAACCATTACCAAAGATGATGTATATTCACGGATTTACTAATAATGCCTTTCTCTTCCATTTCAGAAAGAATTCTCTCAACTTTTGATAGTGGGCGGGAGGGATTCGGCGATAGGGCAGGCGGAACGGGCGCTCATCGCATAGATGAATTCTGTGTATGAAGTCTTTCGCCTCTCCACAATCGAGTCTGTCTCTGGAGAAAACATCGTGATAGGACACTATAAGACTCACCAACTCTTCCTTCCATGACTCAGAGACTTCACAGCCATCGATATAAATGTCCTCCAAACCATACTCGTGCAGCAGCCGCACAGGGTCAACAGATAGAATGGGCTTGGGGAGAGCAGAATCAGTGACATCATGAGGTTTGCACACGCCTTGCGTGAGAGAAACATCTTCCACTGCCAGACAAGGGGACACATTCGCCAGCTTGGTGTTACGTCGAAGAGTTATCGGAGACTGGGTAGGATTCAGAATCTTCATCTGTACCAATCGATCACCTCACATAGGAGACACTACACGTCCAACAAGAACATGACGGGATGCTGAACGTGAAGTAGTGGGTTCAACAATGACAGTGCTACCCTGGAATATATAAGCGTAAGCAGGTAATTTTCCCCACAGGTGCTCACTCCTGGGAAGTAAAGTGACTGCTTGACAAAGCTTCACTGAGCCAAGTTTATCAGGTTGAAGGGAACCAGACCAACGGGAAGCACAGCTCAAAAACTCGAGAAACTGTTCACATTCTGGTTGCTGGTTCCGTCCAAGTTCGACAAATCTTTTCAGTTTTGCAAAGCAAAAACACGTGCCGTTGAGCTAGGATAACGTGACCGGAGCAGCTGCTGTTGCGCAAAAGGGTGAATGGTGGCGCTGTTTCAAAAACCAGTGTAAACAAACACCGAAGAAGAGTATTCTCGGATAACAGAGTGGATGCTGAGTTCTTGTTATTGTTCGTATTTGAGAACAGATTTATTCTCACATGTTCTTTATACAGAATAACACTTCGAATCATTTCTAATAATGATCTGTAGAGCACGTGTGCGAGTGTTATGAGTCAGAGCGCATTAACTCTCTAGTCTAGATCTTCCTTAAGCCACGGTCACACTAGACTTTGAGCATGCGAAATTCCCTCGGACGCTGCAAAGGTTGTGATATGACGTCATGCTCTGCAGCGTCTTTTTAAAAAGTTAAATTCAACACATGACACATAATAATATATAAAAAATGTGAAAACATACAATGCTACTACACTTTGCTGCAGCAATGCAGTTTTAATTTAATGTTTTTTTAATTCAGCTACAAGGTCATGCTGCAAAGTATCGATCTGCTGTTGGTCACACGGTGTCACGTGATGCGAATTCGCAGCGCAGAGTTCACCAAGCTGGAACTTTGGAACGCAGCGAAATGCAAAAACTTTTCGCACAGGCTTGCGTTTCCGGTCTGACGCATTCGCATAGACTTGGTCAGCATTGCTGGGAACGCCAACAAAAATGTCATATCCGTTTATGCCGTGGGGGAAAAAAAAACATTCAAATTAATGCGCGGAGACCTTGTTAGGTGCTTGGTCTTTACTTTTTGTTATGATTTCTATTGATTTTTGCTTGGTGCAGTGCCAAAAAGTTGTTGTGTGGCGTTCTGTACCTCTAATAAGTTAAATTATTTTTTTTTCTAATAAAAAAAATCCTGATCTGAAGATGTATATACTGCCAAATAAACAGACGGAGGTAGCACAATCTGAGCAGGTAGCACACAGCATCAGAACTCCGACAGCAGTTACGGATATACAATGTATGAAACATATCAAGCTTAATATTCATATTTATATGCACTCCAGATAGGCTAGATTACTTACCCTTCAATGACCTGTCATTAGTCCCGCCCCCCCTGCACCGCAACCCAGTTCTTATGGGGCTTACATCAACCCTCCTTCACATCAAATAAATGTCACTCCCTGATATTTTGTGATTGTAAATGTCATAATCTATTAAAACATTTATTTCATATTATTATATACAATCCCTTACGAAAATGAACAATGGTATTACTGTAGTAAAAGTAGACTATAGTAGGCTAACCGTGTTTTTTTTGGCGTTTTATTATCAGTTGTAGCCTATAACAGTTTTACTACAAATACCATGGTTAAACAATGGTTAGTGTAGCAAAACATGTTTAATTTGTTTGGGGTTTTTTTTACCATGGTTTACCTATATTATATTATATTTTCATGTTATTTTATATATTTTTATTTTATGGCATATACAGGTGCTGGTCATATAATTAGAATATCATCAAAAAGTTGATTTATTTCACTAATTCCATTCAAAAAGTGAAACGTGTATATTATATTCATTCATTACACACAGACTGATATATTTCAAATGTTTATTTCTTTTAATTTTGATGATTAGAGCTTACAGCTCATGAAAGTCAAAAATCAGTATCTCAAAAAAAAGAGTCACCACGCTCAGACATCTTCAGGAAAAGGGCTACCAAGCCACTTCTGAAACCAGAGACAACGTCAGAAGCATCTTACCTGGGCTGTGGAGAAAAAGACCTGGACTGTTGCTCAGTGGTCCAAAGTCCTCTTTTCAGATGAAAGTAAATTTTACATTTCATTTGGAAATCAAGGTCCCAGAGTCTGTAGGAAGAGTGGAGAGGCACAGAATCCATGATGCTTGAAGTCCTGTGTGAAGTTTACACAGTCTGTGATGATTTGAGCTGCCATGTCATCTGCTGGTGTTGGTCCACTGTGTTTTCTGAAGTCCACAGTCAACGCAGCCATCTACCAGGAGATTTTAGAGCACTTCATGCTTCCTTTTGTTGACAAGCTTTATGGAGATGCTGATTTCATTTTCCAGCAGGAGTTGGCACCTGCCCACACTGCCAAAGGTACCAAAAGCTGGTTTAATGACCATGGTGTTACTGTGCTTGACTGGCCAGCAAACTCGCCTGACCTGAACCCCAGAGAGAATCTATGGGGTATTGTCAAGAGGAAGATGACAGACACCAGACCCAACAATGCAGATGAGCTGAAGGCCACTATCAGAGCAACCTGGGCTCTCATAACACCTGAGCAGTGCCACAGACTGATCGAATCCATGCCACGCCGCATTGCTGCAGTAATTTAGGCAAAAGGAGCCCCAACTAAGTATTGAGTGCTGTACATGCTCATACTTTTCATGTTCATACTTTTCAGTTAGCTAAGATTTCTAAAAATCCTTTCTTTGTATTGGTCTTAAGTAATATTCTAATTTTCTGAGATACTGAATTTGGGATTTCCCTTAGTTGTCAGTTATAATCATCAAAATTAAAAGAAATAAACATTTGAAATATATCCGTCTGTGTGTAATGAATGAATATAATATACAAGTTTCACTTTTTGAATGGAAATAGTGAAATAAATCAACTTTTTGATGATATTCTAATTATATGACCAGCACCTGTACTTGTAAAAGTGATTAGGCTATACGTTTAGCACACACCACATAATGCTGTGCATTTCAAGGCCCTTTAGTAGACCTTTAATGTTACCTATGTTTTGTCAATGTTAAAATTATTTTTAATATATCAATAAAAAAGTATGACAGGCTTTTACTCTAGTCTTTATCACTTTATTAAAATTAAGCAAAACAAAACAACAAATGTTTACTTTCACAAGCCGTCAAGTATAGGCTTGTAGTAAGCTGTTTCTTCCGTTGGGTCATTCGACCAGTCATAGATACCATACAGACAGTCTGACCCAATACGGCTCACTTTTTTGACGTATCTTGCTCTGTCGATTGGCAGAAATTATTTTATGTAGACCATTCTGGGTCAACACCATGCTTTTCCAGTGAGGGGGAAAGGATTGTTCCCTTTCGATTCGGTCACTCTATGGGAAATCCCCTTTCCTCAAATACTACTGAAGCCTTATTGAATCACGCCAGTGAAACTGGCCAATGGCGTTCAAGCGTGTGAAATATGAGCGAGAATCCCACTCTATACAAGGCAGCACTTCCCCTGCTGTGTTCCGGTGAGCTTCGGACTCGGACAGGGATGACTCGTGATTGCCTCTCCTCCGCAGAGCCAATCGAATCTTCTGATGGCCACGAATCTTGCGTCTTCTGCCCACACACTCCTCCCCCCCCTGATGCAGGTCCACTTCCAGATGTGGTGTCCTTCGGTGCCATGGAGGGTGCTGATGCCATTTCGGTGGCAGCGTCTGTGAGAGAGGACTGATCTAAAAGCCCGCTGGATTACACTGCGCCCCACGGATCTAGCCCTCAGAGCGACGAAGGTGACAGCTCGAGCGATCGGCCGCAATATGGGGAATCTTGAGGTGCTAGATCATCACCTGTGGCTTACTCTGACCAAGTTAAAGGACTCAGAGAAAATGGCCCTTCTGGACGCTCCTGTGAATCCCTCAGGTCTCTTCGGAGCGGCGGTAGAGACGCTCATGGAGCGCTTCCTTGAAGCGCAGAAGCAGTTGAATGCCATTAGCCACTTCCTGCCGAAGCGCGCTGGCGCGAATCATCCTGCGCGTTCCTGCTCCTCCTCAGCGCTGTTCGGTGCGAACATGAGCCTGCGGTGAGATCAAGACAGCCGTGGCCAAAGTGCCATCAGGGCTCGAAGGGCCCTGTCTTGACAGAGACAGCAGGCCAATGGCACCGGAATCAAAGCCGCGTTCCTGATGCTGTCTCTCGGAGGAGGAAAGCTGCACCCAGCGCCGAAGACGAGTTTGTGTTTTTACTGTTCCACTATGCAGTGCAATAAAGTCGAAAAATATACAAAACTCACCTCAATATCAGGGCAATTTTCCTCCTATCACTCCCCTCTCCCCCATCACTCACTCTCACACTTGTGTGGTACTAAACTCCCCGCCCCCCAACAGCGAGTTATCTCTCACGGTGTGCAGTCCGCCTCGCCTGCTGTCACAGTTCACAGAAGCGTGGCAGGCATTGACAGAGGTATCAGAGGTATTATGCCTAATACCAATAATTCTTGCCTTCCTTCAAGAGTGATTTGATAGTGGTTGTATGCCATCCACATTGAAAGTGTATGTGGCCGCTATAACAGCCTTTCACGCACTCGTCGAAAATCGCCCAATCGCCAGAAATGACCTGATCATACGATTTTTAAAAGGAGAAAGAAGGCTGAACCTTCCTCGCCCTTCCACTCTACCCACTTGGGACTTGGCGCTTGTGCTTGACGCTCTCACGGGACTCCCCTTGAAGCCTAGAAAAGGTTATGTGCCTAAAGTGATTTCGACTCCATTTAAAGCGCAGGTCATAACACCATCTGCTTTCCACCCGAAACACCGGCCAGGGCAGAGCCTCTTAATACACTCCTGTTGTACCCTGTACGTGCGGTGCATACTTATATCGAGCGTTCTAGACAATTCAGACTCTCGGAGCAGCTATTTGTATTTTTTGGAGGACGCACAAAAGGCCTGCCTGTGTCCAAGCAAAGGCTGTCACACTGGATCATCGACGCAATTGCTTTGGCTTATAGCTCTAAGAGCGTGGAATGTCCTATAGGGGTTCGGGCCCACTCGCAACCTCGTGGGCCTGAGCAAATGGCATATCTATTCAGGACATTTGTATGGCGGCAGGCTGGTCGTCACCCAGAACTTTCACAAGATTTTATAGCCTAGATGTGTCGTCGCTGGCCTCACATGTGGCCTCCTACTCAGCCTCAGTTATGATCTGAGATGCGTGCCTCAGTGGTTTCGACTAGGTCGTATACACCCCTGTATTGACACACCACCAATTCAATGCTGTCCCTATCAGTTAATCACATTGTTATGATATAGTTCGTCATGTCTTTTAGGACTTGATCACTATCATACTCTACTTATTGAGAGTACGGCCGTTGCATCATAACAAATTAAACTAATTTCAAATAATCTGTATGTGAAAGCTTCAAAGTCACCGCCATTTCACATTGTGTTTCACCGGAGTTAACTCTGCCCCTGGTGTGTCACGGCATCGTCTAGGTGTGAATTAGCAGAAGGCGAACATTCGTTTCGCACTTGGTGGGAAAGCACCGTTCGTCTTCTGCGATTCGCCTCGCTTTTTTGCATCACGCTCAGTAGAAAGGTACTTCTTGTTCATATGTTTATTTATTTGGTAAGTAAATTTTGGTGCGATATGCTTTAGACTAGTGTTCATTGTACAATAACGACCAGCTGACTGTACATGATCTCTCATATATTTGAGTTTCTTTAAAGTCGCCACTCTTTGTCTCTAGACACTCTTTACATTCAACCAGTTTCATGCGATGTATCATGAGATACATCGCATGATGTATCTCATGATACATTTTATAAACAGTATTGAAGGAGTTCACACTAATCATAATTAATGTCTCTTTCCAGTAATGTCATCCTCCATCAGTTCACTGTCTGAGGAGATTCAGTGCTCGATATGTCTGGAGGTGTTCACTGATCCAGTCACGACTCAATGTGGACACAACTTCTGCAAGATCTGTCTGAATAAGTGCTGGAACAACAGCCAGACCTGCAGCTGTCCATACTGTAAAGAAACATTCAAGCAAAGACCTGATCTCAAGATTAATACCACACTCCGAGAGCTCGTAGATCACTATAAGAAGAAAAGTCCTGAGAAAACAACTGAGAAAACAGCTGAAGTTCTGTGTGACATCTGTGAGGAAAGAAAGCAGAAAGCCCTGAAGTCGTGTCTGGTGTGTCAGAGCTCTTACTGTGAAACTCATCTGGAGCGTCATTTGAGAGTGACAGGTTTGAAGAAACACAAACTGATGGATCCTGTGAGTAATCTGGAGGACTATATATGTCAGAAACATGAGAGACCTCTGGATTTGTTCTGTAGAGATGATCAGACGTGTGTGTGTTCGTTCTGCATCGTTAAAGACCACGAGAACCACAACACTGTTCCTATAGAAGAGGAGAGTGAACAGAAGAAGGTAGAAGTCGTTATACTTGCTGATATTTCAAGGAATGAGATTTTATTTCATGTTGTGAAATAAAAGCTCATTATGTAAACATATTGTAAGTTTAATCTGTGTTATGATAAATGCATCAGTGTTTTCCTCTCTATAGTCTGAACTGATGAAGACACAGAAAGACGTGCAGCAGACGATCCAGAACAGAATCAAGAAGATTCAAGTCGTCAAACACTCAGCAGAAGTCAGAAAGGTGAGTTTAAAATACTGTAATAACATACATTTTAATATTTATTATATATCATTTAGTTGCATTAGTTTAGTTGGGAGGCTGTGTTCCATTCTGAAGGGCTCATCTCTATGCCCTAATCCCATTAAAGGGTTTACCTTCCAGTAGGGGTGGGCGATATGGCAAAAATATCATATCAGGAATATATATATTTTTTTTTTTGAAATATCACGATTTTAATCACGATTCTTTGTCATGTTGTCATGTTGTTTTTACTATTTTGTCTGAGCAATGCAGCCAAAATAATTTTCCTATTATAAAGACAAAGCCTTTCAAGGTTACAAAATATAAAAAAGAATGGTGGATATTTAGGCCAAAGGGAGCGAAGATAAAAAATAGTTGTCATTATTTTGTCTTTGTTTTTAAAAATAAGAACAAAGATACACATTACAAATACACATATTATACAAGTAAAACAAATTTATTTTATAAATTATTTTCAGGTACAATAGGCATATTTAGCAGGAGCATTCAAGAAATTGAATGAACAAATATAACAATAAAACACTATACTGATTGATTCCTATTAAAGCAACTGTATTATTTTTTTCAGTCAAGAGTAGTGAGTTTTTTTTTCTCTCTTTCGCGTTTTGTTTTACCTGTCTGTCGATTCTGTCGTAGCATTTTATATTTATCATTTTACTCACTCAAAATTAGTTTTAAACCTGAATGAGTTCCTTTCTTCTGCTTAACATAAATGCTATTTTGAAGAATGTGGAAAACCAAACAGTTGCTGGTCCACAGTGACTTCCATAGTATTTTTTTCCTTCCATCAAATTCAATGTGGACCGGCTATTGTTTGGTTACCCACGTTCTTCAAATTATCTTCTTTTGTGTTCAACACAAGAAAGAAATTAATACAGGTTTGGGACAACATGTGAGTGAGTAAATAATGACAGAAATTAAATTTTAGTTCTGTCCCTTTAAGACCTGCACGCATCTAATATACAGGCACATATCCGTTTCTCTCTCAACTGTTTACTTTCATTTTAGACATAACCAACTATGTAAACCTTGTGTGTTTTGACAGTATTAGCGCTAAAGATAACTTAGTTGAGTAATCAGGTGCTGTTAGACAGGAATTTTAGTGCGCGCGCTTCAGGTGTACGTGCTCAGAAAAAGTGTACGTCAGACCAGCATGTGAATGAAACGTTTAACCGGCAAAGCTTTAAAACACACACAAATGTACTTTTGTGATTGCGAATAAGTGCAGTGTCCCGTGAGAGTTACTCCACCGCTGAGTTAACACTGACATGAATGTATGTGGCGTTGTGCAGTATATTGATATGGCGGTGCCAGGACTGTAATTGATAGAATGTGGGCTGTGCCCTTCCCTTGCGTCTTAACTCCACCCCCTTAGGAGGCAATGGAAAGGATCCAAGGAAGGAATAATTAAAGGAAAAATTATTTGTAATTGAAATATTCTTGATCACTCGAGCATCACTTTAAAGCATCATCAGCTATGTTTAAGTGATCTGCTATTATGTTGTTGAAGTTTGATTTACAAAACATATTAATAATGCAAGATGCCCTGTTGACATACGTGAAATATATGATTTATTTAACTGCAATGGTAAAACATGAATTAAAATCATTGAGACAGTAGTGGGAGGAGAATTCATATACTGACTTTATGGCTGAGTCATTGATTTTGATTAATTCACTCAAAATGATTCATTTAAAAATAAGAATGAATCTCCACTACAGTTTGTTGCAGCTTTGTTTGAAACTAGTATATTCGGTGGTTGGAGCAAGGTAACTGATAATAATTTGTTAATGTTTAAATTAACTTCTTGTTTGTTTTATTGTTGTACACTTGCAATCACACTAGCTGGGTTTCCATCACCCTGTTTTAATGCACATTTTGTATCGCATGAGAAACGAGTGATGGAAATTGCCAAATGAAAATCCCTTAATTCGCCAAAAAGTTTTTTTTACGTTCGCTTGAGGTGGTTTTTGACGAAAAAGGGTTAATGCGAATAATGGGAGATGGAAATGCATTTTGCAAATAAATTCCTCCAAGCGCATCAAAAAAGTCATGTGACTTTGCGCTATGAGACGGGATAACTTGACTGATCTCGTTCCACAGCATCTGAAATATTGTTATGGTCGTTCTGAAATGCCTGAGCAAAGTCTGTCATCAAAGTATTTCTGTATAATTGTCTTACACGGCTGTGTTCCCAAACAGCAGCATTCACCTCCAAAAGCAATGACAGCATTTATTGTGTTTCGTCTGCTCGCTCTGAGGCGCAATTAATTTTTCATATATGAAAATTATTATATTCAGTAGCTTATCCTAGTTTTCTATAGGCTATTTAGTGCCAGTTTTCCAGGAAGTGACGATTTTGTTCTCTTTGACTCGTTGGATGGAAACGGTGCTCGTTCGCAAATGTTTTATGCGATATTCCAATTTTGCGCATAAGTTAAATTCGCAACTTTGGATGGAAACCCAGCTACTGTTGGTCTGAATATCGACATGGCCGTCATTACCTGATCACTTAGTAATAGCACGCCTCTCCTCAACATGATTGAAAAACACATGATTTGAGGAATCATTCAGTGCAAACGGTGCAGGATGAAGTCTAATAATTCAGTTGAGGGATTTTGAAACCGCTTAAAAACACTGAAGTGTGAGCAATAGTAACACGGATTCTTCTCTTAGTAAACACCGCTAATGATTTATTGACTGTCCTGGTTGGCCAGAGAAACACAGAGAAGGAGAAAGCAGCCCGTGTCGAGTTCTTCACTGATCTCATCCGCTCCATTGAGAGATGTCAGACTGAACTGCTGGAGATGATGGAGGAGCAGCAGAAAGCAGCAGAGAAACAGGAGCAAGAGCTGATTGAAGAGCTGGAGCAGGAGATCACTGAGCTAAAGATGAGAAACACTGAGCTGGAGCAGCTCTCACACACTGAAGATCACCTCCACCTCCTACAGGTCAGTCAACATGATCTCTCTGATCAATGATAATGCAGTATATGACACCATAACACTCCCCATGCTGAAGGATTTCTCCTCTCTCCTGCTGTAGATTCACTCATCCCTGTGCAGCCCTAGAAACACCAGGAACTGGCCTGAGATCAGTATCAACACCCATGAGAGTCTGGAGACTCTGAGGAGAGCTCTGAACCAACTGAAGGACACTATAGATGACAAACTCACACAAACTGGTACATCAATACATTGATCAGATAGAAACATGATGATGTGCACAATTATTTAAATATAACCTTCAGGTCTGATTATGTTTTATTGTCATGTGTCTCTACAGAGCTGAAGTGGATGCAGCAGTATGCAGGTACAGTGTGCTGTCTGCACTACACTAGTTTACATTCATACACTCACAGCTTCATTACTGCTCTACAATCTGATTAAACACTGGATTAAATATTAAAAACATCATCATCACAGAATCTGTGTATTGTGAAGTTGTGATTGATATTCTGTGTTTTCTCAGTGGATGTGACTCTGGATCCTGATACAGCTCATCCTGAACTCATTCTGTCTGATGATGAAAAACAAGTGAGACACGGAGACATTAGACAGAAACTACCAGACAAACCAGAGAGATTTAATACATGTGTCTGTGTCTTGGGAAAGGAGGGATTCTCCTCAGGGAGATTTTATTTTGAGGTGCAGGTGAAGGGAAAGGCTGATTGGACTTTAGGAGTGGCCAGAGAATCCATTAACAGGAAGGGACAGATCACAGCAAACCCCAGTAATGGTCAGTGGACTGTGGCACTGAGGAATGGGAATAAATATAAAGCCTGTGCTGGTCCTTCTGTCTCTCTGTCTCTGAGAGTGAAGCCGCAGCGGGTCGGTGTGTTTGTGGATTATGAGGAGGGTCTGGTCTCCTTTTATGATGTGGAGTCCAGCTCTCATATCTACTCTTTCACTGCTCAGTCTTTCACTGACAAACTCTATCCATATTTTTGCCCATTCTTAAACAATGGAGGTAAAAACTCAAGCCCACTGATCATCACACCTGTCAATGATAATAAATGAATTTACTCAATAATCAAATGCAAGATTAAAATAATGAAATTTATAATTAAAATCTGGAAACGTTATGTGCTTTTTATCATTTGTTTTTCAGGTTTTTTTTCGTATTACATATTTTTAATGTAAATATTAGTGCTGTCAAACGATTAATCGCATCCAAAATAAAAGTTTTTGTTTACATAATATATGTGTATACTGTGTATATTTATTATGTATATATAAATACAAACACATGCATGTATATATTTAAGAAAAATATGTGACCTTGGACCTCAAAAGCAATCATAAGTAACACAGGTATATTTGTAGCAATAGCCAAAAATACGTTGTTTGGGTCAAAATTACCAATTTTTCTTTTCTGCCAAAAATCATTAGGATAAGTAAAGATGTTCCATGAAGATGTTTTGTAAATTTACTACTGTAAATATATAAAAACTTATTTTTTTATTAGTAATATGCATTGCTAAGAACTTCATTTGGTCAACTTTAAAGGTGATTTTCTCAATGTTTTGATTTTTTTGCACCCTCAGATTCCAGATTTTCAAATAGTTGTATCTCGGCCAAATATTGTCCTATCATAGCAAGCCATACATCAGTGGAAATCTTATGGCCCCTTATGACAGGGTCACATTTACAAAATCTGACACAATCCACAAAAGATGCATACCCAACCGAAAGGGCTGAGACTAAAGAATATCCCCAATGCATAAACAATTCACGTACCCACACACACACGGAACACACACTCAAACACTTTAATAACATGAATGCTAGGAAATCACTGTCATTTTGACTTAGCAGTTAAATTTGAGTGATGTGGTGGAGACCAATGAGTTTATAGCATATTTATAGGTTTAAAAATATATTTTATATTTATTACATATCTATGAAATTGTATGAATATACATATAACATTAAAATTCTGTTTGAATTTTTTTTTTTTTTTTTTTTTTTTTTGCAAAATATATATTATATATATATTATAAAATATTCAACTCAAATTGTGAAACTCGTGTATTAAATAAATTCAATGCACACAGACTGAAGTAGTTTAAGTCTTTGGTTCTTTTAATTGTGATGATTTTGGCTCTTCCAGACCACCTCAGCAGTGCCACAAACTGATCACCTCCATGCCACGCCGAATTGAGGCAGTAATTAAAGCAAAAGGAGCCCCTACCAAGTATTGAGTACATATACAGTAAATGAACATACTTTCCAGAAAGCCAACAATTCACTAAAAATGTTTTTTTTTTTTTTTTTTTTTTTTATTGGTCTTATGAAGTATTCTAATTTGTTGAGAGTGAATTGGTGGGTTTTTGTTAAATGTGAGCCAAAATCATCACAATTAAAAGAACCAAAGACTTAAACTACTTCAGTCTGTGTGCATTGAATTTATTTAATACACGAGTTTCACAATTTGAAATACTGAAATAAATGAACTTTTCCATGACATTCTAATTTATTGAGATGCACCTGTAATAATCTCCATAGGATCTTATAGGCCCCTCTAGTGGCAGTAACCATAAAATGCTATTTTGTGTAATTTTTTTCCCCACAAGAAGGAAAGACTTATGGGAGGAGAAAATTAAGTTTAAATTACCTTTACACAATTCCATAATTTTAAACATGCCTCAAAGTCTCTTCCTGTTTTTTTTTTCAATCCAGGATCCGGGGTCAATGAAGGTTGCAATGTGTCTCGCATTCCAAAGAAAACACAAAATACATCATGTGTAACTAAATGATAAGTTATGTAGCCTGAGAACGAGACTCTTTGCATGCACAAAAAAAAACAAAAAAAAAACATATACGTTGGTGCCTATTCCCAATAGATCTCTTTCTCAGTTGATGAGTACATGACAGCAAAAAAAAAAACAAAAAAAAAAACTTACAGACAAACAATGCACTGGGTCCACATTTTTGTCTTTCCAGGTGGGAACAGCATAGAGGTCCACAATGTGAACATTTTTTCCCTTATGGAAAGAACATCAATTATTATACATGCATACATCCAAATGAATACTTTTAAAAGAACATATAATAGTATAAAGTACATATCATGCTGCTTGAGGCAGGCATTTCTGATCTGAAATGAATTGCAGAACGATTACATCCCTGTGAAAGCTGCCATGTGTAACATTATGCATTATCTAGGAATTTTTTTTTTTTTTTTTTTTTTTGTGCAGTAAATTAAGACACTAAACATATGCACATTAGATTCCACGCATTGGCTTAAACCCAGACTCCAGAAAGTCTTCTCGTGTGAGGCAAATTTGGCCTTGCTTTATGATAAGTTCCTCTGAAGGCAGATGTCTAACACATATTTAACTAAAAATAAAGAATAACTAAATAAACACAATACTTACCAGTTCATCTTGAATAGGGGCCAAGTCCTCGCACCTGAACAAGCATATGGATGCTCTACCTGCCATTTGAATACTGAGTATCAGTGATCCTGGAGAAACATCCTCTCAGTTGTTCATCTGATGATACACAAATATGTGACAATGGACTATATGCACAGAGCATTCTTTAGAACTTCTGTATATAGATAAGCCAGCTCGAAAACTTCCGATGAAACGTCATTTGACGTTGTGGTATATGTAGATACTCTCAAAGAAACCCTCAAAGAAACCTCTCCTGCCTCATTTTTGTCAGAAATTGAGAAACAAAATAACTTCAATCGCCGTAAATAATGACAGCGGCATTAACTTACAGCTTCATGTTATTTAATCACACTTAACAACATATAATGTTATATGCTGATCCTGGTAATCCCAGAAGAGTACACACATAATTGTACATTTAAATGCTAACAAGTACACACTATCATAACTGTTTAGGCTAACGTTGACTTGCTAGTGATGTTATCTCGTAAACAACATTGTAATGGTATTCTTGATACTCAATAACTTAAAGGTGCAATAGGTGATTGATTTTAAATTTGCACACTTCTGCGCACCCTGTTGGTGCAGACAGCACACGTCATCAGCGTGTTCACGTACACTATGCAGACAGAGCGAGAATGGCAGGCAAACATCAACAACCCGATCTTCCTTCCTGGTATTGTAATACTTTTACTAACTGTACTATAAAGTTTTCTCAACAGTGAATGACACATGATGTATTGTTGTAATGGTGTCTCTGGTTTCCTATTCTGTGAGCGTTCATGCGTTCAGGGGGCGTGGCTTTGGACGGCGATTGCAGGGAGGGCGGGACGTTCGCTTTCAGTGCTATCAGGCTAAAGTTAGCATTTTCTAAGATCTCCTACTGCACCTTTAAGTAAACAACAAAACATGCAAACAAACGGCCGCTTTTATCATGTTAGTTTTGTGATCGCACTAGCTCCAGTGATTATTGTCTGATTGGTTTTCTGATAACTTCCCTTTGTTGGTGAAATGAAGGGGTTGCGTGACACTGTTCCAGAGAGGCGTGTAAAGACGGGTTCTAGTGATACGCAGAGGAATCACTAAATTAAATATAAATTAATATTAAAACACAATACATTTTAAATTAATCTAAAATAAAAGTTTGCGAAGGCTGAGAGGTTTGCGATTGTAGCTCTGTGTAGCTTCGCTGTTTACTTTCACTCCCTGTTTAAAGTGACTCTCTGTCCTCCAATTTGATACTGTTATGTGCTTTGACACAATCTGTATTGTTAAAAGCACTATGTAAATAAAGGTGACTTGACTTAAAGTTTGTTTGTTTGTTTGTTTTTACATTTAAGTACAGTACAGTTTTTATTTAACATTTTAATTAAATCTTTTTTTTTTATTTACCTGTATGTAAGCATAGTGCAGGGTTAATGTTCAAACTGTGTATTTACAGTGTTAAAGTGGCTGACAACAATAAATATTCTTATTAGGAATACAACTGCCTTGTTTTTGAACTGTATCCGTTCTGAAGAGCTGTAGCTGAATAGTTTGCTCTACTACGCTACTGTACTTTAATGTTGGTCATTATGGTGGTACTTGGAGAGCCAAATATTTTCTGAGGTGGTACTTGGTATAAAAAGTTTGAGAACCACTGGTTTAGGTAATAAATGTAGCCTAGATATCAGGTATTTGTTTAAATATTTGATGTATATTTTAATTATTTCATTAAATAATCAAATCTCACATTTTGTAAGATGGCATTGTAACCAATAAATGTAAACTGCAAACATATAGTGGAGAGCGCATGTTGATTTGGTAGTTTATTGATAGCTTTATATCAGATGATTTAATATACCTATTTTTCTCATCCATATGTACTTCTTATTTCACTTACTTCGTATTGTACTAATAATTAATATTCTATTAATGATCAGGCAGGTTTATGATGGTGGTCCGACAGTGAGCCTGAAGTGGTGGTCCGATCTTACGATCTGGGCTTTTGCTATTATTAATTATTATTATTATTATTATTGCTTTTATTAGTTAATGCAAGCCTTGTCTCTCTCATTAACCCATCACATGAGATGCTATGATACTAATGCCTTAATTATCTAACCAATAAGAATCACTGCTGATTGCCTCTGTTCATTTGAGACAATTTAATATAGAGAGGTTAATTTCATTAATATCCCATAAACAGAGCCCAGAATTAAGATGTTCAATAAATCAATTATGACTTACTGTAGTTTAATTCAACAGTTTTAAACATTGATCAGTACAGAAACTGGTAACTGACTCAGACTTAATTCAAAAACAGTTTTGTTCTGTTCAAAAACACATTTGTACTGGTTTTACGAATTTTAGTCTTCAGAATGTCTTCTGCGTCATTCATTTCAATTACATAAATAACTCAGCAATTATGAAACGTTTCCCTGTGTGATTACAGTACATTTGATAGTACAGTATGTGTATTATTCAGCATGTAATGCACAGCAGCGCCACCAGAGGGAGCAGAGCCGTGTTCAGTGTTGACAATAGAGCAATATTGTTGCTAGATTTACGTGGAAACTCTTCATAAATGTTGCCAAATAATCAAGTCTGCTGAAATTTCTTCTTCATGAGCTGACAGAGACATACAAACAGACACACATGAACCAACACTGAATACAGGAGGAGCTCTGACATCACTGTAGTTCAGAGAGAGACTCAGAGAAAGTGAAACTAACTTCATCTGCAACAATATGGACGCCTGAAACGATCAAACTCTATAAACAACAGAATATTTAGCTGTTTAAAGTCACTTGAGGACACACCTGATACTCACAGGTAAGTGATAGAAATATAAGAGAGATTGTCCTGAACAGGTTTCTGATGGCAGTGGTCTGGTTTAGTAGGGTTTATGTCAGACTGGAATAAGTTGAACAGAAGCAGGTTTAAGCATCAAATAATCTTTAGGTGTTTACTGCCCTGAAATGGTCTCAGAATTGTATTAAAAAGTATGTTATTTGATTGGTTGTAAAACAAAGTTTGGTGTTTCTGTTATTTTGTCACACGACATAAAGACAAACAGGTAAGAAACAGGAAGTAAATGACCTGCAGACAAACTGAACACAAACCTGCTTCACTGCAGCTGAAAATCACTTTTACACTAAACAATATGAGAATGACTCTTGTAATATAACATATAATATACAATCATATATTTTATGGAGAGATTTACCTAATTACTCACAGGTAAGTGATAGAAATATAAAATAAATTGTCCTGAATAGGTCCTGAATAGGTTTCTGATGGCAGTGGTCTGGTTTAGTAGGGTTTATGTCAGACTGGAATAAATTGAACAGAAGCAGGTTTAAGCGTCAAATACTCAGCTGCTTTAAGTGTTTACTGCACTGAAACAGAATTCTGTGTAATGTTCACGGACTTAATTAACCCCGAATCTGTGGTGGCATCACGGAATCACAGACAATGGCCTAGCGACGCCCATGGCTGGGGGTCCTCCAGCACAGGTTTGGGAAGCACTGCATTAGGCAATTCAATTATAAAGGACTGTTCTTCATTTATCTCAGTGTGAAACAATTAGTAAAAAAAAAAAAACTGTTTAAACAAATAAAAAATTGAAAAAAATAATAATATCTTACTGTCCTTTCAAAGTATTCAGTGGCCAGTGTAGCCACCTTCTTTTCGATGACTTTCATGAGCCGCCTATCCATACAATTAGTCAATGTCTTGATTTGTTCTCGATCAGCTGTAGCTGATGCAGCCACCACAGACTCAGAGACGCTGTTCAAAGATGTGTACTGTTTTCCCTCACTGTAAATCTCACGCTTGAGAACGGCCCACAAGCTCTCAACTGGGTTCAAATCAGGTGAGGAAGAGGGCCAGGACATTATTCGGTCATCTTTGAAGCCTTTTCTGGCAGCCAATAGTGGAATACCCCCTATACTACCAATAGGGGGAAGTCGTGGCCTAATGGTTAGAGAGTTGGACTTGTAATCCAAAGGTTGCAAGTTCAAGTCTCGGGCCGGCAGGGATTGTAGGTGGGGGGAGTGAATGTCTAGCGCTCTCTCCACGACTGAGGTGTCCTTGAGCAAGGCACCGAACCCCCAACTGCTCCCCGGGCGCCGCAGCTGGCTGCCCACTGCTCCGGGTGTGTGTTCACTGCTGTGTGTGTGCACGTTGGATGGGTTAAATGCAGAGTACGAATTCTGAGTATGGGTCACCATACTTGGCCGTATGTCACTTCACTTTCACTTTCACTTTCAGTGCTTGGCTACATGTGATGGAGTTTTGTCCTGCATCAGTGAGCCACCACGGGCCAGCCGTCTGGTCCATCAAGAGTTATTCTCATTTCATCTGTCCATAAGACCTTTGAAAAATCGGTCTTCATGTATTTCTAGGCCCAAACTAGTGATTTTTGTTAAGTGGGGTCATGTTTTAGCTTTCTTTATCTTAACACATTCTCTGAGATCCGGGCACCTGGTACTTCTGGAGACTCCAGGGAGGCTGCAGTTCTGGAAAATGGTGGCACTGGAGTCTAAAGGGTTCCTGGTGGTTTCACGTTTAATTCTACTCAGATATTTTGCTGTTAATTTGTGCCTTTTCTTCTCAACACTTTTTTTGCAACCCTGCTGACCATTATTGACAAACCAGCTGATTGTCCGACGGTCACGCTTTATTAGTTTGGAAATTTCCAGAGTACTGTATTTTCCTGAAAGGCATTTTACAATTTTGGATGTTTCAGCAGTTATATGCATGTATATACTGTATAGTTGGTGTTGTTTTTGTTTGTGTGTGTGTGTGGGGGGGGGGTATGTTCATTGTACTGTCTTTAATCTAAACAGCAGGTCATAGGTCAGATTGTTCAGTCAGTTCATGAGTCACTGTGATTTAAATGAATGATTGTTTCCATCACTGTCAATTCTTACATGAGACTTAACCAATTTAATATAATGATCTAATTTGGTTTTAAGTCTAAAAAAGAGAAAATAACGTTTTCTGTAAAATACAATATTTTTCTTGAAAAGCTTTGAAGAGATAAAGAACGATGGCAGAATCTTCACCAACATCAACAAAAGCAAGAGAAAACAGGAGACGAAGTAATGAAAGTTTACCTCCATGTAAGTCAATAACCCAGAAAAACACTAAGTGTATGAATTACTTTTACTCTTCTCAAATAATATTGAATATGTACAGCAGATAATGAAATCATTTCAGCTTAACTCAATATTTCTTGTAAATGTATTTATTAGGTAAGTAGTTATGAAATGAGCTTCACATTAGGGTTCATTTTACAATGATAACCAGCTGACTGGACATGATCTCTACATATTTGAGTTTCTTCACCACTCTTTGTCTCTAAACACTCTTTACATTCAACCAGCTTCATGAGGTGCATCATTAGATCCTTTATAAACAGTATCGAAGGAGTTCACACTGATCCTAATTAATCTCTTTCCAGTAATGTCATCCTCCATCAGTTCACTGTCTGAGGAGCTTCAGTGCTCGATATGTCTGGAGGTGTTCACTGATCCAGTCACGACTCCATGTGGACACAACTTCTGCAAGATCTGTCTGAATAAGTGCTGGAACAACAGCCAGACCTGCAGCTGTCCATACTGTAAAGAAACATTCAAGCAAAGACCTGATCTCAAGATTAATACCACGCTCAGAGAGCTCGTAGATCACTATAAGAAGAAAAGTCCTGAGAAAACAGCTGAAGTTCTGTGTGACATCTGTGAGGAAAGAAAGCAGAAAGCCCTGAAGTCGTGTCTGGTGTGTCAGAGCTCTTACTGTGAAACTCATCTGGAGCCTCATTTGAGAGTGACAGGTTTGAAGAAACACAAACTGATGGATCCTGTGAGTAATCTGGAGGACTATATATGTCAGAAACATGAGAGACCTCTGGATCTGTTCTGTAGAGATGATCAGACGTGTGTGTGTTCAATCTGCTCTGCGACAGACCACAAGAACCACAACACTGTTCCTATAGAAGAGGAGAGTGAACAGAAGAAGGTAGAAATTATTATACTTTTAAAGGACTTGATCTCATGAGGAATCAGATTTTATTTCATGTTGTGAAATAAAAGCTCATTATGAAAACATATTGTAAGTTTAATCTGTGTTGTGATCAACGAGTCTGTGTTGTTCTCTCTATAGACTGAACTGATGAAGACACAGAAAGACGTGCAGCAGACGATCCAGAACAGAATCAAGAAGATTCAAGACATCAAACACTCAGCAGAAGTCAGAAAAGTGAGTTCAAAATATTGTAATAAAATAAATTTGAAGTTATTCTCCAAAGTGAGAGCGTTGAAGGAATAAAGGGTGTAGGGGACCAAAAACATGGTTCTTTAGAACACACATCTGTGTCATCTTACAACATCTGCATCACAAATTAAACATGCACAAAGAATCATGGGAGTGAAAAGTGTCCATCACTTGAATCCTTTAAAATCATACATTCTGACGGGCCCTTTGAAGTGTTAAATGACATTTTTGTCCTTTTCAGTTTTTTGCCTTACAGCTGCATACATTTTTGGCACAGATGTGTATTTTTATTGGAATTTTAATATTTCACCCTCATTTCCTTTAATAAATCTATTTTACACTAGGTACAAAAATAGTTCCTTTCAGGACCTTAAGGACAAAAATGTCCTCATTGAAACCCATTAAAACTGCAATTTTAATCCCAGGACCATTTAACTATAAAATGATGCAGTCTTTGTTAATAGGCTTTCATTTTGTTGGCAAGGCATTCAAATTAAAATTTGTAAAAAAAAAAAAAAATACCAGATGGTGCCATTTTCTCAGGTTTGCGTGTCCTAAAAAAAAAATGTGTGTGTGTCTGTGTGCACCTGTAATGTTAGAAAGAGAGAAATTATACTGTACTGCAAAATCCCACCACTGTGTATGCCAGCGGAGCTTTGCTGTAATCTAATGGTACAAATCTTACTAAAAGCTCATTTTTTGAGATCAACCTCAAATTTGGAACACAACTTGTTTAGATTTATGGCTTTGATTTTCCAGGAATTTTTGTGTTCAACATGTTTTAGAAAATACATATTTTATATAAAAAATGAAATAATTTAATAAATCATTTTCATAAACTTAAACCTCTATAACTTTTATGGTTTAAATTTTTTAACTTCAGCAATAATCTGTCAAGGGTCTTCTTCAAAACTTAAGTACTCCTAAGATTCAAATTTTTCTGACAGTTTTTGGACATGGGCATTTTTGTCCTCTATGAACCTATGTGTAAACTTTTTTAATTGACGCACAAGGGTTAATATGAGTTTTCATCCTGTGTATTAGTGTTGGGGATTTTACAGCGACTCTTTCTGTAGGTCACATTGTTACACCAGAAGGTGGTGACAAGTAACTCTCTTCATGATTGAGTCTTTGATTTTGATTTATTCACTCAAATGATTCATTCAAAAACAGGAATGAATCAAAACTACATTTTGTTGCAGCTTTGCTTGAAAGTAGTATATTATTCAGGAATCAGAGCAAATACAAACAAGGCAACTGACAATGATTTGTCTAAAATGTAAGTTAACATCTTATTTATTTTATTGTTGTACACTTGCAATCACACTGTTGCTCTGAATATCATCATGGCTGTGATTACCTGATCACTTAGTAAAGTAATAGCACACCTCTCCTCAACATGATCGAAAAACACATAATTTGAGAATCATTCAGTGCAAACAGTGCAGGATGAAGTCTAATAATTCAGTTGAGGGATTCTGAAACCGGTAACACTTTAGAATAATGGTCCGTTGTTAACAAGCAAATATGCAGGAAGTAATAGGTAGTACTACATTAACACTTAACTTAATACTATTAACTAATAGAGAAGCAAGATTAACTAAGCAGTAAGTAGTAACAAATTTAGGGCAAAGGCAGTTCTTTATTAGATATTTGATAATTATTAAATAAAAATCTCCTCATTGAGAACTACTTGTGAACTATGACCAATTAATAAAGAATAACCAATTAATTACTAATCACAACAGTAACATCTTAAAATTGAACAATTGGGTTCTTTGTGGAAACTAATTTATGAATATTATATCCCCCAAATAAGTCGGCTACATTTTAAAATTGTGATTACTACTCTTACCAAGGGATGGATGTTCTCTGTTTATTTCGAACAAAAACATAGAATAATAATAAAAATGATAATTCACTGTTAATAATTAGGAAGTGATGCTGACAAGCTCATGATTGAATTAGTTCACAATTATGAACTCTGTTTTTTGTCAGTTTAATATGTATTCCACTCCAAATGACCTACTGGTAAAATATCACGGTAACACTTTAGAATAGTGAACACTTATTCACTATTAACTACGACTTTTCCCTCAATAAATTCCTAATTTTCTGCTTATTAATAGTTAGTAAGGTAGCTGTAAAGTTTAGGAATTGGGCAGGATTAGGAATGTAGAATAAGGTATTCAAATGTGCTTAATGGCTAATATTCTAGTAATATGCATGCTAATAAGCAACTAATTAAGAGGCCCTAAAATGAATCACTAGTGCCTCACACAAATGTATGACTGTACAGTATGTGTCAGATATAAAACGTTAAAAGACTTATTCATTTACATGTGAGTAATTACTGAGGGGTTAACGTGTTTTTCACTTTAAAATAATGGTCCAGATCACTGGTAGTTCTTAAGTAGCACTTTAGCTTTAAAGTGAAAAATACATTAACCACTCAGCAATTACTCAAACGTTACCTTCTCAGCCTGCAGGAACTACTAGTGATCTGGACCATTATTTTAAAGTGAAAAACACCTTAACCACTCAGTAATTACTAAGTAATTTAATAAGTTATTTAACATGTTTAAATCTGACACATAGTGTACAGTCAGACATTTGTGTGAGGCACTAGTGATACTTTACCAGACACTGTAATCTGGAATATGCAGTTTTGTGCTTAAGACAATATAAATGCAGTCAATGCCTTCATTAAGGATGTGAATTGTTTTTGTCAAGAGAACATCATTATTTATATTCAAGAAAAGTCCTCCTCAGCCTTCTATACTGAACTGACACAAACTAGAGCTCATAATTGTTAACTAATTCAATCACTTCCTAATTATCAACATTTTTAAATGAATTAGTTTTATCATTATTCTATGTTTTTGTTTGAAATAAACAGAGAACATCCATCCTTTGGTAAGAGTATAATCACAATTTTAAAATGTAGCCGAATTATTTGGGGGAAATCATATTCATGAATTAGTTTCCACAAAGAACCCAATTGTTGACTTTTAAGACGTTGCTGTTGTGATTAGTAATTAATTGGTTATTCTTTATTAACTGGTCATAGTTCTCAAGTAGTTCTCAATGAGGATATTTGTATTTAATAATTATCAAATATCTAATAAGTAACTACCTTTGTCCTAAATTTGTTACTACTTACTGCTTAGTTAATCTTGCTTCTCTATTAGATAATAGTATTAAGTTAAGTGTTAATGTAGTACTACCTATTACTTCCTGCATAGTTACTTGTTAACAACGGACCATTATTCTAAAGTGCTACCCTGAAACCCCTTAAAAACACATATATGAATATGGGAAAAAAAGTATGAGCAATAGTAACACAGATTAAACACCAATAATTAGTTGACTGTCCTGGTTGATCAGAGAAACACAGCGGAGGAGAAAGCAGCCCGTGTCGAGCTCTTCACTGATCTCATCCGCTCCATTGAGAGATGTCAGACTGAACTGCTGGAGATGATGGAGGAGCAGCAGAAAGCAGCAGAGAAACAGGAGCAAGAGCTGATTGAAGAGCTGGAGCAGGAGATCACTGAGCTAAAGATGAGAAACACTGAGCTGGAGCAGCTCTCACACACTGAAGATCACCTCCACCTCCTACAGGTCAGTCAACATGATCTCTCTGATCAATGATAATGCAGTATATGACACCATAACACTCCCCATGCTGAAGGATTTCTCCTCTCTCCTGCTGTAGATTCACTCATCCCTGTGCAGCCCTAGAAACACCAGGAACTGGCCTGAGATCAGTATGAAGACTCATGAGAGTCTGGAGACTCTGAGGAGAGCTCTGAACCAACTGAAGGACACTATAGATGACAAACTCACACAAACTGGTACATCAATACATACACTGATCAGATAGAAACATGATGATTTACTCTATTATTTATATATAACCTTAATCTTAACCTGATCTGCTGATGTTTTATTGTCATTAGTCTCTACAGAGCTGAAGTGGATGCAGCAGTATGCAGGTACAGTGTGCTGTCTGCACTACACTAGTTTACATTCATACACTCACAGCTTCATTACTGCTCTACAATCTAATCAAACACTAGATTAAATATTAAAACATCATCATCACAGAATCTGTGTATTGTGAAGTTGTGATTGATATTCTGTGTTTTCTCAGTGGATGTGACTCTGGATCCTGATACAGCTCATCCTGGACTCTTTCTGTCTGATGATGGAAAACAAGTGAGACACGGAGACATTAGACAGAAACTCCCAGACAAACCAGAGAGATTTGATAAATGTGTCTGTGTCTTGGCAAAGGAGGGATTCTCCTCAGGAAGATTTTATTTTGAGGTGCAGGTGAAGGGAAAGACTGATTGGGATTTAGGAGTGGTCAGAGAATCCATTAACAGGAAGGGAAAGATCACAGCAAGACCCAGTAATGGATGCTGGATTGTGATTCTGATGAATGGAGATGAATATGAAGCCTGTGAGGATCCTCCTGTCTCTCTGTCTCTGAGAGTGAAGCCGCAGCGGGTCGGTGTGTTTGTGGATTATGAGGAGGGTCTGGTCTCCTTTTATGATGTGGAGTCCAGCTCTCATATCTACTCTTTCACTGCTCAGTCTTTCACTGACAAACTCTATCCATATTTTAGCCCTTTTCTTAATGATGGAGGTAAAAACTCAAGCCCACTGATCATCACACCTGTCAATTATAATAAATGAATTTACACTCCTAATATGAAATACAAAATTAAAATAATGACTTTTCCAATTAAAAATCTAAAAACATTATGTGCTGCTATTTTTATCATTCGTTTTTCAATTTTGAAAACTGCCACTGAACATTGAGCTGTGCAATAACCTATTTTTTTTTTTTTTTTTTTTACAGTTTTATTTTTATGCTTGCCTAAATAGTCCAGGTTGCAAACCTATGATCACCATGGTCAAGAAAATAAACTTTTGTAAGATATCAGTCAGCATTTGAACTGCTGTGTGTGTGTGTGTGTGTGTGTGTGTGTGTGTGTGTGTGTGTGTGTTCTTGTTTATGCTACATTGAGGGGACCAAATATCCCCACAAGGATAGTAAAACCAGTAAATGTTGACCTTATGGGGACATTTTTTAGGTCCCCGTGAGGAAACAAGCTTAAAAATCATACAGAGTGAGTTTTTTTTGAGAAAGTAAAAATGCAGAAAGTGTCCTGTAAGGGGTAGGTTTAGGTGTAGGGTTGGTGTAGGACAATAGCACATACAGTAAGTGCAGTATAAAAACCATTACGCCTATGGAAAGTCCCCACAAGGATAGCAAAACAAACGTGTGTGTGTGTGTGTGTGTGTGTGTGTGTGTGTGTGTGTGTGTGTGTGTGTGAGTGTGTTGTAGTTTTTCATATGTATCATTACATTATTCAAGTAAGCTCCAAGTCAATACCAGCATTTAAAGTTGTAATCCGGCAAATAAGGACGCAGCAAACCAGTGTAACTTACCTGACCTCGGTCTTGGCTAATCACCATCTCCTGCATTATGACATAGAACATAAAAACAAAAATGAGCAATTCTGGCTCCACCTGTCCTGTCAGGATGGCAGCTCTCCTCTGGCACCGTTGCTATGCGACAGAAGCGCAATCGGGAACACCTGGTGGAAATCCTGCAAAGGCGGAGCGTCTCATGCACTTCGGAGGCGTGGCCTTCCAAGTCCGTGGACTTCAAAGTGTGTGTACTTAACTTTGGGACACAGCTAGAGTCAGTGACACAAGACGCAGTCCATTGACATGTGTCACAGGTTTTAGTGACACATGCCACTGAAACCCGGAAGTGCCACCAGAAGTGTCACTGAGCATAGCAGCATGTGCCAACGGCGTCTGTGCGTCAGATGTCATGTCACTTAATGTTAAAACTGCTGCTGGAGAGCGAGAGAGCGGAGCGACAAATATCATTTCCAGACGGATTTTCCATCATTGCAGTTATGGTGAGTACTGAAATTTGTATTTATGAAGTTAAACAGAGTGCAGGTCTCAGTAATTTCGACATAAAAACAAAAAACGTGGGTATTACCGCCTCTGATATATTCACTAAACGAATTAGACCGAGTTTCCGATTGTTTTACTTTAGGACACAATACATTTTTTATAAATTACATTGTACAGTATTCTTTGCCAATATTAAAATTATTTTTAATATGCCAATAAAACGTACGATAGGCTTTTTCCAGGTCTTTATCACTTCATTAAAATTATGTAAAACAAAACGACAAATGTTTACTTTCACGAGCCTGCAGGGAATCTCCGCGAGAATGAGAAGTTTAATTTCTGTACCGGAAACATGATTTGTACTGTGTATGTGCGGAAATGCATCTACTTTCTGTCTGAAGTATGATGAAACAATTTACGGCACTTTTCGGGTAGTTATAATATTGTTGTTATATAATACTAATAATGGTTTTACTTTATTTTGATGGTCCCTTTAACACATTCTATTGACTATAAGTAATGTTGCACCTACATTTCTACTGACTCTCATTAGAGTGTTAGTAGTGTATTAGTTGACTGGTAGGGTTAGGGTTAGAATAAGTTGACACGTTCTTGCAAAGTTACTTATAGTCAGTAGAATATCTGTTGGGAGACCAACACAATAAGGAGTTAGCAGAAATGAAGCAGACAGTCTACTAATACTCTTATGAGAGTTTGTTGACATTTAGTTGCAACATTACTTAGTGTCTACAGAATTTTCAAAAGGGACCATCAAAATATAGTGTTACCCTAATAATAATAATAATGTAATGTTTTCATGTGTTGTTGACACTACCCAATCCGTACCGGAAATAGTCCTTTAGTAGTGATTCTCTTGATATAAATACACTTTTTTGATTTTTTTTTTATTCAATTGCGGATATACAACAGTTTATTGAGAAGTCACATAAACAGAACAGAGCTCGTGCACAGCGTGGATGGAAGACTGGCACAGGGACGCAATGGGCAGCCAAGTCCAGCTGAGTAATCCTCCGACACAGACAGAGACAGAGACAGGAACACACCAGAAGACAGAACGTGCGGGACCGGAACGCTGAGAAACCGTGAGGATCTGACAAAGAGAGGAGCGTTAGCTGATCTTAAATAGCCCCAGTAATGAGCCACAGCTGGGACTGATCAGCCCGTAATCACGAGCTCGGACACATCCACTCACAGCACACCACAACAGACAGTCAAGGACGAGACAATGATTCTATCAACCGTGACAGTACCCCTTCCCCTAGGAGCGCCCCCTGGCGCTCCCAGCCAACCTTACCCGTAGATTGTAATCATCAATAAGGGAGTGATCCAGGATGTCCCTGGCAGGAACCCAACTTCTCTCCTCCGGACCGTAACCCTCCCAGTCCACCAAATACTGGAATCCGCGTCCCCTCTGCCTCGAGTCCAGAATACGATTGACCGAATACGTTGGTTCCCCGTCTACGAGAGGCGGCGGTGGAGGAACCGGGGCAGGCGGATTAAGGGGTGAACGAAAAACAGGTTTTAATTTAGAAACATGAAACACGGGATTAACTCTCCTGTACGCTGGAGTCAGGGGTTGGCCAATCCACCACAGCCATAATCTTATCGGGGTCCATGCGAATTCCCTCGACCGAGATAATGTACCCTAAAAGGGGAACCGACTGTGCATGGAACGCGCACTTCTCCGCTTTGACAAAAAGCCCATTCTCAAGCAGCCTCTGGAGCACTCGCTTGACGTGCTGCACATGTTCCTGGAGAGACAAAGAAAAAAATCAATATGTCATCCAGGTAAATATATATGAACTGATCTACCATGTCTCTCAGCACGTCATTAACGAGTGCTTGGAAAACTGCGGGACAGTTGGACAACCCAAACGGCATGACCAGATACTCAAAGTGCCCCCTGGGGGTAATAAAGGCAGTTTTCCACTCATCCCCCTCCGTTATGCGAACCAAATGATAGGCGTTCCGTAAATCTAATTTGGTGAACATGGATGCTCCCTGCAACCTCTCGAATGCTGAAGACATCAACGGCAAAGGATAGGTATTCTTTACCGTGATGTTGTTCAAGCCCCGGTAATCAATACAAGGTCGCAGAGAGCTATCCTTCTTCGCAACGAAGAAAAAACCTGCCCCCGCTGGAGAAGACGACGGGCAAATGATCCCGGCTGCTAGAGAATCAGAAATAAATTTCTCCATGGCCTCCCTTTCAGGAACCAAAAGAGAGTATAACCTGCCCTTAGGCGGAGACGTACCTGGAACTAGATTAATGGCACAGTCATAGGGACGATGTGGAGGGAGAGAAGCAGCCCTGGACTTACTGAACACTTCCTTCAGGCCGAGATACTCCTCAGGCACGTTTGACAGATTCACCGCCTCGTCCTGCAACGAAACACAAGACACAGGGGAACAAGCAGACACAAGAAGCATAACAGTTCTCGCTCCACGCAGAGACGGAACTCTGGCCCCAGTCCACTCTAGGGTTGTGTCGGACGAGCCAGGGATGGCCCAGCACAACCGGGGCCATGGGTGAATCCGTCAATAAAAATTATATTGTCTCTGCATGGTTACCTGACGTGACGAGTGTAACAGGTATAGTGGAGTGAGTGATGTCGGGAAGGGATTGTCCGTTAAGTGCACTGACAGAGACCTTGTGACGGAGCGAGACTGTGGGAATGTGGAGTTGGTGAGCCAGAGTACGGTCCATGAGATTCCCTTCAGCCCCCGAATCCAACAGAGCCGAACTGTCATGTCTTCCGGCCGCCCATTGCAGTCTTACCGGGAGGAGTGTGGTGGTTGAGGGTTGGTTCAACGATACTCCACCCGACAGTAACCTCAAATCTACTGCCGGGTTTGCCCTTTTACTGGGCATACTGCCAGGAAGTGCCCCGACGCACCACAGTACAAACATAATCCTCTAGCTCGTCGACGCTCTCTCTCCTCCCGGGAAAGCCGAGCTCTACCAACCTGCATGGGTTCGCTGTCAGACAAGTGGCTGACCGTGCGTCCAGACTCGACCGGGAAATAATCAGGAACTACTGGCAACAGCTGATGACGAACTTGCAGGCCATGTTGCTGTAGCCGTAAATCCACACGGAGGGCTAAATCAATAAGTCCATCCAGGCTGGTGGGCAACTCCAAAGTGAATATTTCCTTTTGGATCCGGTCAGCCAACCCATGCAGGAACATGTCCCACTGTGCCTCTTCGTTCCACTTGCATTCGGCCGCCAGGGTTCGAAACTCGATGGAAAAGTCAGAGACAGATCTTTCACCCTGACGGAGATCGGCCAGCCAGCGCGCCGCTTTGCGCCCAACCACCGCTCGATTGAAGACCCTCTTCATTTCCTCAGAAAGTGCGTGGAACGAGGGACAGCAGGAATGACGATTCTCCCACACCGCTGTTCCCCATAAAGCCGCCTTCCCAGACAGCAGGGTGAGAACTAACGCCACCTTTGACCCCTCTGCGGCGAAAGTCTGTGTTTGCAGGGAGAAAAACATTGAGCATTTTACGAGAAAAGCTCGACACAGGTTGGGCTCACCGTGGTATGCACCCGGTGTCGGCAGCCGCGGCTCGCGTTGAGTCACGCTGTTAAGAGGAATCGGGGGAAAAGGTGGTGGGGGTGGCACAGCGGGCATTCTCAGTTGTTGAAGTTGAGTGGTGAGCTCGGACACCTGCGCCACTAACGCTTGCACGGCTCCTCCAGTCGCGAGCATTTGCTCATCCTGATGATCCAATCGCGCGTTGTTGCTCTCAAGGCATCCTTGAATGGCTAGTGCTTCCGCTGAATCCATTGATGGTCAGATCCTTCTGTTATGAAACTCAAGAGAGAAGGATTCAATTGCGGATATACAACAGTTTATTGAGAAGTCACTTCAACAGAACAGAGCTCGTGCACAGCGTGGATGGAAGACTGGCACAGGGACGCAATGGGCAGCCAAGTCCAGCTGAGTAATCCTCCGACAGAGACAGGGACACACCAGAAGACAGAACGTGCGGGACCAGAACGCTGAGAAACCGTGAGGATCTGACAAAGAGAGGAGCGTTAGCTGATCTTAAATAGCCCCAGTAATGAGCCACAGCTGGGACTGATCAGCCCGTAATCACGAGCTCAGACACACCCACTCACAGCACACCACAACAGACAGTCAAGGACGAGACAATGATTCTATCAACCGTGACAAATATATCAAGTAAATTATATTGATTAAATTGAGTAGTTGATTAAATTCGCACAAATTAAATTAATTCAGTAAAATTAAATAAATTAAAAATAAATATATAAATTAAATAGTTTACATTTGCTAGACTCTGTTTGGGTAATACAGATGTGTATATAAGTCTGTGTGTTTTACATTTAATTTTCTAAAGAAATGTTTTACTTATTTCAGCATATTTTAACAAATGTCTGCATCTAAGAAATCTTTAGACTTCTAAAACATGGCATTGACCTCCAGGCCTTGTTCATCAACACAGTATGACAAAAACGTTTCCATGTCATCTTGAGACTGAAATATAAATAAAAAGTATTTTGCTTCAGAGAATTCACTCCCCAGGGCCTTCCTGGGTGCATTTTGTTGATCTTCACTGTTCATTTGCAGAAAAGCAGACTCTGTCACCTCTCCACGGAACAAGTCTCTGTGATTGTGTACCAAGCTGTATGAAGGTCTCTCACAATGGTAGGCTGTTGCACCTGGTGAAGAACAGTATAATATAAATGGCACAAACAAATTAAACTATTTATCCAGCTTGCATGTGACTCCTTTATATATGATGACCACTAAAATTATTTACGTTATCGGTGTCCTCTTCAGCCACAACTCTTCTGCTGGGTCACTGTTTGGTGGTGGTGGATTTTGACACCCTAAAGACAGGCTCAAGGGTTCCCTGAAGGAGTTGGGATGCTTCTTCTGTCCAGTGTGCAAATCTCTGTCCATGCCTTAGTAAAATATGAAAATGTATATGCACTCTATTTGTATAACACCTTTCTAGTATCACTTGCCAACAGTGACTTAATATAGCCGAGATACTGAAATTGTATCTGTAGAGTCTGTCATACCCTTCAAGACAAAACCTCTCCATCACTTGAAGGCAAATCAATGGCACCTCCTCCTAAAAGAGAGCAAACCACACAAAACAACAACAACAACAACAAAAGCCACATAACAGTAGTTTGGTATATTTTTGTGAAAATCTAGCTTACCTCTGTGAATGTTAATGGATGATGTGCAGGTGCTGAGAGCATACTGTGAAATACAAATAACTGTAAGACTTTAATTTTACTATTTAACAGCTTTGACAAATGAAACATTCTTACCATCAGCATGTAGATGCCACAGGAATTACCTTTACACTGATGAGGAAAACTGGAAAAGGAAATGTGCATCCACAGTTAGTTTTAAAAACAACTGCTGACTCCTTTAAACATGTATACATACATATCCTAATCCTCTTAGGATCATTTCGACCCGGAAATTATGTTAGTTTCTTTTTAAAACCAAGCATTGATCATTATGGTATGAGACTTTATGACTTTTGTCACATTTGAATTGGGAACACACACAAAAAAAATTGAGTGGATACATAGAGTTTCTGTGTTTATAATAACAAATAATAATAAAAAAAAGTTACAAATCCTTCCCTCGCGGATAGGACACAGGAATAAACTTTATGGATTTTTTTTTTTTTTTTACTACATTTGATTTAAAAAATAAATAATAATAACATATATATATATATATATATATATATATATATATATATATATATATATATATATATATATATATGTGTGTGTGTGTATGTATGTGTGTGTGTGTGTGTGTGTGTGTGTGTGTGTGTGTGTGTGTGTGTGTGTGTGTGTGTGTGTGTGTGTGTGAGATCCTGGAGCACAAAAGCAGTCATAAGCAGCACAGGTATATTTGTAGCAATAACCAAAAATACGTTGTATGGGTCAAAATTACCGATTTTTCTTTTCTGCCACAAATCATTAGGATATTAAGTATTATGTTACATGACGATATTTTGTAAATTTACTACTTTAAATATAAAAACTTATTTTTTTTTTATTTGTAATATGCATTGCTAAGAACTTCATTTGGTCATCTTTAAAGGCGATTTTCTCAATATTTAGATTTTTTTTGCACCCTCAGATTCCAGATTTTAAAATAGTTGTATCTCAGCTAAATATTGTTCTATATAATAATATCTTAACAAAGCATACATCAATGGAAAGATTATTTACTTATTCATTTATTTTAAAAATTTACCCTAATGACAGGGTCACATATACAAAATCTGACACAATCCACAAAAGATGCACACCCAACCGAAAGGGCTGAGACTACAGAATATCCCCAATGCATAAACAACTCGTGTACCCACAAACGCACACACACACACACACACACACACGGAACACACACACGGAACACACACTCAAACACATTATAACATGAATGATGTTAATGCAAGGAAATCACTGTCATTTTATTTTTATTTTTTTTACTTAACATCTAAATTTGAGTGCTGTGGTGGAGACCAATGAGTTTATAGCATATTTATAGATTTAAAAATATATTTTATATTTATTACATATCTATGAAATTGTATGAATATACATATAAGATTAAAATGACATCAATTAAATTGAATTATTTTGTTTTATTTTTTCTTTTGCAAAATATATATTGTTTTATGTTTAAATCTATCAGACTGCATTTAAAAATTCAAGCTTGAAATTGGACTAAGTTTACATCTTTCACTTGTTTTGCTCATTTAATAATCTCCATAGGCCCCTCTAGTGGCAGTAACCATAAAATGCTATTTTGTGTAATTTTTTTCCCACAAGAAGGAAAGACTTATGGGAGGAGAAAATGAAGTTTAAATTACCTTTACACAATTCCATAATTTTAAACATGCCTCAAAGTCTCTTCCTGTTTTTTTTTTTTTTCAGTCCGGGATCCTGGGTCAATAAAGGTTGCAATGTGTCTGGCATTCCAAAGAAAACACAAAATACATCATGTGTAACTAAATGATAAGTTATGTAGCCTGAGAACGAGGCTCTTTGATGAACTTGAAGCCTAAGAATGAGACTCGAATATGATTTTAAAGCCTGAGAACAAGGCTGCTTTTGGAAATTGTAACCAAATAACACGCCTGGAACAAGGTCAGTAAATTAATTATCTTTAGTCTCAACCTAAATATGGTTCTGTAAGTATCAACTCCATAACCATCAGGGCGAAGAGAATCAAGAAAAAGAAAATCTTGCTCTTAGCTACAAACAAAGCCTGCAATCAATGAGTATTTTGTTAATATCCACAAAAAACTCACTAAACCTACCTGTTGAATTTGGAAATATTACAACTAGAAAGATTAAAAGAAACTCAACACAGAGCGGATAGTGATCAGCTTCATCCGCCTGCCTGCTCCAAGCTGAAATAGTATATCATCGGACCTCACGTTTTCCTAATAGTATTGTGACAAAATAATATGCATGCACAAAAAAAAACATATACGTTGGTGCCTATTCCCAATAGATCTCTTTCTCAGTTGATGAGTACATGACAGCAAAAAAAAAAAAAAAACAACTTACAGACAAACAATGCACTGGGTCCACATTTTTCTCTTTCCAGGTGGGAACAGCATAGAGGTCCACAATGTGAACATTTTTTCCCTTATGGAAAGAACATCAGTTATTAAACATGCATACATCAAAATGAATACTTTTAAAAGAAGATATAATAGAATAAAGTACATATCTTCATGCAGCTTGAGGCAGACATTTCTGATCTGAAATGAATTGCAGAACGATTACATCCCTGTGAAAGCTGCCATGTGTAACATTATGCATTATCTAGGAATTATTATTATTATTTTTTTTGTGCAGTAAATTAAGACACTAAACATATGCACATTAGATTCCACGCATTGGCTTAAACCCAGACTCCAGAAAGTCTTCTCGTGTGAGGCAAATTTGGCCTTGCTTTATGATAAGTTCCTCTGAAGGCAGATGTCTAACACATATTTAACTAAAAATAAAGAATAACTAAATAAACACAATACTTACCAGTTCATCTTGAATAGGGGCCAAATCCTTCTCCCACTTCGCACCTGAACAAGCATATGGATGCTCTACCTGCCATTTGAATACTGAGTAGCAGTGATCCTGGAGAAACATCCTCTCAGTTGTTCATCTGATGATACACAAATATGTGACAATGGACTATATGCACAGAGCATTCTTTAGAACTTCTGTATATAGATAAGCCAGCTCGAAAACTTCCGATGAAACGTCATTTGACGTTGTGGTATATGTAGATACTCTCAAAGAAACCCTCAAAGAAACCTCTCCTGCCTCATTTTTGTCAGAAACTGAGAAACAAAATAACTTCAATCGCCGTAAATAATGACAGCGGCATTAACTTACAGCTTCATGTTATTTAATAACACTTAACGATATATAATGTTGTTATATGCTGATCCTGGTAATCCCAGAAGAGTACACACATAATTGTACATTTAAATGCTAACAAGTACACACTATCATAACTGTTTAGGCAAACGTTGACTTGCTAGTGATGTTATCTCGTAAACAACATTGTAATGGTATTCTTGATACTCAATAACTTAAAGGTGCAATAGGTGATTGCCTTTGCTGGTTGAAAGTCTCTTCACATCCCGATAGCAATCATTAAGTTAAGTGGTCTAAATGTATTTATATGTATTTATATATTCTGTGGAAGGCGTAGGACCAAGAAATGTTCGTCCAATCAAAACGCTCGGTCCGAGCATTCTGATTGACTTTCCTACCTGCCAGTCAACATGTGTATTTGCACACTTCTGCGCACCCTGTTGGCGCAGACAGCACACGTCATCAGCGTGTTCACGTACACTATGCAGACAGAGCGAGAATGGCAGGCAAACATCAACAACCCGATCTTCTTTCCTGGTATTGTAATACTTTTACTAACTGTACTATAAAGTTTTCTCAACAGTGAATAACACATGATGTATTGTTGTAATGGTGTCTCTGGTTTCCTATTCTGTGAGCGTTCATGCGTTCAGGGGGCGTGGCTTTGGACGGCGATTGCAGGGAGGGCGGGACGTTCGCTTTCAGTGCTATCAGGCTAAAGTTAGCATTTTCTAAGATCTCCTAATGCACCTTTAAGTAAACAACAAAACATGCAAACAAACGGCTGCTTTTATCATGTTAGTTTTGTGATCGCACTAGCTCCAGTGATTTATGTCTGATTAGGTTTCTGATAACTTCCCTTTGTTGGTGAAATGATGGGGTTGCGTGACATTGTTCCAGAGAGGCGTGTAAAGACGGGTTCTAGTGATACGCAGAGGAATCACTAAATTAAATATAAATTAATATTAAAACACAATACATTTTAAATTAATCTAAAATAAAGGTTTGCGAAGGCTGAGAGGTTTGCGATTGTAGCTCTGTGTAGCTTCGCTGTTTACTTTCACTCCCTGTTTAAAGTGACTCTCTGTCCTCCAATTTGATACTGTTATGTGCTTTGACACAATCTGTATTGTTAAAAGCACTATGTAAATAAAGGTGACTTGACTTAAAGTTTGTTTGTTTGTTTGTTTTTACATTTAAGTACAGTACAGTTTTTATTTAACACATTTTAATTAAATCTTTTTTTTTTATTTACCTGTATGTAAGCATAGTGCAGGGTTAATGTTCAAACTGTGTATTTACAGTGTTAAAGTGGCTGACAACAATAAATATTCTTATTAGGAATACAACTGCCTTGTTTTTGAACTGTATCCGTTCTGAAGAGCTGTAGCTGAATAGTTTGCTCTACTACGCTACTGTACTTTAATGTTGGTCATTATGGTGGTACTTGGAGAGCCAAATATTTTCTGAGGTGGTACTTGGTATAAAAAGTTTGAGAACCACTGGTTTAGGTAATAAATGTAGCCTAGATATCAGGTATTTGATGTATATTTTAATTATTTCATTAAATAATCAAATCTCACATTTTGTAAGATGGCATTGTAACCAATAAATGTAAACTGCAAACATATAGTGGAGAGTGCATGTTAATTTGGTAGTTTATTGATAGCTTTATATCAGATGATTTAATATACCTATTTTTCTCATCCATATGTACTTCTTATTTTACTTACTTCGTATTGTACTAATAATTAATATTCTATTAATGATCAGGCAGGTTTATGATGGTGGTCCGACAGTGAGCCTGAAGTGGTGGTCCGATCTTACGATCTGGGCTTTTGCTATTATTAATTATTATTATTATTATTATTGCTTTTATTAGTTAATGCAAGCCTTGTCTCTCTCATTAACCCATCACATGAGATGCTATGATACTAATGCCTTAATTATCTAACCAATAAGAATCACTGCTGATTGCTTCTGTTCATTTGAGACAATTTAATATAGAGAGGTTAATTTCATTAATATCCCATAAACAGAGCCCAGAATTAAGATGTTCAATAAATCAATTATGACTTACTGTAGTTTAATTCAACAGTTTTAAACATTGATCAGTACAGAAACTGGTAACTGACTCAGACTTAATTCAAAAACAGTTTTGTTCTGTTCAAAAACACATTTGTACTGGTTTTACGAATTTTAGTCTTCAGAATGTCTTCTGCGTCATTCATTTCAATTACATAAATAACTCAGCAATTATGAAACGTTTCCCTGTGTGATTACAGTACATTTGATAGTAAAGTATGAGTATTATTCAGCATGTAATGCACAGCAGCGCCACCAGAGGGAGCAGAGCTGTGTTCAGTGTTGACAATAGAGCAATATTGTTGCTAGATTTACGTGGAAACTCTTCATAAATGTTGCCAAATAATCAAGTCTGCTGAAATTTCTTCTTCATGAGCTGACAGAGACATACAAACAGACACACAAGAACCAACACTGAATACAGGAGGAGCTCTGACATCACTGCAGTTCAGAGAGAGACTCAGAGAAAGTGAAACTAACTTCATCTGCAACAATATGGACGCCTGAAACGATCAATCTCTAGAAACAACAGAATATTGAGTCGTTTAAAGACCCTTGTGAACACACCTGATACTCACAGGTAAGTGATAGAAATATAAGAGAGATTGTCCTGAACAGGTTTCTGATGGCAGTGGTCTGGTTTAGTAGGGTTTATGTCAGACTGGAATAAGTTGAACAGAAGCAGGTTTAAGCGTCAAATACTCAGCTGCTTTAAGTGTTTACTGCACTGAAACAGAATTCTGTGTAATGTTCACGGACTTAATTAACCCCGAATCTGTGGTGGCATCACGGAATCGCAGACAATGGCCTAGCGACGCCCATGGCTGGGGGTCCTCCAGCACAGGTTTGGGAAACACTGCATTAGGCAATTCAATTATAAAGGACTGTTCTTCATTTATCTCAGTGTGAACCAATTAGTAAAAAAAAAAACTGTTTAAACAAATAAAAAATTGAAAAAAATAATAATATCTTACTGTCCTTTCAAAGTATTCAGTGGCCAGTGTAGCCACCTTCTTTTCGATGACTTTCATGAGCCGCCTATTCATACAATTAGTCAATGTCTTGATTTGTTCTCGATCAGCTGTAGCTGATGCAGCCACCACAGACTCAGAGACGCTGCTCAAAGATGTGTACTGTTTTCCCTCACTGTAAATCTCACGCTTGAGAACGGCCCACAAGCTCTCAACTGGGTTCAAATCAGGTGAGGAAGAGGGCCAGGACATTATTCGGTCATCTTTGAAGCCTTTTCTGGCAGCCAATAGTGGAATACCCCCTATACTACCAATAGGGGGAAGTCGTGGCCTAATGGTTAGAGTTGGACTTGTAATCCAAAGGTTGCAAGTTCAAGTCTCGGGCCGGCAGGGATTGTAGGTGGGGGGAGTGAATGTCCAGCGCTCTCTCCACGACTGAGGTGTCCTTGAGCAAGGCACCGAACCCCCAACTGCTCCCCGGGCGCCGCAGCTGGCTGCCCACTGCTCCGGGTGTGTGTTCACTGCTGTGTGTGTGCACGTTGGATGGGTTAAATGCAGAGCACGAATTCTGAGTATGGGTCACCATACTTGGCCGTATGTCACTTCACTTTCACTTTCAATACTTGGCTATACTTGATGGAGTTTTGTCCTGCATCAGTGAGCCAACGCTGCTGACTCCATCAGTGAGCCAACCACGGGCCAGCCATCAAGAGTCTGGTCCATCAAGAGTTATTCTCATTTCATCTGTCCATAAGACCTTTGAAAAATCGGTCTTCATGTATTTCTAGCCCCAAACTAGACACTTCAGCTTGTGATTTTTGTTAAGTGGGGTCATGTTTTAGCTTTCTTTATCTTAACACATTCTCTGAGATCCGGGCACCTGGTACTTCTGGAGACTCCAGGGAGGCTGCAGTTCTGGAAAATGGTGGCACTGGAGTCTAAAGGGTTCCTGGTGGTTTCACGCTTAATTCTACTCAGATATTTTGCTGTTAATTTGTGCCTTTTCTTCTCAACACTTTTTTTGCAACCCTGCTGACCATTATTGACAAACCAGCTGATTGTCCGACGGTCACGCTTTATTAGTTTGGAAATTTCCAGAGTACTGTATTTTCCTGAAAGGCATTTTACAATTTTGGATGTTTCAGCAGTTATATGCATGTATATACTGTATAGTTGGTGTTGTTTTTGTTTGTGTGTGTGTGTGGGGGGGGGGGTATGTTCATTGTACTGTCTTTAATCTAAACAGCAGGTCATAGGTCAGATTGTTCAGTCAGTTCATGAGTCACTGTGATTTAAATGAATGATTGTTTCCATCACTGTCAATTCTTACATGAGACTTAACCAATTTAATATAATGATCTAATTTGGTTTTAAGTCTAAAAAAGAGAAAATAACGTTTTCTGTAAAATACAATATTTTTCTTGAAAAGCTTTGAAGAGATAAAGAACGATGGCAGAATCTTCACCAACATCAACAAAAGCAAGAGAAAACAGGAGACGAAGTAATGAAAGTTTACCTTCATGTAAGTCAATAACCCAGAAAAACACTAAGTGTATGAATTACTTTTACTCTTCTCAAATAATATTGAATATGTACAGCAGATAATGAAATCATTTCAGCTTAACTCAATATTTCTTGTAAATGTATTTATTAGGTAAGTAGTTATGAAATGAGCTTCACATTAGGGTTCATTTTACAATGATAACCAGCTGACTGGACATGATCTCTACATATTTGAGTTTCTTCACCACTCTTTGTCTCTAAACACTCTTTACATTCAACCAGCTTCAAGATGTGCATCATTAGATTCTTTATAAACAGTATCGAAGGAGTTCACACTGATCCTAATTAATCTCTTTCCAGTAATGTCATCCTCCATCAGTTCACTGTCTGAGGAGCTTCAGTGCTCGATATGTCTGGAGGTGTTCACTGATCCAGTCACGACTCCATGTGGACACAACTTCTGCAAGATCTGTCTGAATAAGTGCTGGAACAACAGCCAGACCTGCAGCTGTCCATACTGTAAAGAAACATTCAAGCAAAGACCTGATCTCAAGATTAATACCACGCTCAGAGAGCTCGTAGATCACTATAAGAAGAAAAGTCCTGAGAAAACAGCTGAAGTTCTGTGTGACATCTGTGAGGAAAGAAAGCAGAAAGCCCTGAAGTCGTGTCTGGTGTGTCAGAGCTCTTACTGTGAAACTCATCTGGAGCCTCATTTGAGAGTGACAGGTTTGAAGAAACACAAACTGATGGATCCTGTGAGTAATCTGGAGGACTATATATGTCAGAAACATGAGAGACCTCTGGATCTGTTCTGTAGAGATGATCAGACGTGTGTGTGTTCAATCTGCTCTGCGACAGACCACAAGAACCACAACACTGTTCCTATAGAAGAGGAGAGTGAACAGAAGAAGGTAGAAATTATTATACTTTTAAAGGACTTGATCTCATGAGGAATCAGATTTTATTTCATGTTGTGAAATAAAAGCTCATTATGAAAACATATTGTAAGTTTAATCTGTGTTGTGATCAACGAGTCTGTGTTGTTCTCTCTATAGACTGAACTGATGAAGACACAGAAAGACGTGCAGCAGACGATCCAGAACAGAATCAAGAAGATTCAAGACATCAAACACTCAGCAGAAGTCAGAAAAGTGAGTTCAAAATATTGTAATAAAATAAATTTGAAGTTATTCTCCAAAGTGAGAGCGTTGAAGGAATAAAGGGTGTAGGGGACCAAAAACATGGTTCTTTAGAACACACATCTGTGTCATCTTACAACATCTGCATCACAAATTAAACATGCACAAAGAATCATGGGAGTGAAAAGTGTCCATCACTTGAATCCTTTAAAATCATACATTCTGACGGGCCCTTTGAAGTGTTAAATGACATTTTTGTCCTTTTCAGTTTTTTGCCTTACAGCTGCATACATTTTTGGCACAGATGTGTATTTTTATTGGAATTTTAATATTTCACCCTCATTTCCTTTAATAAATCTATTTTACACTAGGTACAAAAATAGTTCCTTTCAGGACCTTAAGGACAAAAATGTCCTCATTGAAACCCATTAAAACTGCAATTTTAATCCCAGGACCATTTAACTATAAAATGATGCAGTCTTTGTTAATAGGCTTTCATTTTGTTGGCAAGGCATTAAAATTAAAATTTGTAAAAAAAAAAAAAAATACCAGATGGTGCCATTTTCTCAGGTTTGCGTGTCCTAAAAAAAAAATGTGTGTGTGTCTGTGTGCACCTGTAATGTTAGAAAGAGAGAAATTATACTGTACTGCAAAATCCCACCACTGTGTATGCCAGCGGAGCTTTGCTGTAATCTAATGGTACAAATCTTACTAAAAGCTCATTTTTTGAGATCAACCTCAAATTTGGAACACAACTTATTTAGATTTATGGCTTTGATTTTCCAGGAATTTTTGTGTTCAACATGTTTTAGAAAATACATATTTTATATAAAAAATGAAATAATTTAATAAATCATTTTCATAAACTTAAACCTCTATAACTTTTATGGTTTAAATTTTTTAACTTCAGCAATAATCTGTCAAGGGTCTTCTTCAAAACTTAAGTACTCCTAAGATTCAAATTTTTCTGACAGTTTTTGGACATGGGCATTTTTGTCCTCTATGAACCTATGTGTAACCTTTTTTAATTGACGCACAAGGGTTAATATGAGTTTTCATCCTGTGTATTAGAGTTGGGGATTTTACAGCGACTCTTTCTGTAGGTTACATTGTTACACCAGAAGGTGGTGACAAGTAACTCTCTTCATGATTGAGTCTTTGATTTTGATTTATTCACTCAAATGATTCATTCAAAAACAGGAATGAATCAAAACTACATTTTGTTGCAGCTTTGCTTGAAACTAGTATATTATTCAGGAATCAGAGCAAATACAAACAAGGCAACTGACAATGATTTGTCTAAAATGTAAGTTAACATCTTATTTATTTTATTGTTGTACACTTGCAATCACACTGTTGCTCTGAATATCATCATGGCTGTGATTACCTGATCACTTAGTAAAGTAATAGCACACCTCTCCTCAACATGATCGAAAAACACATAATTTGAGAATCATTCAGTGCAAACAGTGCAGGATGAAGTCTAATAATTCAGTTGAGGGATTCTGAAACCGGTAACACTTTAGAATAATGGTCCGTTGTTAACAAGCAAATATGCAGGAAGTAATAGGTAGTACTACATTAACACTTAACTTAATACTATTAACTAATAGAGAAGCAAGATTAACTAAGCAGTAAGTAGTAACAAATTTAGGGCAAAGGCAGTTCTTTATTAGATATTTGATAATTATTAAATAAAAATCTCCTCATTGAGAACTACTTGTGAACTATGACCAATTAATAAAGAATAACCAATTAATTACTAATCACAACAGTAACATCTTAAAATTGAACAATTGGGTTCTTTGTGGAAACTAATTTATGAATATTATATCCCCCAAATAAGTCGGCTACATTTTAAAATTGTGATTATACTCTTACCAAGGGATGGATGTTCTCTGTTTATTTCGAACAAAAACATAGAATAATAATAAAAATGATAATTCACTGTTAATAATTAGGAAGTGATGCTGACAAGCTCATGATTGAATTAGTTCACAATTATGAACTCTGTTTTTTGTCAGTTTAATATGTATTCCACTCCAAATGACCTACTGGTAAAATATCACGGTAACACTTTAGAATAGTGAACACTTATTCACTATTAACTACGACTTTTCCCTCAATAAATTCCTAATTTTCTGCTTATTAATAGTTAGTAAGGTAGCTGTAAAGTTTAGGAATTGGGCAGGATTAGGAATGTAGAATAAGGTATTCAAATGTGCTTAATGGCTAATATTCTAGTAATATGCATGCTAATAAGCAACTAATTAAGAGACCCTAAAATGAATCACTAGTGCCTCACACAAATGTATGACTGTACAGTATGTGTCAGATATAAAACGTTAAAAGACTTATTCATTTACATGTGAGTAATTACTGAGGGGTTAACGTGTTTTTCACTTTAAAATAATGGTCCAGATCACTGGTAGTTCTTAAGTAGCACTTTAGCTTTAAAGTGAAAAATACATTAACCACTCAGCAATTACTCAAACGTTACCTTCTCAGCCTGCAGGAACTACTAGTGATCTGGACCATTATTTTAAAGTGAAAAACACCTTAACCACTCAGTAATTACTAAGTAATTTAATAAGTTATTTAACATGTTTAAATCTGACACATAGTGTACAGTCAGACATTTGTGTGAGGCACTAGTGATACTTTACCAGACACTGTAATCTGGAATATGCAGTTTTGTGCTTAAGACAATATAAATGCAGTCAATGCCTTCATTAAGGATGTGAATTGTTTTTGTCAAGAGAACATCATTATTTATATTCAAGAAAAGTCCTCCTCAGCCTTCTATACTGAACTGACACAAACTAGAGCTCATAATTGTTAACTAATTCAATCACTTCCTAATTATCAACATTTTTAAATGAATTAGTTTTATCATTATTCTATGTTTTTGTTTGAAATAAACAGAGAACATCCATCCTTTGGTAAGAGTATAATCACAATTTTAAAATGTAGCCGAATTATTTGGGGGAAATCATATTCATGAATTAGTTTCCACAAAGAACCCAATTGTTGACTTTTAAGACGTTGCTGTTGTGATTAGTAATTAATTGGTTATTCTTTATTAACTGGTCATAGTTCTCAAGTAGTTCTCAATGAGGATATTTGTATTTAATAATTATCAAATATCTAATAAGTAACTACCTTTGTCCTAAATTTGTTACTACTTACTGCTTAGTTAATCTTGCTTCTCTATTAGATAATAGTATTAAGTTAAGTGTTAATGTAGTACTACCTATTACTTCCTGCATAGTTACTTGTTAACAACGGACCATTATTCTAAAGTGCTACCCTGAAACCCCTTAAAAACACATATATGAATATGGGAAAAAAAGTATGAGCAATAGTAACACAGATTAAACACCAATAATTAGTTGACTGTCCTGGTTGATCAGAGAAACACAGCGGAGGAGAAAGCAGCCCGTGTCGAGCTCTTCACTGATCTCATCCGCTCCATTGAGAGATGTCAGACTGAACTGCTGGAGATGATGGAGGAGCAGCAGAAAGCAGCAGAGAAACAGGAGCAAGAGCTGATTGAAGAGCTGGAGCAGGAGATCACTGAGCTAAAGATGAGAAACACTGAGCTGGAGCAGCTCTCACACACTGAAGATCACCTCCACCTCCTACAGGTCAGTCAACATGATCTCTCTGATCAATGATAATGCAGTATATGACACCATAACACTCCCCATGCTGAAGGATTTCTCCTCTCTCCTGCTGTAGATTCACTCATCCCTGTGCAGCCCTAGAAACACCAGGAACTGGCCTGAGATCAGTATGAAGACTCATGAGAGTCTGGAGACTCTGAGGAGAGCTCTGAACCAACTGAAGGACACTATAGATGACAAACTCACACAAACTGGTACATCAATACATACACTGATCAGATAGAAACATGATGATTTACTCTATTATTTATATATAACCTTAATCTTAACCTGATCTGCTGATGTTTTATTGTCATTAGTCTCTACAGAGCTGAAGTGGATGCAGCAGTATGCAGGTACAGTGTGCTGTCTGCACTACACTAGTTTACATTCATACACTCACAGCTTCATTACTGCTCTACAATCTAATCAAACACTAGATTAAATATTAAAACATCATCATCACAGAATCTGTGTATTGTGAAGTTGTGATTGATATTCTGTGTTTTCTCAGTGGATGTGACTCTGGATCCTGATACAGCTCATCCTGGACTCTTTCTGTCTGATGATGGAAAACAAGTGAGACACGGAGACATTAGACAGAAACTCACAGACAAACCAGAGAGATTTGATAAATGTGTCTGTGTCTTGGCAAAGGAGGGATTCTCCTCAGGAAGATTTTATTTTGAGGTGCAGGTGAAGGGAAAGACTGATTGGGATTTAGGAGTGGTCAGAGAATCCATTAACAGGAAGGGAAAGATCACAGCAAGACCCAGTAATGGATGCTGGATTGTGATTCTGATGAATGGAGATGAATATGAAGCCTGTGAGGATCCTCCTGTCTCTCTGTCTCTGAGAGTGAAGCCGCAGCGGGTCGGTGTGTTTGTGGATTATGAGGAGGGTCTGGTCTCCTTTTATGATGTGGAGTCCAGCTCTCATATCTACTCTTTCACTGCTCAGTCTTTCACTGACAAACTCTATCCATATTTTAGCCCTTTTCTTAATGATGGAGGTAAAAACTCAAGCCCACTGATCATCACACCTGTCAATTATAATAAATGAATTTACACTCCTAATATGAAATACAAAATTAAAATAATGACTTTTCCAATTAAAAATCTAAAAACATTATGTGCTGCTATTTTTATCATTCGTTTTTCAATTTTGAAAACTGCCACTGAACATTGAGCTGTGCAATAACCTATTTTTTTTTTTTTTTTTTTTACAGTTTTATTTTTATGCTTGCCTAAATAGTCCAGGTTGCAAACCTATGATCACCATGGTCAAGAAAATAAACTTTTGTAAGATATCAGTCAGCATTTGAACTGCTGTGTGTGTGTGTGTGTGTGTGTGTGTGTGTGTGTGTTCTTGTTTATGCTACATTGAGGGGACCAAATATCCCCACAAGGATAGTAAAACCAGTAAATGTTGACCTTATGGGGACATTTTTTAGGTCCCCGTGAGGAAACAAGCTTAAAAATCATACAGAGTGAGTTTTTTTTGAGAAAGTAAAAATGCAGAAAGTGTCCTGTAAGGGGTAGGTTTAGGTGTAGGGTTGGTGTAGGACAATAGCACATACAGTAAGTGCAGTATAAAAACCATTACGCCTATGGAAAGTCCCCACAAGGATAGCAAAACAAACTTGTGTGTGTGTGTGTGTGTGTGTGTGTGTGTGTGCGTGTGTGTGTGTGTGTGTGTGTGAGTGTGTTGTAGTTTTTCATATGTATCATTACATTATTCAAGTAAGCTCCAAGTCAATACCAGCATTTAAAGTTGTAATCCGGCAAATAAGGACGCAGCAAACCAGTGTAACTTACCTGACCTCGGTCTTGGCTAATCACCATCTCCTGCATTATGACATAGAACATAAAAACAAAAATGAGCAATTCTGGCTCCACCTGTCCTGTCAGGATGGCAGCTCTCCTCTGGCACCGTTGCTATGCGACAGAAGCGCAATCGGGAACACCTGGTGGAAATCCTGCAAAGGCGGAGCGTCTCATGCACTTCGGAGGCGTGGCCTTCCAAGTCCGTGGACTTCAAAGTGTGTGTACTTAACTTTGGGACACAGCTAGAGTCAGTGACACAAGACGCAGTCCATTGACATGTGTCACAGGTTTTAGTGACACATGCCACTGAAACCCGGAAGTGCCACCAGAAGTGTCACTGAGCATAGCAGCATGTGCCAACGGCGTCTGTGCGTCAGATGTCATGTCACTTAATGTTAAAACTGCTGCTGGAGAGCGAGAGAGCGGAGCGACAAATATCATTTCCAGACGGATTTTCCATCATTGCAGTTATGGTGAGTACTGAAATTTGTATTTATGAAGTTAAACAGAGTGCAGGTCTCAGTAATTTCGACATAAAAACAAAAAACGTGGGTATTACCGCCTCTGATATATTCACTAAACGAATTAGACCGAGTTTCCGATTGTTTTACTTTAGGACACAATACATTTTTTATAAATTACATTGTACAGTATTCTAAATTATTTTTAATATGCCAATAAAACGTACGATAGGCTTTTTCCAGGTCTTTATCACTTCATTAAAATTATGTAAAACAAAACGACAAATGTTTACTTTCACGAGCCTGCAGGGAATCTCCGCGAGAATGAGAAGTTTAATTTCTGTACCGGAAACATGATTTGTACTGTGTATGTGCGGAAATGCATCTACTTTCTGTCTGAAGTATGATGAAACAATTTACGGCACTTTTCGGGTAGTTATAATATTGTTGTTATATAATACTAATAATGGTTTTACTTTATTTTGATGGTCCCTTTAACACATTCTATTGACTATAAGTAATGTTGCACCTACATTTCTACTGACTCTCATTAGAGTGTTAGTAGTGTATTAGTTGACTGGTAGGGTTAGGGTTAGAATAAGTTGACACGTTCTTGCAAAGTTACTTATAGTCAGTAGAATATCTGTTGGGAGACCAACACAATAAGGAGTTAGCAGATATGAAGCAGACAGTCTACTAATACTCTTATGAGAGTTTGTTGACATTTAGTTGCAACATTACTTAGTGTCTACAGAATTTTCAAAAGGGACCATCAAAATATAGTGTTACCCTAATAATAATAATAATGTAATGTTTTCATGTGTTGTTGACACTACCCAATCCGTACCGGAAATAGTCCTTTAGTAGTGATTCTCTTGATATAAATACACTTTTTTGATTTTTTTTTATTCAATTGCGGATATACAACAGTTTATTGAGAAGTCACATAAACAGAACAGAGCTCGTGCACAGCGTGGATGGAAGACTGGCACAGGGACGCAATGGGCAGCCAAGTCCAGCTGAGTAATCCTCCGACACAGACAGAGACAGAGACAGGAACACACCAGAAGACAGAACGTGCGGGACCGGAACGCTGAGAAACCGTGAGGATCTGACAAAGAGAGGAGCGTTAGCTGATCTTAAATAGCCCCAGTAATGAGCCACAGCTGGGACTGATCAGCCCGTAATCACGAGCTCGGACACATCCACTCACAGCACACCACAACAGACAGTCAAGGACGAGACAATGATTCTATCAACCGTGACAGTACCCCTTCCCCTAGGAGCGCCCCCTGGCGCTCCCAGCCAACCTTACCCGTAGATTGTAATCATCAATAAGGGAGTGATCCAGGATGTCCCTGGCAGGAACCCAACTTCTCTCCTCCGGACCGTAACCCTCCCAGTCCACCAAATACTGGAATCCGCGTCCCCTCTGCCTCGAGTCCAGAATACGATTGACCGAATACGTTGGTTCCCCGTCTACGAGAGGCGGCGGTGGAGGAACCGGGGCAGGCGGATTAAGGGGTGAACGAAAAACAGGTTTTAATTTAGAAACATGAAACACGGGATTAACTCTCCTGTACGCTGGAGTCAGGGGTTGGCCAATCCACCACAGCCATAATCTTATCGGGGTCCATGCGAATTCCCTCGACCGAGATAATGTACCCTAAAAAGGGAACCGACTGTGCATGGAACGCGCACTTCTCCGCTTTGACAAAAAGCCCATTCTCAAGCAGCCTCTGGAGCACTCGCTTGACGTGCTGCACATGTTCCTGGAGAGACAAAGAAAAAAATCAATATGTCATCCAGGTAAATATATATGAACTGATCTACCATGTCTCTCAGCACGTCATTAACGAGTGCTTGGAAAACTGCGGGACAGTTGGACAACCCAAACGGCATGACCAGATACTCAAAGTGCCCCCTGGGGGTAATAAAGGCAGTTTTCCACTCATCCCCCTCCGTTATGCGAACCAAATGATAGGCGTTCCGTAAATCTAATTTGGTGAACATGGATGCTCCCTGCAACCTCTCGAATGCTGAAGACATCAACGGCAAAGGATAGGTATTCTTTACCGTGATGTTGTTCAAGCCCCGGTAATCAATACAAGGTCGCAGAGAGCTATCCTTCTTCGCAACGAAGAAAAAACCTGCCCCCGCTGGAGAAGACGATGGGCAAATGATCCCGGCTGCTAGAGAATCAGAAATAAATTTCTCCATGGCCTCCCTTTCAGGAACCAAAAGAGAGTATAACCTGCCCTTAGGCGGAGACGTACCTGGAACTAGATTAATGGCACAGTCATAGGGACGATGTGGAGGGAGAGAAGCAGCCCTGGACTTACTGAACACTTCCTTCAGGCCGAGATACTCCTCAGGCACGTTTGACAGATTCACCGCCTCGTCCTGCAACGAAACACAAGACACAGGGGAACAAGCAGACACAAGAAGCATAACAGTTCTCGCTCCACGCAGAGACGGAACTCTGGCCCCAGTCCACTCTAGGGTTGTGTCGGACGAGCCAGGGATGGCCCAGCACAACCGGGGCCATGGGTGAATCCGTCAATAAAAATTATATTGTCTCTGCATGGTTACCTGACGTGACGAGTGTAACAGGTATAGTGGAGTGAGTGATGTCGGGAAGGGATTGTCCGTTAAGTACACTGACAGAGACCTTGTGACGGAGCGAGACTGTGGGAATGTGGAGTTGGTGAGCCAGAGTACGGTCCATGAGATTCCCTTCAGCCCCCGAATCCAACAGAGCCGAACTGTCATGTCTTCCGGCCGCCCATTGCAGTCTTACCGGGAGGAGTGTGGTGGTTGAGGGTTGGTTCAACGATACTCCACCCGACAGTAACCTCAAATCTACTGCCGGGTTTGCCCTTTTACTGGGCATACTGCCAGGAAGTGCCCCGACGCACCACAGTACAAACATAATCCTCTAGCTCGTCGACGCTCTCTCTCCTCCCGGGAAAGCTGAGCTCTACCAACCTGCATGGGTTCGCTGTCAGACAAGTGGCTGACCGTGCGTCCAGACTCGACCGGGAAATAATCAGGAACTACTGGCAACAGCTGATGACGAACTTGCAGGCCATGTTGCTGTAGCCGTAAATCCACACGGAGGGCTAAATCAATAAGTCCATCCAGGCTGGTGGGCAACTCCAAAGTGAATATTTCCTTTTGGATCCGGTCAGCCAACCCATGCAGGAACATGTCCCACTGTGCCTCTTCGTTCCACTTGCATTCGGCCGCCAGGGTTCGAAACTCGATGGAAAAGTCAGAGACAGATCTTTCACCCTGACGGAGATCGGCCAGCCAGCGCGCCGCTTTGCGCCCGACCACCGCTCGATCGAAGACCCTCTTCATTTCCTCAGAAAGTGCGTGGAACAAGGGACAGCAGGAATGACGATTCTCCCACACCGCCGTTCCCCATAAAGCCGCCTTCCCAGACAGCAGGGTGAGAACTAACGCCACCTTTGACCCCTCTGCGGCGAAAGTCTGTGTTTGCAGGGAGAAAAACATTGAGCATTTTACGAGAAAAGCTCGACACAGGTTGGGCTCACCGTGGTATGCACCCGGTGTCGGCAGCCGCGGCTCGCGTTGAGTCACGCTGTTAAGAGGAATCGGGGGAAAAGGTGGTGGGGGTGGCACAGCGGGCATTCTCAGTTGTTGAAGTTGAGTGGTGAGCTCGGACACCTGCGCCACTAACGCTTGCACGGCTCCTCCAGTCGCGAGCATTTGCTCATCCTGATGATCCAATCGCGCGTTGTTGCTCTCAAGGCATCCTTGAATGGCTAGAGCTTCCGCTGAATCCATTGATGGTCAGATCCTTCTGTTATGAAACTCAAGAGAGAAGGATTCAATTGCGGATATACAACAGTTTATTGAGAAGTCACTTCAACAGAACAGAGCTCGTGCACAGCGTGGATGGAAGACTGGCACAGGGACGCAATGGGCAGCCAAGTCCAGCTGAGTAATCCTCCGACACAGACAGAGACAGGGACACACCAGAAGACAGAACGTGCGGGACCAGAACGCTGAGAAACCGTGAGGATCTGACAAAGAGAGGAGCGTTAGCTGATCTTAAATAGCCCCAGTAATGAGCCACAGCTGGGACTGATCAGCCCGTAATCACGAGCTCGGACACACCCACTAACAGCACACACAACAGACAGTCAAGGACGAGACAATGATTCTATCAACCGTGACAAATATATCAAGTAAATTATATTGATTAAATTGAGTAGTTGATTAAATTCGCACAAATTAAATTAATTCAGTAAAATTAAATAAATTAAAAATAAATATATAAATTAAATAGTTTACATTTGCTAGACTCTGTTTGGGTAATACAGATGTGTATATAAGTCTGTGTGTTTTACATTTAATTTTCTAAAGAAATGTTTTACTTATTTCAGCATATTTTAACAAATGTCTGCATCTAAGAAATCTTTAGACTTCTAAAACATGGCATTGACCTCCAGGCCTTGTTCATCAACACAGTATGACAAAAACGTTTCCATGTCATCTTGAGACTGAAATATAAATAAAAAGTATTTTGCTTCAGAGAATTCACTCCCCAGGGCCTTCCTGGGTGCATTTTGTTGATCTTCACTGTTCATTTGCAGAAAAGCAGACTCTGTCACCTCTCCACGGAACAAGTCTCTGTGATTGTGTACCAAGCTGTATGAAGGTCTCTCACAATGGTAGGCTGTTGCACCTGGTGAAGAACAGTATAATATAAATATATAATGGCACAAACAAATTAAACTATTTATCCAGCTTGCATGTGACTCCTTTATATATGATGACCACTAAAATTATTTACGTTATCGGTGTCCTCTTCAGCCACAACTCTTCTGCTGGGTCACTGTTTGGTGGTGGTGGATTTTGACACCCTAAAGACAGGCTCAAGGGTTCCCTGAAGGAGTTGGGATGCTCCTTCTGTCCAGTGTGCAAATCTCTGTCCATGCCTTAGTAAAATATGAAAATGTATATGCACTCTATTTGTATAACACCTTTCTAGTATCACTTTGCCAACAGTGACTTAATACAGCCGAAATACTGAAATTGTATCTGTAGAGTCTGTCATACCCTTCAAGACAAAACCTCTCCATCACTTGAAGGCAAATCAATGGCACCTCCTCCTAAAAGAGAGCAAACCACACAAAACAACAACAACAACAACAAAAGCCACATAACAGTAGTTTGGTATATTTTTGTGAAAATCTAGCTTACCTCTGTGAATGTTAATGGATGATGTGCAGGTGCTGAGAGCATACTGTGAAATACAAATAACTGTAAGACTTTAATTTTACTATTTAACAGCTTTGACAAATGAAACATTCTTACCATCAGCATGTAGATGCCACAGGAATTACCTTTACACTGATGAGGAAAACACTGGAAAAGGAAATGTGCATCCACAGTTAGTTTTAAAAACAACTGCTGACTCCTTTAAACATGTATACATACATATCCTAATCCTCTTAGGATCATTTCGACCCGGAAATTATGTTAGTTTCTTTTTAAAACCAAGCATTGATCATTATGGTATGAGACTTTATGACTTTTGTCACATTTGAATTGGGAACACACACAAAAAAAATTGAGTGGATACATAGAGTTTCTGTGTTTATAATAACAAATAATAATAAAAAAAAGTTACAAATCCTTCCCTCGCGGATAGGACACAGGAATAAACTTTATGGATTTTTTTTTTTTTTTTACTACATTTGATTTAAAAAATAAATAATAATAACATATATATATATATATATATATATATATATATATATATATATATATATATATATATATATATATATATGTGTGTGTGTATGTATGTGTGTGTGTGTGTGTGTGTGTGTGTGTGTGTGTGTGTGTGTGTGTGTGTGTGTGTGTGTGTGTGTGTGTGTGTGAGATCCTGGAGCACAAAAGCAGTCATAAGCAGCACAGGTATATTTGTAGCAATAACCAAAAATACGTTGTATGGGTCAAAATTACCGATTTTTCTTTTCTGCCACAAATCATTAGGATATTAAGTATTATGTTACATGACGATATTTTGTAAATTTACTACTTTAAATATAAAAACTTATTTTTTTTTATTTGTAATATGCATTGCTAAGAACTTCATTTGGTCATCTTTAAAGGCGATTTTCTCAATATTTAGATTTTTTTTGCTCCCTCAGATTCCAGATTTTCAAATAGTTGTATCTCAGCTAAATATTGTTCTATATAATAATATCTTAACAAAGCATACATCAATGGAAAGATTATTTACTTATTCATTTATTTTAAAAATGTACCCTAATGACAGGGTCACATATACAAAATCTGACACAATCCACAAAAGATGCACACCCAACCGAAAGGGCTGAGACTACAGAATATCCCCAATGCATAAACAACTCGTGTACCCACAAACGCACACACACACACACACACACACACACACACACACAGTACACACACGGAACACACACACGGAACACACACTCAAACACATTATAACATGAATGATGTTAATGCAAGGAAATCACTGTCATTTTATTTTTATTTTTTTTACTTAACATCTAAATTTGAGTGCTGTGGTGGAGACCAATGAGTTTATAGCATATTTATAGATTTAAAAATATATTTTATATTTATTACATATCTATGAAATTGTATGAATATACATATAAGATTAAAATGACATCAATTAAATTGAATTATTTTGTTTTATTTTTTATTTTTTGCAAAATATATATTGTTTTATGTTTAAATCTATCAGACTGCATTTAAAAATTCAAGCTTGAAATTGGACTAAGTTTACATCTTTCACTTGTTTTGCTCATTTAATAATCTCCATAGGCCCCTCTAGTGGCAGTAACCATAAAATGCTATTTTGTGTAATTTTTTTCCCCACAAGAAGGAAAGAATTATGGGAGGAGAAAATGAAGTTTAAATTACCTTTACACAATTCCATAATTTTAAACATGCCTCAAAGTCTCTTCCTGTTTTTTTTTTTTCAGTCCGGGATCCTGGGTCAATAAAGGTTGCAATGTGTCTGGCATTCCAAAGAAAACACAAAATACATCATGTGTAACTAAATGATAAGTTATGTAGCCTGAGAACGAGGCTCTTTGATGAACTTGAAGCCTAAGAATGAGACTCGAATATGATTTTAAAGCCTGAGAACAAGGCTGCTTTTGGAAATTGTAACCAAATAACACGCCTGGAACAAGGTCAGTAAATTAATTATCTTTAGTCTCAACCTAAATATGGTTCTGTAAGTATCAACTCCATAACCATCAGGGCGAAGAGAATCAAGAAAAAGAAAATCTTGCTCTTAGCTACAAACAAAGCCTGCAATCAATGAGTATTTTGTTAATATCCACAAAAAACTCACTAAACCTACCTGTTGAATTTGGAAATATTACAACTAGAAAGATTAAAAGAAACTCAACACAGAGCGGATAGTGATCAGCTTCATCCGCCTGCCTGCTCCAAGCTGAAATAGTATATCATCGGACCTCACGTTTTCCTAATAGTATTGTGACAAAATAATATGCATGCACAAAAAAAAACATATACTTTGGTGCCTATTCCCAATAGATCTCTTTCTCAGTTGATGAGTACATGACAGCAAAAAAAAAAAAAAAACAACTTACAGACAAACAATGCACTGGGTCCACATTTTTCTCTTTCCAGGTGGGAACAGCATAGAGGTCCACAATGTGAACATTTTTTCCCTTATGGAAAGAACATCAGTTATTAAACATGCATACATCAAAATGAATACTTTTAAAAGAAGATATAATAGAATAAAGTACATATCTTCATGCAGCTTGAGGCAGACATTTCTGATCTGAAATGAATTGCAGAACGATTACATCCCTGTGAAAGCTGCCATGTGTAACATTATGCATTATCTAGGAATTATTATTATTATTTTTTTTGTGCAGTAAATTAAGACACTAAACATATGCACATTAGATTCCACGCATTGGCTTAAACCCAGACTCCAGAAAGTCTTCTCGTGTGAGGCAAATTTGGCCTTGCTTTATGATAAGTTCCTCTGAAGGCAGATGTCTAACACATATTTAACTAAAAATAAAGAATAACTAAATAAACACAATACTTACCAGTTCATCTTGAATAGGGGCCAAATCCTTCTCCCACTTCGCACCTGAACAAGCATATGGATGCTCTACCTGCCATTTGAATGTTGAGTAGCAGTGATCCTGGAGAAACATCCTCTCAGTTGTTCATCTGATGATACACAAATATGTGACAATGGACTATATGCACAGAGCATTCTTTAGAACTTCTGTATATAGATAAGCCAGCTCGAAAACTTCCGATGAAACGTCATTTGACGTTGTGGTATATGTAGATACTCTCAAAGAAACCCTCAAAGAAACCTCTCCTGCCTCATTTTTGTCAGAAACTGAGAAACAAAATAACTTCAATCGCCGTAAATAATGACAGCGGCATTAACTTACAGCTTCATGTTATTTAATAACACTTAACGATATATAATGTTGTTATATGCTGATCCTGGTAATCCCAGAAGAGTACACACATAATTGTACATTTAAATGCTAACAAGTACACACTATCATAACTGTTTAGGCAAACGTTGACTTGCTAGTGATGTTATCTCGTAAACAACATTGTAATGGTATTCTTGATACTCAATAACTTAAAGGTGCAATAGGTGATTGCCTTTGCTGGTTGAAAGTCTCTTCACATCCCGATAGCAATCATTAAGTTAAGTGGTCTAAATGTATTTATATGTATTTATATATTCTGTGGAAGGCGTAGGACCAAGAAATGTTCGTCCAATCAAAACGCTCGGTCCGAGCATTCTGATTGACTTTCCTACCTGCCAGTCAACATGTGTATTTGCACACTTCTGCGCACCCTGTTGGCGCAGACAGCACACGTCATCAGCGTGTTCACGTACACTATGCAGACAGAGCGAGAATGGCAGGCAAACATCAACAACCCGATCTTCTTTCCTGGTATTGTAATACTTTTACTAACTGTACTATAAAGTTTTCTCAACAGTGAATAACACATGATGTATTGTTGTAATGGTGTCTCTGGTTTCCTATTCTGTGAGCGTTCATGCGTTCAGGGGGCGTGGCTTTGGACGGCGATTGCAGGGAGGGCGGGACGTTCGCTTTCAGTGCTATCAGGCTAAAGTTAGCATTTTCTAAGATCTCCTACTGCACCTTTAAGTAAACAACAAAACATGCAAACAAACGGCTGCTTTTATCATGTTAGTTTTGTGATCGCACTAGCTCCAGTGATTTATGTCTGATTGGTTTTCTGATAACTTCCCTTTGTTGGTGAAATGAAGGGGTTGCGTGACACTGTTCCAGAGAGGCGTGTAAAGACGGGTTCTAGTGATACGCAGAGGAATCACTAAATTAAATATAAATTAATATTAAAACACAATACATTTTAAATTAATCTAAAATAAAAGTTTGCGAAGGCTGAGAGGTTTGCGATTGTAGCTCTGTGTAGCTTCGCTGTTTACTTTCACTCCCTGTTTAAAGTGACTCTCTGTCCTCCAATTTGATACTATTATGTGCTTTGACACAATCTGTATTGTTAAAAGCACTATGTAAATAAAGGTGACTTGACTTAAAGTTTGTTTGTTTGTTTGTTTTTACATTTAAGTACAGTACAGTTTTTATTTAACATTTTAATTAAATCTTTTTTTTTTATTTACCTGTATGTAAGCATAGTGCAGGGTTAATGTTCAAACTGTGTATTTACAGTGTTAAAGTGGCTGACAACAATAAATATTCTTATTAGGAATACAACTGCCTTGTTTTTGAACTGTATCCGTTCTGAAGAGCTGTAGCTGAATAGTTTGCTCTACTACGCTACTGTACTTTAATGTTGGTCATTATGGTGGTACTTGGAGAGCCAAATATTTTCTGAGGTGGTACTTGGTATAAAAAGTTTGAGAACCACTGGTTTAGGTAATAAATGTAGCCTAGATATCAGGTATTTGTTTAAATATTTGATGTATATTTTAATTATTTCATTAAATAATCAAATCTCACATTTTGTAAGATGGCATTGTAACCAATAAATGTAAACTGCAAACATATAGTGGAGAGTGCATGTTGATTTGATAGTTTATTGATAGCTTTATATCAGATGATTTAATATACCTATTTTTCTCATCCATATGTACTTCTTATTTTACTTACTTCGTATTGTACTAATAATTAATATTCTATTAATGATCAGGCAGGTTTATGATGGTGGTCCGACAGTGAGCCTGAAGTGGTGGTCCGATCTTACGATCTGGGCTTTTGCTATTATTAATTATTATTATTATTATTATTATTATTGCTTTTATTAGTTAATGCAAGCCTTGTCTCTCTCATTAACCCATCACATGAGATGCTATGATACTAATGCCTTAATTATCTAACCAATAAGAATCACTGCTGATTGCTTCTGTTCATTTGAGACAATTTAATATAGAGAGGTTAATTTCATTAATATCCCATAAACAGAGCCCAGAATTAAGATGTTCAATAAATCAATTATGACTTACTGTAGTTTAATTCAACAGTTTTAAACATTGATCAGTACAGAAACTGGTAACTGACTCAGACTTAATTCAAAAACAGTTTTGTTCTGTTCAAAAACACATTTGTACTGGTTTTACGAATTTTAGTCTTCAGAATGTCTTCTGCGTCATTCATTTCAATTACATAAATAACTCAGCAATTATGAAACGTTTCCCTGTGTGATTACAGTACATTTGATAGTACAGTATGTGTATTATTCAGCATGTAATGCACAGCAGCGCCACCAGAGGGAGCAGAGCCGTGTTCAGTGTTGACAATAGAGCAATATTGTTGCTAGATTTACGTGGAAACTCTTCATAAATGTTGCCAAATAATCAAGTCTGCTGAAATTTCTTCTTCATGAGCTGACAAAGACATACAAACAGACACACAAGAACCAACACTGAATACAGGAGGAGCTCTGACATCACTGCAGTTCAGAGAGAGACTCAGAGAAAGTGAAACTAACTTCATCTGCAACAATATGGACGCCTGAAACGATCAATCTCTAGAAACAACAGAATATTGAGTCGTTTAAAGACCCTTGAGGACACATCTGATACTCACAGGTAAGTGATAGTAATATAAGAGAGATTGTCCTGAACAGGTTTCTGATGGCAGTGATCTGGTTTAGTAGGGTTTATGTCAGACTGGAATAAGTTGAAAAGAAGCAGGTTTAAGCGTCAAATAATCTTTAGGTGTTTACTGCCCTGAAATGGTCTCAGAATTGTATTAAAAAGTATGTTATTTGATTGGTTGTAAAACAAAGTTTGGTGTTTCTGTCATTTTGTCACACGACATAAAGACAAACAGGTAAGAAACAGGAAGTAAATGACCTGCAGACAAACTGAACACAAACCTGCTTCACTGCAGCCGAAAATCACTTTTACACTAAACAATATGAGAATGACTCTTGTAATATAACATATAATATACAATCATATATTTTATGGAGAGATTTACCTAATTACTCACAGGTAAGTGATAGAAATATAAAATAAATTGTCCTGAATAGGTCCTGAACAGGTTTCTGATGGCAGTGGTCTGGTTTAGTAGGGTTTATGTCAGACTGGAATAAGTTGAACAGAAGCAGGTTTAAGCGTCAAATACTCAGCTGCTTTAAGTGTTTACTGCACTGAAACAGAATTCTGTGTAATGTTCACGGACTTAATTAACCCCGAATCTGTGGTGGCATCACGGAATCGCAGACAATGGCCTAGCGACGCCCATGGCTGGGGGTCCTCCAGCACAGGTTTGGGAAACACTGCATTAGGCAATTCAATTATAAAGGACTGTTCTTCATTTATCTCAGTGTGAAACAATTAGTAAAAAAAAAAACTGTTTAAACAAATAAAAAATTGAAAAAAATAATAATATCTTACTGTCCTTTCAAAGTATTCAGTGGCCAGTGTAGCCACCTTCTTTTCGATGACTTTCATGAGCCGCCTATTCATACAATTAGTCAATGTCTTGATTTGTACTCAATCAGCTGTAGCTGATGCAGCCACCACAGACTCAGAGACGCTGTTCAAAGATGTGTACTGTTTTCCCTCACTGTAAATCTCACGCTTGAGAACGGCCCACAAGCTCTCAACTGGGTTCAAATCAGGTGAGGAAGAGGGCCAGGACATTATTCTGTCATCTTTGAAGCCTTTTCTGGCAGCCAATAGTGGAATACCCCCTATACTACCAATAGGGGGAAGTCGTGGCCTAATGGTTAGAGAGTTGGACTTGTAATCCAAAGGTTGCAAGTTCAAGTCTCGGGCCGGCAGGGATTGTAGGTGGGGGGAGTGAATGTCCAGTGCTCTCTCCACCTCAATACCACGACTGAGGTGTCCTTGAGCAAGGCACCGAACCCCCAACTGCTCCCCGGGCGCCGCAGCTGGCTGCCCACTGCTCCGGGTGTGTGTTCACTGCTGTGTGTGTGCACGTTGGATGGGTTAAATGCAGAGCACGAATTCTGAGTATGGGTCACCATACTTGGCTGTATGTCACTTCACTTTCACTTTCAATACTTGGCTATACTTGATGGAGTTTTGTCCTGCATCAGTGAGCCAACGCTGCTGACTCCATCAGTGAGCCACCACGGGCCAGCCGTCTGGTCCATCAAGAGTTATTCTCATTTCATCTGTCCATAAGACCTTTGAAAAATCGGTCTTCATGTATTTCTAGCCCCAAACTAGACACTTCAGCTTGTGATTTTTGTTAAGTGGGGTCATGTTTTAGCTTTCTTTATCTTAACAAATTCTCTGAGATCCGGGCACCTGGTTCTTCTGGAGACTCCAGGGAGGCTGCAGTTCTGGAAAATGGTGGCACTGGAGTCTAAAGGGTTCCTGGTGGTTTCACGCTTAATTCTACTCATATATTTTGCTGTTAATTTGTGCCTTTTCTTCTCAACACTTTTTTTGCAACCCTGCTGACCATTATTGACAAACCAGCTGATTGTCCGACGGTCACGCTTTATTAGTTTGGAAATTTCCAGAGTACTGTATTTTCCTGAAAGGCATTTTACAATTTTGGATGTTTCAGCAGTTATATGCATGTATATACTGTATAGTTGGTGTTGTTTTTGTGTGTGTGGGGGGGGGGGGGGGGTATGTTTATTGTACTGTCTTTAATCTAAACAGCAGGTCATAGGTCAGATTGTTCAGTCAGTTCATGAGTCACTGTGATTTAAATGAATGATTGTTTCCATCACTGTCAATTCTTACATGAGATTTAACCAATTTAATATAATGATCTAATTTGGTTTTAAGTCTAAAAAAGAGAAAATAACGTTTTCTGTAAAATACAATATTTTTCTTGAAAAGCTTTGAAGAGATAAAGAACGATGGCTGAATCTTCACCAACATCAACAAAAGCAAGAGAAAAGAGGAGACGAAGTAATGAAAGTTTACCTCCATGTAAGTCAATAACCCAGAAAAACACTCTGAGTGTATGAATTACTTTTACTCTTCTCAAATAATATTTAATATGTACAGCAGATAATGAAATCATTTCAGCTTAACTCAATATTTCTTGTAAATGTATTTATTAGGTAAGTAGTTATGAAATGAGCTTCACATTAGGGTTCATTTTACAATGATAACCAGCTGACTGGACATGATCTCTACATATTTGAGTTTCTTCATCACTCTTTGTCTCTAAACACTCTTTACATTCAACCAGCTTCAAGATGTGTATCATTAGATTCTTTATAAACAGTATCGAAGGAGTTCACACTGATCCTAATTAATCTCTTTCCAGTAATGTCATCCTCCATCAGTTCACTGTCTGAGGAGATTCAGTGCTCGATATGTCTGGAGGTGTTCACTGATCCAGTCACGACTCCATGTGGACACAACTTCTGCAAGATCTGTCTGAATAAGTGCTGGAACAACAGCCAGACCTGCAGCTGTCCATACTGTAAAGAAACATTCAAGCAAAGACCTGATCTCAAGATTAATACCACACTCCGAGAGCTCGTAGATCACTATAAGAAGAAAAGTCCTGAGAAAACAACTGAAGTTCTGTGTGACATCTGTGAGGAAAGAAAGCAGAAAGCCCTGAAGTCGTGTCTGGTGTGTCAGAGCTCTTACTGTGAAACTCATCTGGAGCGTCATTTGAGAGTGACAGGTTTGAAGAAACACAAACTGATGGATCCTGTGAGTAATCTGGAGGACTATATATGTCAGAAACATGAGAGACCTCTGGATCTGTTCTGTAGAGATGATCAGACGTGTGTGTGTTCGATCTGCTCTGTGAAAGACCACAAGAACCACAACACTGTTCCTATAGAAGAGGAGAGTGAACAGAAGAAGGTAGAAATTATTATACTTTTAAAGGACTGATCTCATGAGGAATCAGATTTTATTTCATGTTGTGAAATAAAAGCTCATTATGAAAACATATTGTAAGTTTAATCTGTGTTATGATCAATGAGTCTGTGTTGTTCTCTCTATAGACTGAACTGATGAAGACACAGAAAGACGTGCAGCAGACGATCCAGAACAGAATCAAGAAGATTCAAGACATCAAACACTCAGCAGAAGTCAGAAAAGTGAGTTTAAAACATTGTAATAAAATAAATTTGAAGTTTACTCTCCAAAGTGAGAGCGTTGAAGAAATAAAGGGTGTAGGGGACCAAAAACATGTTTTTTTAGAACACACATCTGTGTCATCTTACAACATCTGCATCACAAATTAAACATGCACAAAGAATCATGGGAGTGAAAAGTGTCCATCACTTGAATCCTTGAAAATCGTACATTCTGACGGGCCCTTTGAAGTGTTAAATGAGGTAGCATTAACCCTTGTGCGACCTTATGGACATTTTTGTACTTTTCAGTTTTTTTTTGTTTGTTTGTTTGTTTGTTGTTTGATCATTTTGCCTTTGTTAATGCCAACTGCATAATTTTTTTGGCACAGGTGTGTATTATTATTGGAATTTTAATATTTTACCCTCATTTCCTTTAACAAATCTATTTTACATAAGTAAAAAGTACCTAAAGGACAAAAATGCCCTCATTGAAACCCATTAAAACTGCAATTTTTGATACCAGGGCCATTTGACTATAAAATGATGCAGTCTTTGTTAATAGGCTTTCGTTTTGTTGGAAAGGCTTCAAAATTAAAATTTGTAAAAAAAATAAATAAATAATAAATAAATAACTTACCAGATGGTGCCATTTTCTCAGGTTTGGCCTATAAAGCAAATACTCACATTTTTCCTGTTTTCTGCTTTTGCTGTATTAAAGAGCCAGTTGGATAAATTATGCAGCTATAATTGTGTGGGTGTGTTAGTATGGATGTCAGAGTGAGGTGTGTATGTGTGTCCTAAGAAAAATGTGTGTGTGTGTGTGTGTGTGTGTGTGTGTGTGTCCTAAGAAAAATGTGTGTGTGTGTGTGTGTGTGTGTGTGTGTGTGTGTGTGTGTGTGTGTGTGTGTGTGTGTGTGTGTGTGTGTGTGTGTGTGTGTGTGTGTGCGTGTGTGTGTGTGTGTGCACCTGTAATGTTTGAGAAAGAGAAATTATACTGTACTGCAAATCACAAATACAAACAAGGCAACTGACAATAATTTGTGTAAAATGTAAGTTAACATTAACTTATTATTTAATGTATTGTTGTACACTTGCAATCACTGTTGGTCTGAATATCATCGTGGCTGTGATTTATCTGATCACTTGGTAAAGTAATAGCACACCTTTCCTCAACATGATTGAAAAACACATGATTTGAGAATCATTCAGTGCAAACGGTGCAGGATGAAGTTTATACTTCAGTTGATGGATTCTGAAACCCCTTAAAAACATATGTATGTGAAAAAAAAAAGTATGAGCAATAGTAACACAGATTCTTCTCTTAGTAAACACCACTAATAATTAGTTGACTGTCCTGGTTGGCCAGAGAAACACAGAGAAGGAGAAAGCAGCCCATGTCGAGCTCTTCACTGATCTCATCCGCTCCATTGAGAGATGTCAGACTGAACTGCTGGAGATGATGGAGGAGCAGCAGAAAGCAGCAGAGAAACAGGAGCAAGAGCTGATTGAAGAGCTGGAGCAGGAGATCACTGAGCTAAAGATGAGAAACACTGAGCTGGAGCAGCTCTCACACACTGAAGATCACCTCCACCTCCTACAGGTCAGTCAACATGATCTCTCTGATCAATGATAATGCAGTATATGACACCATAACACTCCCCATGCTGAAGGATTTCTCCTCTCTCCTGCTGTAGATTCACTCATCCCTGTGCAGCCCTAGAAACACCAGGAACTGGCCTGAGATCAGTATGAAGACTCATGAGAGTCTGGAGACTCTGAGGAGAGCTCTGAACCAACTGAAGGACACTATAGATGACAAACTCACACAAACTGGTACAGCAATACATACACTGATCAGATAGAAACATGATTATTTACTCAATTCTTTAAATATAACCTTCTGATCTGCTGATGTTTTATTGTCATGTGTCTCTACAGAGCTGAAGTGGATGCAGCAGTATGCAGGTACAGTGTGCTGTCTGCACTACACTAGTTTACATTCATACACTCACAGCTTCATTACTGCTCTACAATCTGATTAAACACTGGATTAATTATTAAAAACATCACAGAATCTGTGTATTGTGAAGTTGTGATTGATATTCTGTGTTTTCTCAGTGGATGTGACTCTGGATCCTGATACAGCTCATCCTAAACTCATTCTGTCTGATGATGGAAAACAAGTGAGACACGGAGACATTAGACAGAAACTACCAGACAAACCAGAGAGATTTAATACATGTCCCTGTGTCTTGGGAAAGGAGGGATTCTCCTCAGGGAGATTTTATTTTGAGGTGCAGGTGAAGGGAAAGACTAAATGGATTTTAGGAGTGGCCAGAGAATCCATTAACAGGAAGGGACAGATCACACTGAGACCCAGAGATGGATACTGGATTGTGATTCTGAGGAATGGAGATGAATATAAAGCCTGTGAGGATCCTCCTGTCTCTCTGTCTCTGAGAGTGAAGCCGCAGCGGGTCGGTGTGTTTGTGGATTATGAGGAGGGTCTGGTCTCCTTTTATGATGTGGAGTCCAGCTCTCATATCTACTCTTTCACTGCTCAGTCTTTCACTGACAAACTCTATCCATATTTTAGCCCTTTTCTTAATGATGGAGGTAAAAATTCAAGCCCACTGATCATCACACCTGTCAATGATAATAAATGAATTTACACTCCTAATATGAAATACAAAATTAAAATAATGACTTTTACAATTAAAAATCTAAAAACATTATGTGCTGCTATTTTTATCATTTGTTTTTCAATTTTGAAAATCAATATGCTATAATTGGATATTTTTAATGTAAATATATAATGCTTGTTCAATAAATTTGTATTCAACTTTTCATAAACATTAATGCTGTCTTTTTCTTCCATCTCCATGTGACAAAGTAAAATTGCCTGTAAAATCTTAACAGAAAAACTAAGTAAACTGTTGCATCAAGGCAGTTTGAAAATGTTCTGTCATATTACCATCTGATATACCACAGTAATACCTTGATATACATATCTATATATATATATATATATATATATATATATATATCATAAAACTGTATGATTACTAGTGATGGGACAGTTGATATGGGGCTCTGATGCTCCGACACAGTTTTCAAAGCACTAATGTCTCACACACTGGCTGTGTCCCAATTCAAAGGCTGCATCCTCTGAAGGACTCTGACTTCAAAGGCCACTTCGAAGGTTGTGATGGTCGGACTGATGCAGAAAAACAGTGCACAGCAATGAAGGGGTGACACTCTAAAAAATAGCAAGAGTGCAAAACAGACTCACTCTTTGAGAATGCCTACATTATATAGAGTTATATATAGAATCTAGTGGCTAAACAATGGAATTGCAGAAGATTTTCCTTTTTTACTCCAACCAGATGGTACTAATCTGACTTCAAAAATTGGATTTTAAAGGCATTATATCTATTTTAACATGAAATACTGCCATAATTGAAAATTAATTGATAACTGAAAAGTAAAAAACTGTATTATTTTCAATGAGAAAACTTGATCATAATTATTGCATAAATATTAATTAGTACCATGAAATTCTCTCTAATGACAAAATAAAAAATATTATTGAAAAAAATATATTACATTGATTTTACTGAAAATTAAATATATGTATATATATATATATATATATATATATACACATTTCAGGTGTCCGATCACCTTTTACTGCGAACAACACAAGTGTGACTCCCAAATGAACAATACCAGAGGGTTAAAATCACACTGAGCGCTCATTGCCGTTGTTTTCAGTGAATTCAATAATGAAATGCCTTTAACTGAAAATTGAGTGTTTAATCTTGTAATTTTACATTATTGACACTATTTTCCTATTTTGATATTGGAAAGTTGCTTTGACACAATCTGTATTGTTAAAAGCGATATATAAATAAAGGTGACTTGACTGCTGTGGAGACTCTCTATTCGTTTCAGTGAAATCACAAAATAATGCACACAAACCATCACTGATGAACACATTTGGTTTTAATGAGGAAAAAAACTATACGACTGCGACTGGAGTTATCTGCTTTTGCTAAAAAACAAATATATGTATATGTGTATACATAGATACAGTATATATATATTATATTTATAATTATTATATATTATATATTTATATATATATAAAACGTACTTTCAATGAACTTTAATTTTGTAAGTTACCTGTATTTTTTTAGTTATTATTACTTAATCAAAACAACCCAACTGCAGTTTGATTGATATTAGTTAGGAATGCACAATAAAAACATGATTTATGAAAACTTACAAAAACTGTGTCCCAGTTTTGCAAATAAAATTGTCATGTACAGGTATAAAAACAAAAATGTTCATATGTTTAAAGCTGTTGATTCTAAAACGTATTTGTATTGCATATTATCTTTACATATTTAAATTAATTTAAAATAAATGCTTACCAATTATTAAACTAAACTGGCTTGTGTAATGGATCAATGTTTAGCTGGCTGGCCAGGTAAGGCTCAGTTTAATTTGTGCCAACTCTGGGTTTTAGGTCCCATGAAAGTGGTTTGGCTTTTATGCTTCACAGCTCACCTGCTCCAGGGCAGGTAATGTTTTATTTTAAAGATCTGAAACCACAATTTGACCAATTAGCTTAAAGCAAAGTGATACATCTCTGGCACAAAACACTCCTTCAGTTTCTCTTGCTCCAAATTAAAGGCCACTACATAGTAAAACATTTTTAAGATAAAATCGTCTGGCTTTATTATTTATTAGAATTATTCTATATGATTTATATTATTATCATGCTCCAGACCCCAGGTGTGAGCGAATCACATCTGACACACATATAACACTGATAACAGCAGTCATTGAGAGAGAATGCTGGCCTCTACTGGACACTTTTGGACATGACTGATTCTCATCTACTGTACGTAGATATGTAACGCAAAACTGAAATATAAAGAGCACTCAAAATTATTGGCATATTTATAATGTGTACATTAATGTTTCTCTGTTTCTCTGCACATCTTTATCAAACCGTCTACAGCTGCAGTTTCAGTGTGAAGCTCCAAATCCACTGAAGAGGTCAGAGAATATCAGGACAGCTGTGAAGAATGATGAGAAATACTCTTCAAAGTTGCCGTGTGATTATGGTGGCCAAAATTATTAGAACACTAGTATTTTCACCAACTAAAAAGGGTTTTAAGTCAGTTATTTCTATCTTTATCTAGTGTGTCAGTGGGAAATCTCCTCCATCTCTTCAGACTGGGAGACACATCAGACCTCCTTGCGACGGCACGTGTGGATAATAATAATAATTTTGTATATAGCACTTCTCTAAGCAGTCAAAGTGCTTCATATTGTGAGGGGGATCTCCTCATCCAGCACCAGTGTGCAGCATCCACCTGGATGATGTGACGGCAGCCATATTGCTCCAGAACGCCCACCACACACCTGCTTATTGGTGGAGAGGAGACAGTGATGAAGCCAATCAGCAGATATGGTTATTTTTAGGAGGCCATGATGGTCAGGGGCAATGGCCAGGATGCCGATGTCACACCTCTACTCTTTTCAAAAGACATCCTGGTATTTTTAATGACCACAGAGAGTCAGGACCTCAGTTTAACATCTCATCTGAAGGATGTTGACAGTATAGTGTCCCATCACTATACTGGGGCGTTAGGACCCACACAGAGCACATGGTGAGCACCCCCTGCTGGCCTCACTAACACCTCTTCCAGCAGCAACCTAGTTTTTACTCACCAGGCTCAACCCTGCTTAGCTTCAGTGGGTGACCAGACTTGGGCTGCAGGGTGATATAGCTGCTGATATGGGTGCCATCCTGGAGAGCTGGACTGCCTGTGCAACCAGACTGGGCTGCAGGTGCTGCCTCATGATACATGGAGTGAAACGGACCCTAAGAAACACAAGACTAGAGACGAATCAGTCGGGAAGGATAAGGAGAGAGCAATTGTCTGTGGACACCACCTGCAAAACCATTCCCTTTTGGTAGTTGTCTTGCTGTTTCCTCTTCAGTGCACCTGTTCTCACTTTCATTTGCACCATTAAAACCAAGTAAGTGTTACCATAAGAATAGAAAAGAATATCTGTAAACATCTGTAAATTGATCAGCATTTTACCTGAAAACTCTTCATAAATGTTGTTAAAGAATCAAGCTTTTATAATTCTGCTGAAATCTCTTTATCATTGGCTGACAGAAACATCAGTCTCAGTACAAACAGACACACATGAACCAACACTGAATACAGGAGGAGCTCTGACATCACTGTAGTTCAGAGAGACACTCAGAGAAAGTGAAAGTGAAACTTGATCAGCAACAATATGGACGCCTGAAACGATCAAACTCTATAAACAACAGAATATTTAGCTGTTTAAAGGCCCTTGTGAACACATCTGATACTCACAGGTAAGTGATAGTAATATAAGAGATTGTGCTGAACAGGTTTCTGATGGCAGTGGTCTGGTTTAGTAGGGTTTATGTCAGACTGGAATAAGTTGAACAGAAGCAGGTTTAAGCGTCAAATACTCTTTAGGTGTTTACTGCACTGAAATGGTATCATTATTGTATTAAAAAGTATGTTATTTGATTGGTTGTAAAACAAAGTTTGGTGTTTCTGTCATTTTGTCACACGACATAAAGACAAACAGGTAAGAAACAGGAAGTAAATGACCTGCAGACAAACTGAACACAAACCTGCTTCACTGCAGCCGAAAATCACTTTTACACTAAACAATATGAGAATGACTCTTGTAATATAACATATAATATACAATCATATATTTTGTGGAGAGATTTACCTAATTTTCGGTAAGGAGACATATGTTTGTTGGAAAATATATCACTTGTTCTTTGTACTTTCTTTAATAGAAGCAGCAGGTCATAGTTCAGATTGTTCAGTGAGTTTAGATTTCATTGTTATAATTTTAGACCAGTGGGTTTTTACAAAAATTTAACCAACGATACGCATTAAAAAGAGCTTGTCAGTAAAACTTTGTAACGCCATTCCATCCTCGAGCTCTCAGTGAAGCTTCACCCCGGCTTCATTCAGATTGACACGCCACACACAGCCTGGAGGAGACAGATCTCTAGTGTAAAGGTTAATGTTTTTTGTGTGTTTGAAGAGCGGAGAAGAAGTAGGATATTTGCTGTTTAGTTGTAGCCATATACTTTTGTACATTTTAAATATCCTGTGCATATAGTGCTTCATCGTTTATATCATTAGATTTTGGCCAAGTGTATTAAACAACAAGAAAACACTAAGTGCCCGTATAGCTACAATAAACATGCACTTGCTCAGGTACAGCTGTTCTATTGACAGACAAAACGCAGATTTCTGTCATTCACTGGTCGCTTGAATTAATTCATAATTAATCAATAATTGAACTAAAAAATGAAATTTTTTTTAATTGGATTTTTTTTAAATCCTCCATTAGTTCACTGTCTGAGGAGCTTCAGTGCTCGATATGTCTGGAGGTGTTCACTGATCCAGTCTCGACTCCATGTGGACACAACTTCTGCAAGATCTGTCTGAATAAGTGCTGGAACAACAGCCAGACCTGCAGCTGTCCATACTGTAAAGAAACATTCAAGCACAGACCTGATCTCAAGATTAATACCACACTCCGAGAGCTCGTAGATCACTATAAGAAGAAAAGTCCTGAGAAAACAACTGAAGTTCTGTGTGACGTCTGTGAGGAAAGAAAGCAGAAAGCCCTGAAGTCGTGTCTGGTGTGTCAGAGCTCTTACTGTGAAACTCATCTGGAGCCTCATTTGAGAGTGACAGGTTTGAAGAAACACAAACTGATGGATCCTGTGAGTAATCTGGAGGACTATATATGTCAGAAACATGAGAGACCTCTGGATCAGATTTACTTTTATCTTGTGAAATAAAACATCTAATTTTTATTGCATGTTGTAAGTTTCCTCAGAAGACAAATCTGTTATGATAAATGTGTCTCTCTATAGACTGAAGTGATGAAGACACAGAAAGATGTGATCCAGGACAGAATCAAGAAGATTCAAGACATCAAACACTCAGAAGAAGCCAGAAACGTGAGTTTAAAATGATTGAAATGTGTCTAAACGTTATACGGTCCAACAGCACTGGGATTTTTTGCTATTTGTGTCACACCGTCAGTAGGTGGCGACAAAGGCCGCATTTACACTGCAAAGTTCAAGTGACCCAATTCCGATTTTGTCCTCCCGTGTGGCACAGGTCAGATATATGGCCCACGACCGTGTAAGCAGGAAAAACTCACATGGATTCCGATATTCTCCGATCGGTTTCAGGCCTCACTCATATGTGGAAATAAATCAGATATGAATCGGATACGTGCATTTGCGCCTGCCGTGTAAGCGGACAGATCGGATATTCCCCTGTAAATGCGACTCCTACGTCTCTGAAAAGTGAGGGTTTTTTTTAAACATTTCGCAGTACAGACATACCTGTACGATGTGACATGCTTAACAATATCTACCACCGGAGTATTATTCCACTGGCAAGCTTTCAGCGGAGCTGCGTACATCACTGTCTTGAAGAATTTGTATAGGCTACAGTATATTATTATTTTGATGTATAGATGTAACTATTGCATTAAAAACTTTCTATATGAATTCCATGTCAATAAATTAAACTCAATGTAGCCTACTATTCCTACTATCAAGGCAGTGTAGCCTACATGCAGCCTTTATGAGCAGTCAATGTTTTTTATTCATAAACTCAAATGATTCATTCAAAAACACTGATTCATTAAGGAATGACTCATCACTACAGTGTGTTGCCATAATAAAATATCACTCCAGTTAAAAGTATTAGTACTCATTTTCAGTTAATTAATTTATTTGTAATGGTAGACTTGCTGAAGATTAATTAAATTATATATATTATTATAATATATAGGCTATATCAGTGGGGAACCGTCAAGGTTTTCCCTTTAAAAAAAAAAAACTATATTTACAATTGTTAAATAAATGATTTAAAATGATAAATTTTTATTATTTTAATAAAAAGTCATAATTTCTCATTTTATTTAATCAATTCATATTTTGACAATCATCATCTAAATAAAATAAATACAATTTCTGTGGAAATAAACTCTTCAAATCTGCCTATTTCAGTTAATAATAATATAATATAATATAATAATAAATAAATAAATAAATAATATAATAGCTAATGAACAACGCCCATTTTCTCCATATTTGAATGTTCCCGCCTAACGTTAGCGGCTCTGTGATTGGTGACCCAGCTGTGAAATTACAGAGGACCAATGGGAGTGTAATTTCAATTGACAGAAAAACTGACCAATCATATCTTCCCTCTAAATGGGCGGGCCTTGTTATCACTAACTTTATAACAAGTTCCGCCCGCTGTGAGATCTCTGGAGAAATATATACCGAAACTAACTAGCGATTCGCGTCAAGATGGAAGACGGAAATAACGTAAGTGAGGACATTTACTGGGCCACTGTGCCAATAATAATATTGTTTATTTTTGGCCTAAATCATACTTGTTTGTCATGAAATATATATCGCTAATTTGTTTGCTGTGAGTGCTGTCATGATGTGCTGGCTTAACTTGATGTGCGCAGACCGACTGTGTGATGATGCATTTGTAATGAGGTTTTTCATTTGACTTACATTTAGTTATGTTTTATTTTGGAGATATCTACGGTGACCGCGAGGGGAGGTCTTCGGTTCACTTACAGTAGTTTTGTGTGGCCACGACATATTAATTCTGTTGAGGGAACGAGATATGTTTCTCTTGGCCACGAGTTTAATGCGTAAACAAACCTGCGTGACCATAGCAACCCGGGATTAGCCGGAATTATTTTATTCTGAATTAAGAAATTACTGTATTAATTATTATAGGAATTATTACGTTAGCTATTAAATTACTATATTAACCATAGTCTTGGGCTACCGGAGTGTGGGCTATAGAGTCTGGGAATGTGTCGTCACAGCGGCAATGCATTCTGGGAATTTAGGTCACGGGAGCTACAGCGGAGACTGAGTGGTAGTGAATGTAGACGTTTTATATTATTTAATGTTTATATTATTCTACTTAAGATCGCGTTGCAGTGGTTAAGGCTTACTGTATCATCAACTGTCATATCCCTTTGCACAGCCAGTGTGAAAAACGTGCTTTCTCTGCGTTAGAAAGCCGAAAAAGCAGAGGTTTTACCTGCAGACATTGATGATAAAGGCTGTGGTAATTGATCATTACAACGCGATCTAAGTTAAATCATACATTAAATATGTCTACATTCACTACGGAACTCAGATGAAAATTAAACTGAAAATCGGTATGGTAAATATCTAAAATAAAATGTGGCTTTATAATTCATCTCTGTAGATTTAATATATTATAGATACAGTGATTTGTATTAAACTGTAAATCCTCACACCACTAAGGAAATCATATATGGAAATGTTATTTGCGGCAGCTCGTTAATACCAGGCGACTTTTTGTATGGATTAAGTTTCCTTCATTTATTTGATCGCTCGCATCGTTGTTCGGCATCTCTAGTAGAAATCTTCAACTTGGTTCGGTCAAGTCAATGTATTTATTTGCATAGCATCCACAATACACATCGTTTCAAAGCAGCTTCTAGTAAGTTCTGTTACCTTTATAATGACTTAACTCTTAACACTGAGCAGTTTTACCAGGCAATATGATGATATAAAATGATCCACTGTTTGAGATCTAGCTGTTGTGTATTCTCCCCTTACAAAATTAGACATGGTTTGCTACTCTAACCATAGTTTATCCATGGTATTTAATAAGATTGTGGTTATAAGAATGGTAATACATACACCAAAAACACGGTCGCTACACGTTTACTATAGAAAAACCATGGTTGTTTGTCTGAGAGGCTGCAAATATTCATTACTAATCAGTCTCCTTCACTACAGTGGTACTGATATATGCTAACTGCTAAAACACTTACAACAATTGACCATGGTTTTTCTATAGTAAACGTGTAGCGACCGTGTTTTTGGTGTATGTATTACCATTCTTATAACCACAATCTTATTAAATACCATGGATAAACTATGGTTAGAGTAGCAAACCATGTCTAATTTTGTAAGGGGAGAATACACAACAGCTAGATCTCAAACAGTGGATCATTTTATATCATCATATTGCCTGGTAAAACTGCTCAGTGTTAAGAGTTAAGTCATTATAAAGGTAACAGAACTTACTAGAAGCTGCTTTGAAACGATGTGTATTGTGGATGCTATGCAAATAAATACATTGACTTGACCGAACCAAGTTGAAGATTTCTACTAGAGATGCCGAACAACGATGCGAGCGATCAAATAAATGAAGGAAACTTAATCCATACAAAAAGTCGCCTGGTATTAACGAGCTGCCGCAAATAACATTTCCATATATGATTTCCTTAGTGGTGTGAGGATTTACAGTTTAATACAAATCACTATCTATAATATATTAAATCTACAGAGATGAATTGAAAATCGGTATGGTAAATATCTAAAATAAAATGTGGCTTTATAGTTTAATTTTCATCTGAGTTCCGTAGTGAATGTAGACATATTTAATGTATGATTTAACTTAGATCGCATTGTAATGATCAATTACCACAGCCTTTATCATCAATGTCTGCAGGTAAAACCTCTGCTTTTTCGGCTTTCTAACGCAGAGAAAGCACGTTTTTCACACTGGCTGTGCAAAGGGATATGACAGTTGATGATACAGTAAGCCTTAACCACTGCAACGCGATCTTAAGTAGAATAATATAAACATTAAATAATATAAAACGTCTATATTCACTACCACTCAGTCTCCGCTGTAGCTCCCGTGACCTAAATTCCCAGAATGCATTACCGCTGTGACGACACATTCCCAGACTCTATTGCATGCGATGTAGACATCATTAAAATTAAGTTTATCATGAATAAATGTTACATAAAATAAAATAAGCCTACAAGAAAACATTTTTATCCATCCCAGTCTTGCTGTGTCCATTAACTGATCGTCTTTTTCCGTAATATTTGTATATTAGTATTATTAGCCTATTATATTTTTATATTTTCCCTTCATTTCGATCTCTTTACTTAACGTTCTGACTAGTTTTGTAGATAATAGTCTACTGTAAATGTTCGACATGCCAATACATTTTTTGATTATGCTGGCTGAATTTATAGCCTACTGGAAGTGCAGTTTGAATTTAACACATTTAATTTTATTTTGGCGAATTAATAATTATAACCATTATAGTGTTTCATTGAGGAATGAATAATTCACGTAGTTTCATTTGTAAATGAAAAGCAAGCTCAATTATCATCACACATGGGCATAAATACAATCATAAAGTATTGGCATAATTGTCAGGCGTTTACTGTATTTGCTAAATATATGATAGCAAATATAATTATACAGAACGTAAAAAAAATATAGCCCTAACGAGTTATTATTAATAATAATAATATACAAATGTTAAATTAAATGTTTAATGTTAATAAAAAAATGTTTTATCCATCTCTGATAATGAAAGACACTAAGTACCAGATGAAGTGCTTCTTATTCTTACCCAAAAATACAAAATGGAAGAGTTAAAACCGAACACAATCTTGCTACTCCAGCTGTGTATGAACATTTATATATATATATGTATATATGTTTCTTTTCCATTTTGCATTTACTTGTATTTTTACTTTCAATACTTAAGTACATTTAATAACATTCCATAACATTCCAAATAAAAAAAAAAATATATATATATACTTTTCGTACTCAAGTACAATAAATATCACATACTTTAAGACTTTTACTCAAGTAATATTCTAAACGGTGACTTCAATTTCAATTCCTGGTAAAATATCTGTACTTTTACTTGAGTATGGCTTTCAGGTACTTTATACACCACTGCCGTACACTCGTGTTCGAATATTAAAAAATGTGGTGGGGCACAGTACTGCACTTCTCGTCCAGTGTGGGACCGCCTTAAAACTGGATTAGGAATTATCAATGACGACTTTTAGAAGATGACACCGTAAACTATATATTAGTGTTGTCAATCGATTAAAAAAACTAACTAATTAATCCTATTATTTTTTTCTGAAATTAATCCCACCTAACATTGAAGATTTTAAATATTATTTTATATTGCAATAATTTCACATTCAATCTTCAAATTAATGTAGAAACAACATGCAGTATATTTGTTTAATGACATCTTTTTTTATGACTGAAGGCCAGTATCCCTGATACCAATTAATCATGATTTCCCTATAAAAAACGTCCCCTAATATTTAACCATTAACTATAGTCATTCAACATTACATTATAATTAAGAGCTATCAATTTATTCATTTATTAGACTTTTAAAAATAACTTCTAATTTAAGTGAACTTAAAACAATCTTCACATAAACCCATTACACTAAATGTCACATTTACCTGTGCCCCTCAGTAGAAATATACAGAAATTGAATAAGGTTATCAAACACTAAATTCTAAACTAAATGCAGATGAATCCTTAAAATTATAAAAGTTATTGATTTCCTCTCTTTTTTTCTATTCTTGATGAACCGACATCACAGCAGCTGGTTATTAGGTTGTTTTGGCCGCTATTTCTTTAAGAGCTGTTGCTGCTAAACATATTTTCTCTCAACTCTCTTTACCTTTTCGGACCCATTTCAGGTCGGACCTCTTCAGTCTCTACTAATGAGCTGACGAGTTGAAATGGGTGTTAGATGAGGGAGACCATGCTGGGCTGATCCGGGACAGTTTGGAAAACCATTTCAGAGACATGATCTTAAAGGTGCTGCATGTAGGATTGAACTAGGTATTGCAGTCCAAATTCAAAATATTGGAGATGTTTTTTTTCACCCGGCTCCTCCTCCTCAGACTTGACATACACGCAGGTTGCCAGATTAACGACACCAACAGGACGATGAATGAAATGCGTTGTGTTTTCCGCCAAACTGGCAACCCGGGGTGCCAAAATACAATTGGGTAAACTGGCAGTGGGCGGGTTTCACAAACCATAACATTCCGGGCCGGAACGCACATTTTCAAAGGAGAATAACTGACTGTAGAATTGTTTTTCAGATAAACGGGTATGTTAACTTGGCATCTTTCTAAAATATCTGCAAACGTATGGTATTTTTATGCTTTAGTAGAGTCAAAATCCTACATACAGCACCTTTAAATGTGATTCAACATATACATGCATGCAGAGTTTTACAGCCATAGACTGTAAAAAAGATGGACGATGCATCTCCGCTTGCTTCCACTGTAGAAAAGTGAAGCCAAAGCATCTCAGTATGGCCGTTGCCATCTTGAGAAAATGACGTCATTTGGAGCCCGAGTCTGTGCAGTAGAGTCGTGAGGTGGAGCCGCGGTATCAATCTCCAGCAGACCCGAATCAACCATAACGACACGCCCCGTTTTTATAGCATCAAATTACTAGCTAAAATGAAACTTGTCACAAAAACGAACAATTGAACATACATCAGTGTGATAACAACTACCTTAAATGACCAAAACCATATCTCGGAAAATTGTATTGGAAGTGTAATTTATTTTTTTTAATTTTGTTTCAAGTCCCATTCATTTACATGGAGAGGGCGGGGTTTATTACCTGTACTGCAGCCAGCCTCCAGGGGGCGATCAAAGAGCCCACAGCTTCACTTTTCGGGACGTGTGAGGCACACCCGTTTATGGCAGCTTCCAAGTGTGCTGCACAAGTCCTGAAAAGTGAAGCCAAAGCGTCTCGATCAATCCCCAGGTGGCCGGCTGCAGTATAGGTCGTAAACCCCGCCATCTCCATGTAATCTAATGGGACGTGAGAGGAACTAAATGATCAAATTACACTTCAAATAAATTTTTCCCAAGGTTGTTTCCTTCATTTGAGGTAGTTTTTAATCATGCTGATGTATGTTCAAGTGGAGCCATGTTGTCCATCTTTTTTTTTTACTATGGGCAGCTTTAATCGCCTTTTTGGTAACTTCATGCCTTAACTTTCCATGACATTGCATGCTGCTCGTAGTTTATTTCATGCTTTATGAAAAAATACAGGTTACAGTGCGCGCCGGTGCCGTTTGACTCGCTCTGAAGTGAAGTTGGAGCGCACATCTGAAACATCTCTGGTTTGATGTGATCGTGAACACGTTCTGTGACTGAATAAATGCACTTCTTGTCAAGAATAAAAGATACCGAAGTAGCAGTTATGAGTGGGGTGGCCAACCCTTGGCCCTGCCCCTGTGTTAACGGCATTAAATCATTTTAACGCATTAAACTGAAAAAATGAATCGCCTGTGTTAATTTTGACAGCACATATAATGCATATCTTTCTCTGTCTCACTAGCCGTCTGGTCTGAGTGGCCCTAATCGTTCAGGTCAAGGTCAGTGCGGGAAGGAGCCGTGGAAGATGATGGCGAGCGTTTCCCTCACTGAAGACGTCCAGCTGAATAAAGGAGAGAAGGCCTGGAAACCATCAGAGAAGCGCAGCGTCCACGCAGATGAGGACGAACCCGAGTTCTTGAAGACGCAGGAGCTGTTCAGACGCGTGAGCAGCGTGTTGAACAAACTGACGCGGCAGACGTTCCAGCTGCTGATGAAGCAGGTGAGAGAACTGACCATCGACACAGAGGAGCGCCTGAAAGGAGTGATCGTGCTCATCTTCGAGAAGGCCATTTCTGAGCCCAACTCCTCTGACGTCTACGCCAACATGTGCCGCTGCCTTATGGGGGTGAGTGTGAGCCAAATACTGTGACCGCAAAAGCAGCTCCTGCAGCGTCTAGTTTGTTTTATCGTCTGTCTCTCATCGCAGCTGAACGTTCCCACCACGGATAAACCTGGAGTGACGGTGAATTTCAGGAAGCTGCTGCTGAATCGTTGTCAGAAAGAGTTTGAGAAGGACAAAAATGATGAAACGTTTGAGAAGCAGAAGGAGCTGGATGCCGCCACAGGGGTTTGAACAACACACACACAGACACCTGAGCGGACTGATATGTAGGGGTTGTGGCAGGGCAGTCTTTTTGCAGTTTTTCTGATTTAAAGGGGACCTATTATGTTCCTTTTTACAGGATGTATCTCCAGAGTGTGTATAGCTTGTTAAAATTGCCACTTTTAGGGTATGAGCCAAAACGCCCTGTATTTGAGTATTTAGCCAACTATTTTGTGATTATACAGTATATCAATATAACTGTTGTTGTTATTATTACTTAATACAAAAAATATGAATGTAATATTTTACTGTAACGTTAAATAAGAAAAATATAAGAATTTAAGAAAAAAAATGAAGTAATATTTTATTTATAAAAGTTCCAGGTTTTCTGTGCTTGTTTAGCCTTTTTTTTTTTTTTTTATTAATGTGCGTGTATATAATAAACTACTATTATTATTATTATAAATGTATAAAACTAAATAAGAAATTACTTTTGTAAAATTTCCCTGTAAAATAACTAAGATATTTATTTTTGATTTTAAAATAATAAAATTATTATTATTTAATAAAAAATAAGTATTAATGTAACTATTGTTTTTCTTATATAAAAAACAGAAAACAAAATGAATACTACTGTTGTCATATTACACTAATATATTTTTTTTTTACCTTTTTTACTGTATTGTTTTTTTGTATTTTACTTTAAGTCAGTATAACGAAGGTTATAAAAGTATTAAACAACAAGAAATATTAGTATTATAATGTCTCATTGTAAAAATAAAAAACTTTTTTTTTTTTTTACTGTAAAATTACAATACTAATATTTATTGCTGCCTTAATGTCTTAATTTTTTTCAAACGTTAAATCGTGGGGGGAAAAAAAACCTTCCTTCTAACACATGCAGTGTATGTATTTAAATAATCCGTAGCCTAAAGAGCACGACATACTGTCACGTTTGATTGCGTTTTAAACATATTATGATTTGCAATTACGATTCACATCAAGAAGACTGTATGCAAATGTATATGTATTTATATTCTTATTTACATAGTACAAAGGCATTTAAGACTTCACTTCCTGTCTCTGCCCCTTCAGGAAGAGGAGAAGCAGAGGTTGAAGGAGGAGCTCGAGGACGCCAAAGACAAAGCCCAGCAACGGTCGCTAGGCAACATCAAGTTCATTGGGGAGCTGTTCAAGCTGAAGATGCTGACGGAGGCCATCATGCACGACTGCATCGTCAAACTGCTGAAGAAGTGGGACGAGGAGAGTCTGGAGCGTCTCTGCTGCCTGCTGTCCACCGTCGGGAAAGATCTGGACCATGAGAAGGCCAAGGTGACATACACTCTTTACATAACTTTTTTTTTTTTTTTTTTTTTTTTAATTAAATGTACATTTAAAATTTTGTGTATATATATATATATATATATATATATATATATATATATATATATATATATATATATATATATATATATATATATATATATATATATATATATATATATATATAATTTTTTAAAAATATATATTACAAATAAAAACAACAGAAACGTACAACAAAATTAAAAATGTGAATTATAAAATATATAATGTTAATAATACAAAAATAAAAATGGGAGAGTGAGGCAATAATTTTTTATTCCATCTTTGGCAGTTGGATTTAGAGTTTAACTATATCTTTAAGATTATTTAAATATATTATTTTTCAATAATATATAATTTAAGACTCCTATATTACTCATGTAATTTTTGTCTTTTCAGCCCCGACTGGATCAATATTTTGTCGAGATGGAGAAAATTATTAAGGAGCAGAAAACCTCTCCCAGAATTTGCTTCATGCTGCAGGACTTGCTTGATTTACGGCTAAACCATTGGAATAGACTAAGTGTGTGATTATTTACTAATCTTTTAATTAAAGTGAAATCATTTGATACTAAGGTCAAAGATTTTTTGTTTTGTTTTTGAATGAATTCTCTTCTGCTCACCAAGGCTGCATTTATTTGATCAAATACAGTAAAAAAAAAAAAAAGTGAAACATTATTATAATTTTAAAATAACTGTTTTCTTTGTGAATGTCTGCTAAAATGTAATTTATTTCTGTGATGCGCAGCTGTATTTTCAGCATCATTACTGCAGTCTTCAGTGTCACATGATCTTCAGAAATCATAATATACTGATTTGCTGCTCAAGAAACATTTCTGATTATCAATGTTGAAAACTGTTGTGCTGCACAATATTTTTGTGGAAGCCATGATGCTCTCAAAATAAATTAATACTTTTATTCAGCAAGGATGCATTAAATTAGTCAAAAGTGATAGACATTTATAACATTTAAAAATATTACTAATTCAAATAAATGCTGTACTTTTGAACTTTCTATTCTTCTGTGAATCCTGAAAAATAAAATGTATCACTGTTTCCACAAAAATATTGGGCAGCAAAACTGTTTTCAACATTGATGATAATCAGAAACGTTTCTTGAGCAGCAAATCAGCATATTGGAATGATTTCTGAAGATCATGTGACACTGAAGACTGGAGCAATGATGCTGAAAATACAGATTTGATTACAAAAATAAACTAATAAAATTTCACAATTTTTACTGTGTTTTTGTATGTAATTACTCAAAAAATGACATCACGTTTCAAAAGTAAAATAAGTTGCACACTGTTAAATGTAACATGTTTCCAGATAATAATGTATAGTGGGACTGTGACTCTGAGGAATGGAGATGAATATAAAGCCTGTGAGGATCCTCGTGTCTCTCTGTCTCTGAGAGTGAAGCTGCAGCGGGTCGGTGTGTTTGTGGATTATGAGGAGGGTCTGGTCTCCTTTTATGATGTGGAGTCCAGCTCTCATCTACTCTTTCACTGCTCAGTCTTTCACTGAAAAACTCCATTATTAAGCCCATTTCTTTTGCAGGGTTCCCACGCTTCTTGAAAGTACTTGAATTTCAGACATATGGATTCAAGGCCTGGAAAACAAAAATGGGTCCTTGAAAGTGCTTGAATTAAATTTGAAATGCATTTAGTTTATGGCCCCATTTAAAAAAAAAAAATTGTCCTATATCTGCTGTCAAAGATGGGGTAGCGCGTGTTGATGTGCAGCCTAGTTTTGTTAAGTGGTTCCTGCTGAGTTTCTGACTATTACCACCCACTCCCGCAACGTGTGTGTCCTGCTCCCGCAAATGTTCTATATCGTATATAATTTTCACGCTATTAATATGTGGGGTGTTGAAATCACATTTGAATGAGAGCTTGCAGTTCACTTTTGATTTCGCGATCACGCACACTCTGTGTAAAGTGAGCACATCTTTACAGTGCGTGAATAATTATTAGGTACGTTGATATTCTGATCATATTTTTTTTCCAAGAACATTTTACCAATACCAAACCACATCGATCTTAACTATTAATTTTGTATTTAATCATTTATAACTGATATGTAATTGTCCATGAAGGCTGGAAGTGAAAAACTCAGAAGAATTATTAGGCACGTTTTCTTTTACAGATAAAATGAAAAATGATTTCACTGAAAAGTCAAAAATGATTAAATCCCCAATGAGAAATATTCAAAACCAATGCAATACAGAAATTGTAAAGTTAAGATATGACCAATGGTCAGCGAAATACTCATTGGGGTTAGACAAAAACAGGTGGAGAAGAAAAAACACAAGGTAACTGCAATATAATTAAGAATTAATGTGAAGAATTAGGTGTAAACCATCAAAACTTTAGTCTCCAGCGCCACCATTTTCCAGAACTGCAACCTTCCTGGAGTCTTCAGAATTACAAGGTGTCAGGTTCTCAGAGACTTTGCTTGGGTAAAAAATCCTAAAAAATGGCCCTCACTTAATAAGAATAACATGCTGAAGTGTTGTGAAAGACTAATGAAAGTACATGAAGGCTAATTTTTATAGACGGATAAGTTGAGAGTGACTCTTGAAGGACCAGCACCACATCCTCGTGTACCACTGTTTGAAGAATGTATCTTCCAGAATAGCAGTATGTTTTAGGAGCTCATTTTTAGTCAATCTCCGCAAGACCGACTTTTCAGGATAGGAGACGGACTAAAAATGAACTCCCAAAACTTACTGCGACATGGAGCTAAGGAGAAAATGTAGAACTTGAAAAATAAGAAAAAACGCTTAGTACAGTTTAAAAGCAAATAGAAAGTCCTATATTTTAGATTTATTTTCGGTAACACTTTACAATAAGGTTCATTAGTTAACTACATTAGTTAACATGAACTAATAATGAACTGCACTTATACAGCGTTTATTAATCTTTGTTAATGTTAATTTAAACATTTACTAATACATTATTAAAATCTTGTTAACATTAGGTAATGCACTGTGAACTAACAATGCACATCTGTATTTTTATTAACTAATGTTAGCGAAGATTAGTAAGTACAGTAACAAATGTATTGCTCATGGTTAGTTCATGTTAGTTAATACATTAATGTTTAACTAATGAACCTTATTGTAAAGTGTTACCTTCTTTTCTTTATACTTTTTTGCAGATTTGCACATGCACAAGTTCATGACATATTTAAAAATATATATATATATTGAAATTGAGCAGCTGCATTCCAAATTTATGAAACCCACACATTATTACTCTGAAATTTTTAATGTAAATGTTAAGCGTAAGTAAAATGTTTATTACTGTCTTTCATGACACTACATATGCTGGCGTGTGAATTTGATAGGTGATTGATATAAAATAAATGGTGCTTAAAGTCCTTGAAAGTCCTTGAATCTGGTGTTCATGAAAGCGTGGGAACCCTGGTGGAGACTCGTTTCAGTGAAATCACAAAATAAAATGCACACAAACCATCACTGATGAACACATTTGGTTTTAATGAGGAAAAAAACTATAAAACAGAAACTGTTGGAGTTATCTGCTTTTGCTAAAAAACAAACTTTTTATATATATATATATATATATATATATATATATTATATATATATAAAAACATACTTTCAATGAACCTTCATTTTGTAAGTTACCTGTATTTTTTTGAGTTATTATTACTTAATCAAAACAACCCAACTGCTGTTTGATTTATATTAGTTTGTAATGGACAATAAAAAAACATGATTTATGAAAACGTACAAAAACTGTGTTCTGTTTTTGCAAATAAACTCATGTACAGGTATAAAAACAAAAAATATGTTTAAAGCTGTTGATTCTAAAACTTACATGTAGGCCTATTGCATATTATCTTTCTATATTTAAAATAAATGCTTACCAATTATTAAACTAAACTGGCTTGTGTAATGAATTAATGGTATAATAATAATATTAATCATATAGAATAATGCTAATAAATAATAAAACCAGATGATTTTATCTTAAAAATGTTTTACTATGTAGTGGCCTTTAATTTGGAGCAAGAGAAACTGAAGGAGTGTTTTGTGCCAGAGATGTATCACTTTGCTTTAAGCTAATTGGTCAAATTTTGGTTTGAGATCTTTAAACGCAAAACTGAAATATAAAGAGCACTCTAAATTATTGGCATATTTATAATGTGTACATTAATGTTTCTGTGTCACTCTGCCCAACTTTATCAAACCGTCTACAGCTGCAGTTTCAGTGTGAAATATCAGAGAGAATATCAGGACGGCTGTGAAGAATGAAGAGAAATACTCTTCAAAGTTGTTGTATTATTTGTTGCGCTTCAAATTACAATGGTGGCCGAAATGATTAGTATTTTCAACAAATAAAAATGGTTTTAAGTCAGTTATTTCTATCTTTTCATTAGTATGTCTGTAGGAAATATCAGCCAACTGTGAACGGCACGGCACAAACTCATCAGTTGATCTCACTCAGAGGATACAGGGTGACTATAATACATTTAAATAGGCTGCACCCTGCAAACACATAATAAAAAGTGTATTTTTTTCTATAATCATGAAAACTGTAACTTGTTAAGTCAGTGACAGACAGAAATCAGAAGATCCCTAATGACGAGCCCCCGCTTCATTCATTGGTACATCAGTATGATCTGTCCTGGACGCAGATTTGTGGAAACACTAGACTACAACTATAATCTACTGGAAAAAATGATTTCAGAAGAGATCAGAATAAGTCAAATATAACAATTTATTATTAGTCAGGTAGAGTTGTATCATGCCAATTACATAATGAACATAATTAGAAGCCAATTTAGAAATAAGAAAATACATAACATCAGTTGTTCAAAGATGAATCTAAGAGTAAAAATGTACATCTGACTTCAGGAAGAGACATAGTATGGAGCATAAGAAATATACTTCACACTACGGGCTGATCTGGCTACAGAATCACAATGAGTGAAGCATAACTTTCAGGAAGCATAACGTTCTTCATGGCATCTCCAGACTCCTTCATGTCTGTCACGTGCTCAGTGTGAACCTGCTCTCATCCGTGAAGAGAACTGGGCACTAATGGTGGACCTGCTGATTCTGGTGTTCATTGGCAAATGCTAGTCGAGCTGCACCATACTGGACTGTGAGCACAGATCCCTCTACAGGACATCACCCTCATGGACTCTGTTTCTGACAGTTGATGCACCCTTCTACAGCCCTGTCCAGATCTCCTTGTGTGGCGGCCCGTCTCCCAGTATCTCCTCCATCTCTTGAGACTGTGCTGGGAGACAGATCAGACCTCCTTGCGACGGTGCGTATGGATAATAATCCATATCATTTTTTATATAGCACTTCTCTAAGCAGTCAAAGTGCTTTACATTGTGAGGGGGATCTCCTCATCCACCACCAGTGTGCAGCATCCACCTGGATGATGCGACGGCAGCCATATTGCTCCAGAACGCCCACCACACACCTGCTTATTGGTGGAGAGGAGACAGCGATGAAGCCAATCAGCAGATATGGTTATTGTTAAGAGGCCATGATGGTCAGGGCCAATGGGCAAATTTGGCCAGGATCCCGATGTCACACCTCTACTCTTTTCAAAAGACATCCTGGTATTTTTAATGACCACAGAGAGTCAGGACCTCAGTTTAACATCTCATCTGAAGGATGTTGACAGTATAGTGTCCCATTAAAACCAAGTAAGTGTTACCATAAGAATAGAAAAGAATATCTGTAAACATCTGTAAATTGATCAGCATTTTACCTGAAAACTCTACACAAATGTTGTTAAAGAATCACGCTTTTGTAAAGCCGCGGTCACACTAGACTTTGAGCTGCAACGGTCGTGATATGACGTCACGCTGTGCAGCGTCTTTTTAAAAACCTAAATTCAACACGTAACGAATTTTAAAACATCTAAAATGTAAAAACATGCAATCTACTCCACTTTCCTGCAGCGCTGCAGTTTTAAATTCATGTTCTTTTAATTCAGAAAGGAGGTCATGCTGTTATGTATCGATCTGCCGTTGGTCACACGGTGTCACGTGATGCGAATTCGCAGGGCAGAGTTCACCAAACTTGAACTTTGGAACGCAGCGAAATGCTGAAAGTTAAACTAACTTGATCAACAACAATATGGACGCCTGAAACGATCAATCTCTATAAACAACAGAATATTTAGCTGTTTAAAGGCACTTGTGAACACATCTGATACTCACAGGTAAGTGATAGAAATATAAGAAATATAAGAGAGATTGTCCTGAACAGGTTTCTGATGGCAGTGGTCTGGTTTAGTAGGGTTTATGTCAGACTGGAATAAGTTGAACAGAAGCAGGTTTAAGCGTCAAATAATCTTTAGGTGTTTACTGCACTGAAATGCTATCAGAATTGTATTAAAAAGTATGTTATTTGATTGGTTGTAAAACAAAGTTTGGTGTTTCTGTTATTTTGTCACATGACAAAGACAAACAGGTAAGAAACAGGAAGTAAATGACCTGCAGACAAACTGAACACAAACCTGCTTCACTGCAGCCGAAAATCACTTTAATATTAAACAATATGAGACTCTTGTAATATAACATATAAAAAATATATAATCCTATAATGTATTTTGTGGAGAGATTTACCTAATTTTTGGTAAGGAGACATATGTGTGTTGGTAAATATATCACTTGTTCTTTGTACTTTCTTTAATCGAGACAGCAGGTCATAGTTCAGATTATTCAGTGAGTTTATTAGTCACATTGTGTTTCAAATTAATGATTGTGTTTCCATCACATTCTCACACTTTAACCAATTTAATATAAATATTGATTTAGCTGTCATGATCCAATTTAGTTTTGAGTCTATTTTTTTCTTTAAAAGGCTTTAAGAGAGAAAGAACAATGACAGAGTATTCACCAACAGCAAGAAAAACCAAGAGATGGTGTATTGAACATTTCCCTCCAGTCAATAACCCAGAAAAAAACACTATAATATCGAGTATGTAGAGTTCACGATTCTATGTAGATAATAAAATAATTTCAGCTTAACAAGAATAGTTCTTGTTCATGTATTTATTTACTTATTTGGTAAGTGGTTATGTAATGAGCTGCACATTTGGGTCCTGATCAGCTTCTCTGGGTTCATTTTACAATAATGACCAGCCAGGGGTGCCGTTTCCGTATGACAGTCACCATACCCAAGCCCAGTCAGGTGTGCCGTGGAAAATTATCCAAACTTCATATCTCTATTATATTTAATTGTTATTATTTTAAATCAGTGGGTTTTTACAAATATTTAACCAATGATACGCATTAAAAAGAGCTTGTCAGTAAAACTTCATAACGCCATTACATTTTTTACTCAAACACTATGTCTGTAAAGGTTAATGTTTTTTGTGTGTTTGAAGAGCGGAGAAGAAGTAAGCTACACTGTAAAAAATGACCTTGATTTTAATGGTAAAAAACTGTGAAAATGCTACAGTAAAAACATGTTAAATGGTTAATGATAAGTTCCTGTAAAATTTACAGAGAAAAACCGTAAACTGACGTTTCCAGAATTCCCTGCGTTGCATTTCAAATTTTGTTTGAATTTGATGTTTTTTCTTTGAAATAACTAGGTTTCCTCTTTGTTTTTTCTTATCAGTCACGCTTATTAGGGTTGTATGTTACATCTAATGTTGTTAAACTAATGTCAGTTTAATGAGTCTCACCATGACGGTGTTTAGTGCTTGTGTGAATGACACTGTGCACCTTCTATAAATGTTATTATTTAAAATCTGCTTGTGATGGGCTTTGGTTCATCGTGTGACTTTCTCATCATCACCTGCATTTGGTGGTTATCAGTGTATTTCACAAGTACAAAACAGATTTCAGTACTTCAATAGGTGGGTATATAAACATTATATCAGATAATGAAATGACAGTATTTAACTGTAAATTTAAGTTAAAACCTAAAATGTTGTTACCATATTGTTTACGGTTGAATTCTGGCAACCACACCTGCCGTTTTTTTACTGTAAATTTTATGGATTTTTTTTTACAGTGTATTTGCCGTTTTGTTGTAGCCATATACTTTTGTACGTTTTAAATATCCTGTGCATATAGCACTTCATCGTTTATATCATTAGATTTTGGCCAAGTGTATCAAACAACAAGAAAAACTAAGCGCCCGTATAGCTACAATAAAAGTTATATAACCTGTAAAAGTTGCTGCACTTGCTCAGATACAGCTATTCTATTGACAGACAAAATGCAGATCTCTGTCATTGGCTGGTCAAAACCCTTGTAAACTGAGCTAGATTCATTGATTCACTATTTGAGCTTGATTCTCATATAATGTTAAGTGGAAGTGTCTGATAAAATACCAACACTGATGACGCAGTGTTCAATTATTGATCTAACATGAATAATAAACAATAAACAAAATTATCCACCCTTAAATATAGTAAAGTATTAACAAATGTTGATGCAATAAATAGGGTATGATTTAAAAATGTTCATCCCTCCAAAACAGAGAAAACATGAATGTGAATTACCTCTTTGAGTCTGTGCATCTCTCAAAAGTGTTCGGATAATGTCTCTGCACGTTACTAATAGTGAAACTTTAAGTTAATTTTCTTCACGAACAGCGTCGTTGTTACCTCGCTTGTGAGAAGTCAAGTTGTTTTTAAGTTGATGTTACAGATAAAATCATCATAGTAGCGCTAACAACATCAGCACGTATGTTAACGTGTGTGAGGGAGAGACAGTGGGAGAGATAGAGTATGTGCTTTCCGTAGATAAGAAAACATAATTTTGTGGCAAAAACATGGAAATGATCTGACATTTTTTTTCATATTGACTACTATATTTTATTTTTATTTTATTTTTCGGCCAGTGTCATTGTGGGTTTTGGTTATTGTGCTGTTGTAAGACCTTTGAAATAATAGAAATCACTTGGCGAAGTGATAGGGTCATGTAATGCGGTCAAGAGCTGCCTGGAACTATGTTCACCGTGCGTTTCCCTGTAAATAATTGCACACCTTAAAACAGGGGTGTCAAACTAATGCAAACTAATTAAACACACCTGATCCAGCTAATCAAGCCCTTCAGGCTTATTTGAAAACTGCATGGTTTGTGTGTTGGAGCAGGGCTGGAGCTAAAGGGTGCTTCTCAAACAGAAGGCTGCATCCTACCGAGGCTGTGTCCTTCCTAGTTCAGTCTTTCAGAGTCTTGTAGGCTAGAGTCCTCATCGGCATATAAACGCTAGAATGAGACGGTCTAGCAAAGACTAGAATACCCAAGACATGTCACTCGTATAGTTTTGAATGGGGAAAATGCAACACTCAATATGGCCGCTCAATCGCAGGAAGCCCCGCCTTCTGAATGAAAGAGCCAATCACTAATCAGTAAAGTCAACGCGTCACTGCAGCTGCTGTTAGATGTGTCGGTTGCTATAGAAACAGTCAGCGTTTTGAGACGTGCGCTCAGGACTGTGCATGCGCACTGGCTGATTTAGCCTGAAAAATAAGCTTTTTATAACTCTATTTGAGCAAAAGAAACAACATTTATGATACAATTGTCGTCAGATTTCTTTGGTGATTTCAAATATGAAATTTAATTGTAAGCTTAGTGAACAGTTTTGGAGAATTTGATGTTTCCCTATTCAAAGAGATAGGAGCTGCACTTGGATGTCCAAGAGGCGTTTCAAAGATGGCCGCCGAGTGACATGACTCTTAGTTTTCTTAAAGAGACTTTGGGTCTAGTAAGTGTGTGTGGCTACGTCACATATGTTCCCGCCCTCACAGTCACGGCACGAAAACACTAATAAAACTTAGTTTTGGAAAAATACTTTGTATTACAAATTTTATGAAAAATTATATTATTTGGCATTCTGTTAATGCAATACAATGAATCACAGCTGTCTGCAATCTCCCGGTGGCTTAAGTTATTGGCAGTTTAGCATTTAGCAAGTAATTTACACCAAAACAAAAGATAACATCTATCCTTTCATGTCTGAAAACATTATTTTTGGCCTAGATTTCATAAAAAATTCATCCCATGCACCCTTTAAATTCAGCCAAATGAAGGACACGAAACAAAGGCTGCCTTCCAAGGATGCAAGCGATGTTTGATGATATGGCAGCCAAGCTGTTTGAGAAACACCCTCCAGGAACTGAGTTTGACACCAGTGCCTTAGAACGTTCATCAGCCAATCAGATTCAAGCATTCAATGGCCCTGTAGTATAATTTAATATTATACGTTATGCATAATTTAATTCATTATTTTTAATGATAGACTTGCTGAAAATGAATTAAATTCTAAATTTAGAATTTAATTCAGTTTCAGCAAGTCTACCATTAAAAATAAATAAATTAATTAATTAATATGTATATATATATATATATATATATATATATATATATATATATATATATGCATATCTTTATCTGTCTCACTAGCCGTCCGGTCTGAGTGGCCCTAGTCGTTCAGGTCAAGGTCAGTGCGGGAAGGAGCCGTGGAAGATGATGGCGAGCGTTTCCCTCACTGAAGACGTCCAGCTGAATAAAGCGGAGAAGGCCTGGAAACCGTCAGTGATGTGCAGCGGCCATGTCGATGAAGACGACCCTGAGACCCTGAAGACACAGGAGCTGTTCAGACGCATGCGGAGCGTGTTGAACAAACTGACGCCGCAGACTTTCCAGCCGCTGATGAAGCAGGTGACAGAACTGACCATCAAAACAGAGGAGCGCGTGAAAGGAGTGATCGAGCTCATCTTCGAGAAGGCCATTTCTGAGCCCAACTTCTCTGTCGTCTACGCCAACATGTGCCGCTGCCTTACGGGGGTGAGTGTGAGCCAAATACTGTGACCGCAAAAGCAGCTCCTGCAGCGTCTAGTTTGTTTTATCGTCTGTCTCTCATCGCAGCTGAAAGTTCCCACCACGGATAAACCTGGAGTGACGGTGAATTTCAGGAAGCTGCTGCTGAATCGTTGTCGGAGAGAGTTTGAGAAGGACAAAAATGATGAAACCTTTGAGAAGCAGAAGGAGCTGGATGCCGCTACAGGGGTTTGAACAACACACACACACACACACACACACCTGAGCGGACTGATATGTAGGGGTTGTGGCAGGGCAGTCTTTTTGCAATTTTTCTGATTTAAAATTGTGATTTCAATTTTATACTTTTTTTTTTTTCAACTTCCAGGTTTGCTGTGCTTGTTTGTTGGGTTGCACAAATTAGCCAACTATTTTGTGATTTATATATCAATATAACTGTTGTTATTGTTATTATTACTTAATAATATAAGAAATATTAATAATGTAATATTCCACTGTAATATTAAAAAATAAGAAAAATTTCAGAAAAAAATGTAATAATAATTTTTTTAAAAATAATTTTATTTTACATTTTAATTTTATTTATATTTTTTAAAGGTCCAGGTTCTCTGTGCTTGTTAAGCCAGTTTTTTTTCTGTGTGTGTGCATATACAGGTGCTGGTCATATAATTAGAATATCATCAAAAAGTTGATTTATTTCACTAATTCCATTCAAAAAGTGAAACTTGTATATTATATTCATTCATTACACACAGATTGATATATTTCAAATGTTTTTTATTTTTTTATTTTGATGATTATAACTGACAACTAAGGGAAATCCCAAATTCAGTATCTCAGAAAATTAGAATATTTACATTTGAGTTTCAATAAATGACCATCCCTACAGTATAAATTCTGGGTATCTCTTGTTCTTTGAAACCACATTAATGGAGAAGACTTCTGATTTGGCAATGATCCAGAAGATGAACAGTGATGCCCTCCACAAAGAGGGTAAGTCACAGAGGGTCATTACTGAAAGGTGTGGCTGTTTACAGAGTGCTGTATCAAAGCATATTAAATGCAAAGTTGACTGGAAGGAAGAATTTGGGTAGGAAAAGGTGCACAAGCAACAGGGATGACTGCAAGCTTGAGAATACTGTCAAGCAAAGCTGATTCAAACACTTGTGAGAGCTTCACAAGGAGAGAACTGAAGCTGGAGTCAGTGCATCAAGAGTCACCACGCTCAGACGTCTTCAGGAAAAGGGCTACCAATCCACTTCTGAACCAGAGACAACGTCAGAAGCGTCTTACCTGGGCTGTGGAGAAAAAGACCTGGACTGTTGCTCAGTGGTCCAAAGTCCTCTTTTCAGATGAAAGTAAATTTTGCATTTCATTTAGAAATCAAGGTCCCAGAGTCTGAAGGAAGAGTGGAGAGGCACAGAATCCATGTTGCTTGAAGTACAGTGTGAAGTTTCCACAGTCAGTGATGGTTTGGGCTGCCATGTAGAGGTCTGCGCGGATGCACACACGCATATACAGACTGCGCGCATATATAGACTGTTTTTTTAGTCCCGCTCCCGCCAGGTTTTATTCCGCATCCACCCGATCCCACTATATTTTCACTCTTTTTTCACCCGCTGTCCGCTTAGAATAATTTTCTTCCCGACCCGACCGTTCCCGCTAAATTTAAATCTTGTTTCTAGAATCTCACATTTAAATGTCCACTACTGAAAGAGAGAGAGATAACAAATAAAATTGTAGGTTTTTACAAAATTTGTATTTATTTGTATTCGTATAGTCAAAATGCTTTTAACATTTAGCTGTCAACACAATAGAAAAATATGTTGCAGGAAAAAAAAATGTAGGTACAAAAATTGTAGCCTATTTGTTATTTTTATTCAAAATACAAATGTAACATTTTTCTGTACACACAGTTTTATTCAAAATACAAATGTAACATTTTTCTGTAAACACAGTTTTATTCAAAATACAAATGTAACATTTTTCTGTACACAGTTTTATTCAAAATACAAATGTAACATTTTTCTGTACACACAGTTTTATTCAAAATACAAATGTAACATTTTTCTGTACACACAGTTTTATTCAAAATACAAATGTAACATTTTTCTGTAAACAGTTTTATTCAAAATACAAATGTAACATTTTTTCTGTAAACAGTTTTATTCAAAATACAAATGCAACATTTTTCTGTAAACACAGTAGGAAAAGTGTTGCTGAGAGAGAGAAAAAAAGACATTCATTTAAAATGATAAGCAAAAGAACAAAACCGTTGGCTTGTAGCCATTGCGAAATTAAATAACTTTTTTACCTAAAAATTAAACAAAAAATATCCCGACTTCGATTTCAACATCTCTCCTACAAAAGAAAATATAGGCCTATAAATACATATACATACAATACATACAATAATATCTAATAATAAATTGAATGACATTAATGAAATGAATGAAAACTGTTTACTTACTTGCAAAATCATGCTTTTCCAAATTATTTTAAATATCCATGCAGGAAAAGAATGTCACTGACTGATGACGGTTTCAGTACAGAACGTCTCTCCTCCAGAATCCGACCACAAAGGCTGAATGCTCTCTCGGAGGTGCACTCGTGGCCCGGATGCAGAGGATATATCTTGCAAGGTTGCTCAGTGCAGGGAACTGGGAACGATGTGAATTCCACCATTGCAAATGCTTTGTTGACTTGATAGTTCAAGTTTAATGGTCCTGTACTCTTGAATCTGAACATCTAGTGAATTTGATCCACATGATTCCACATCATCCTCCCAATCTGAAAATTTACGGAGAACAGTAGGCCTTTTGGCAGGTGTTGGTTCAACATCCTCATCATGTGTATCAAACTTTAAATCTTCGATCATCTCCTTGACTCCCTGTATCACCTCCTGTCGCCCTCTTACATCCAACATTTTCAAACTTCACAGATTTGGTGTCAGAAAGGTTGCTATTTTATAAAGCATGTGAACCGAATGTGGCGAAGTGCTGTCTGTTGACAGTAATTCTTTCAGCCGTGTCACACAGACGGTTGCAATTTCAGAGAGCAGAGGGTCTTTTGTGGCCAGAGCAGTTTAAAAAAGAGACTACAGAAAAATGTGTTGAATTTGTTTGCCAAGACATTCGACCGTATGATACTGTCTCCGGAAAAGGCTTCACACAGCTTTGGCACTGTGTGCAGGTGCCAAGTCCTGTTGGAAAATGAAATCGGCATCTCCGTAAAGTTGTCTAGCCTTAGTAAATGTCAGTTTGGTTTGCCCCTTTGTGATGAGGCATGAGTGCCGCCTTAAATCCGAGGTTCCAGTCTTGTGACTGCTGAAAGGTAAAACTTTTAGGCATTTATCACATCGCGCAAAGGATAATTTTTTTCCATCTGCGTCTATGACACACGAAAAAGACTCCCATACATCAGACTTGCCTGACGTGGGTTTCTTAACAGTAAACTGACCATTTTCCAGACCATGTTGAACATCCTTTAAGGACAGCGCATCCACACTTTGCTCTGCCATCCTTATTCGGTACAGCCCGCTCCGAGGACCATTATGCAAGTGCTGCGCGCACAAACCTTGCAAATAAAATGCATGATGCAGAAAGCTGGTCCATGCGTGCAGCGTGTGCATAATAGTCCTGAGAGTTGTCAATGAGTAAAGGCAGAGATGCTGTTCTGAAATGAGTCGGGAAGGGGATATTTTTAGACCTCCCACTCCCGTTCATATTATACCGGAGTTACCGACCGCTACCGAGGTTTATTTGGAAATTTATTCCCGTGTCGAAAGAAATCTGGTCGGTTCCCGCAGGAGAGCCGCGGGAATGCAGACCTCTACTGCCATGTCATCTGCTGGTGTTGGTTCACTGTGTTTTCTGAGGTCCAAGGTCAACGCAGCCGTATACCAGGAAGTTTTAGAGCACTTCATGCTTCCTGCTGCTGACCAACTTTATGGAGATGCAGATTTCATTTTCCAACAGGACTTGGCACCTGCACACAGTGCCAAAGCAACCAGTATCTGGTTTAAGGACCATGGTATCCCTGTTCTTAATTGGCCAGCAAACACGCCTGACCTTAACCCCATAGAAAATCTATGGGGTATTGTGAAGAGGAAGATGCGATTGACCCAACAATGCAGAAGAGCTGAAGGCCACTATCAGAGCAACCTGGGCTCTCGTAACACCTGAGCAGTGCCACAGACTGATTGACTCCATGCCACGCATTGCTGCAGTAATTCAGGCAAAAGGAGCCCCAACTAAGTATTGAGTGCTGTACATGCTCATATTTTTCATGTTCATACTTTTCAGTTGGCCAAGATTTCTAAAAATCCTTTCTTTGTATTGGTCTTAAGTAATATTCTAATTTTCTGAGAAACTGAATTTGGGATTTTCCTTAGTTGTCAGTTATAATCATCAAAATTAAAAGAAATAAACATTTGAAATATATCAGTCTGTGTGTAATGAATGAATATAATATACAAGTTTCAATTTCTGAATGGAATTAGTGAAATAAATCAACTTTTTGATGATATTCTAATTATATGACCAGCACCTGTATATATGCACACGCACTTCCGTTCACGTCACTGCCGTTCACCCACCACCAGAGGTCACTCGCTCACCACATTGACTCTTGCACTACACTACTGTTGCATGTCACCCACGGACTACAATACCCATCATCCATTGCACTGACTACACACACACACACACACACACAGCTGATTGCACTGATCACACAGCTTACTTAAAGGAACACTCCACTTTTTTTGGAAATAGGCTCATTCTCCAACTCCCCCAGAGTTAATAAGTTGAGTTTTACCATTTTTGAATCCAGCGCCTGAAAGTAGTCCCCAGCTAGGTAACTAGTTATAATATAGCTGGGGACTACTTTCAGGCGCTGCGTAATATCACTGCGCCTGCTGCGGCCATGTTACGGCAGCAAAGTTCCTTGATTATTACGCCGGAATGAGAGTATAGTTCCTAGCCAAATAGGACTAGAAAATCGCAACTTTTCATTTCCCGCCAGTCTTAGTACACGATATAACTACAGAAGAGTCAAGTTTTAAATAGGAAAACTATCGAAACTCTTTGATCGTTTTTGAACGCGATGCTACTGGTCTAATAGGATTCAATGATCTATGCTAAGCTATGCTAAAAGTGCTATCGCCAGACCCGGAGATCAGCTGAATGGATTCAAAAACGGTAAAACTCAACTTATTAACTCTGGGGGAGTTGGAGAATGAGCCTATTTCCAAAAAAAGTGGAGTGTTCCTTTAAGCCATGGACTTCCTTAGACAAATTGCAGAGTATTGTTCTGCGTATAGCACTCTCCTAGTGCCTTACCGAGCCATTCCGTGTTTCTGTTCAGTTCCAGTATTGTCATGCGTTTATCAATCCCCTAGTGTTAGCTGCGATACGGAACCTGTTTCTTGTTTTCTAGTCTGCGTTCCCTGTTTTTACCCCGTCTCACCGTTCGGACTCTGTTTATGCCTGGCCTGGACTATTGCTCTTGTACCTGGATTATCTCTCTGCCTTACCCTGTTGGATACTGTTCACCGATCGTCGACCCACGCTTGTCCTAGGATTACTCTGAGTCTTGCCCGTGCCAGACCTGTTTGCCGTTGTTTGACCCTGCCTGTGTTTTGACCACGTCACTGTTTAATAAAAGCTTTGCACATGGATCCGCACGTCTCACGTCTCGTTGGCTCCATTACAATTGTATTAGTATCGATTTTTGTTTTTAGTGTTCGTTTTTTTTTTGTATTTTACTTTTTTGATTATAAGTCAGTATAACGATTGTTATAAAAGTATGAAAAAAAAGAAATATTAATATTGTAATAATTCATTGTAAAAAAAAACAAAAAAAAAATGTCTACCAGTGTAGACATGGTGTAAAGTGGAAAATAGATAAATAAGTGTAGAATTGCACTATTTGATTACGTGCATCACTCGGCGTGCAAACAGTGAGATGTTGTGGCAGGCGCAACGCATATGGTGCCTCAGGACGCGCAATCCATTATGATTTAAAAGTGAAGAATAAAATATAATGTATGGTGACAAATAGGTAAATAACTGTAGAATTGTACTGTCTGTTTGCTCGTGTGCAATCGGAGTGTAAACAGTGAGAGATGTTGAGGCAGGTGAAAGTGTTTGGTTAACGGTGAATATTGACCTATCGTGCGTCCTGTTGCCGAGCCCCGCCTTGATGTGATGATTGACAGGTTGGGGGCGTGATTGCCTTGGAATGCATGATCAAATCTACAATTACTTAAACTATATTCATCACGGGGGAATTTTATGAAAATGCTATTTAAACGTCTTAAGTGTAAGTCTCAATGCATTTAAGAAAAATAAAATACATTTAAATCACCATTTTGCTGCCCTTTTGCTGAACCTTTGGCTCAGAATGCATTCTGAAATTCTCACTGCATTTTGCTACAACTGTCACGCGGTATTATGATGAAAATGCAATTCCAAGTGTCCTACCCTTAAGTCTAAATGCATTTAGGAAAAACAGCATTTAAATGATAATTTTGCAACAGTTTTTGCTTGAACATGCTAAACATATCTAATCAATTTGAGTAATACATTTTGCAACTTATAAAGCGTTAAAATATGTTTTTAATTTGCATATTAAAACTAATGTAGGAAATGGCAAATGTAGATTATATAATTGAATTTTCATTTAAATGTCGCACTAAACATTGTACAAATGTATGGGAAAATGTAAATTTAAGTACAGAAAATCATTGCCATTTTACATATTACATTTCAAAATGAATTATGCGCCCCATATGCTTCCATATTTTAAACGTATTATGATTTGCAATTACGATTCATATCAAGAAGACAGTATGCAAATATGTATACATTTATATTTATAATGATATTCTTATTTATTTACATAGTACAAAGGCATTTAAGACTTCACTTCCTGTCTCTGCCCCTTCAGGAAGAGGAGAAGCAGAGGTTGAAGGAGGAGCTCGAGGACGCCAAAGACAAAGCCCAGCAACGGTCGCTAGGCAACATCAAGTTCACTGGGGAGCTGTTCAAGCTGAAGATGCTGACGGAGCCTGCCATGCACGACTGCGTCGTCAAACTGCTGAAGAAGCGGGACGAGGAGAGTCTGGAGTGTCTTTGCTGCCTGCTGTCCACCGTCGGGAAAGATCTGGACCATGAGAAGGCCAAGGTGACACACGCTCATTACATAACTTTTTTAAAAATGTAAATTTAAAATTGTATATAGAATAAAAAAAAATAATACAAAAATAAAAACAACAGAAACATACAACAAAATTAAAAATGTAAATGATAAAATATATAATGATGTTAATGATACGAAAATAAAAATGGGAGAGTGAGGCAATAAAATTATTTTACAGTCTTTGGCAGTTGGATTTATAGTTTAACTATATATTTTTAGATTATTTAAATATATTATTTAAAATATTTATTTCAATAATATATCATTTAAGACTCATGTTGTATTTTTTGTCTTTTCAGCCCCGAATGGATCAATATTTTAACCAGATGAAGAAAATTATTAAGGAGCGGAAAACTTCTTTCAAAATTCGCTTTATGCTGCAGGACCTGCTTGATTTACGACAGCTAAACCATTGGAATAGACTCTAAGTGTGTGATTATTTACTTATTTCCTATTCCTGCTATTATTGTGAACAGTTAATTGATGCACATTATTCTAAATGAAATGATTGGTGCCTTAATCTTTTAATTAAAAATGAAATAACTTGAAACTAAGGTCAAAGATTTTTTTTTTAATGTTTCTTAATGAAGTCTCTTTTGCTCACCAAGGCTGCATTTATTTGATCAAAAATACAGTAAAAAATGGTGAAATATTATTATGATTTAAAATAACATATATTTTAAGTTTTCTTTGTGAATATCTGTTAAAATGTAATTTATGTCTGTGATGCGCAGCTGTATTTTCAGCATCATTACTGCAGTCTTCAGTGTCACATGATCTTCAGAAATCATTCTAATATACTGATTTGCTGCTCAAGAAACATTTCTGATTATTAGCAATGCTGAAAACACTTGTGCTGCCCAATATTTTTGTGCTCAATGAAAGCGATGTTTGATCAAGGCTTTTGGAGGGTCCAAATGATTTGTTGTGCTCTGTTGATAAAAAACTCGTAAATGATCACAGACTCCCGCAACACATGATCTAAGTTACTTAAAGTTCAAGTTTCTATTTTTTTTGCTTTTGTAGTGTCTTCCACCGCTCGTTCGAACAATCACGCTTGGAGTTTGATACCAGAAGATAGACTTTATTATTTATTTAACAAGAATAAAGCCGAGGCCCCTTCTGCAGAAGAGTCTCTCGAATGTCTCTGGGCATACAAGTTTTTAAGGCGGGTTCTTACACATTTGGAGTTTCTCTTATGTATACAATCCCATATTTCACTTACGTATGCAATTCTATATTTCTCCCTAAGGAGAAGAGACCTCCTAGACTTGTTATGGTAAAGGAAAAAGCCACCCTATTTCTCCAGATGTTTTCTTGTCTGCACATTTTTGGCACGTAGACGCTTATTACACAGAGGCCTTAGAACATAATAGAAGATTAAATAGATATATTAATGGCAAGATTCACCTTGATTATTTCAGATCTTTTAACAATAAAAATCTTCTTCATTTTCAGCTTCTTTTTTTTCTCCTACCGCTCTTATTTAAGATTGTGGATGCTTGTCTCTTGTCAAACTTGTACACAAAGTTTCACTGGAAAATAAGAAGAATAAAGTTATTTTTCTTTTTTGATAATGTTTTAAATAGAAGATATTTACAAAGTTATAATTTTAATAAGTTATACTTTCTTTATTTATACAAGGTGTATTTGTTAAATGAAAACTACGAATCGAACAGATTTGCATTTAAAATGGTATTTTCATGTAATTCGATGAACTTCCGGTTTATGCCACGCCCACTTCCGGATCTATCCAAATACAGATACAAATAATTTTGTGTTTGTCACATACAGATACAAATAATGGCTCTGCTGCACACCCCTATAAACTGTTATTAAACTGTAATAATATTTCACCATTTTTTTTATTTTTTTTTGTAATTATTCCAAAATTTTGACATCACATTTCAAAAGTAAAGCAGGTTGCACAGTGTTTAATGTAACATTTTCCAGGTTTTCAGATAATAATGTATAGTGGGACTGTGGTTCTGAGGAATGGAGATGAATATGAAGCCGGTGCTGGTCCTTCTGTCTCTCTGTCTCTGAAAGTGAAGCCGGTGTGTTTGTGGATTATGATGGAGTCCAGCTCTCATATCACTGACAAACTTCAAAAATCCATTATTAAATCACTAGGAACAAATAAAGGCTTGTATTAGAATCACTGAATAATATCAAGCACGTCCATGCTTCATTATGTCATTTAGCACACATGGTGCTAAAATAATACAATAAACATTAATTTAACATAAATTGTAACATAAAAACCGAATAACTGATCAAATAAATATTTCAATAAAAAAAACCCATCAACCAACCACCAAAAAAGCTCCAGCACAGTGAATGCTTGGAAGATGCTGGTTTTTCATTTTCATTTCAAGATGACTTGATCTTTTTCACTTACAAAAACTGTAAATGCAACAATATTTTATAATAGCATTACATGAAATGTCCCATTTAATTTACTAGCTACTCATCAAATAGTAAGGGAATTTAGCAATAACCATTTTACAGGTTTTAACCGTAGCGTCTTTACAGTCATCGCATTAAAATTACAATCTTTTTTTTACAGTGTAAGAATTGTATATTAAGCTTTGAATCCCTTTTTTATTGATTTCCATCATGTTTACCACCAAAAACAATGTTTTCTGTGTATTATCTACACTCTGAAGTTAAAGGTAGACTTTAGATGTAAATTTAGATTTTATAAGTAAGAAAAACTTTAATCTCTGTTGCACAATCTTTGGAAGCACTTTGAATTATTTCGAGGAAGTGTCTGATTGTGTTTGCATACAAAGAATATTATAAAAAGCCAGTGGGAGTTTACTTGATGCGCTTTGGTGTTAATATATAATGTGTTCAATGTAACGGAAGACAAACAAAGAAAACATGACTAATTAACCACTTTGCAGTCAGTTAAGTTAAGTTTTGAAAATTTCATCTATCAAATTGAGGATAAAATTGTTTCAGTTGGCAAACAAACCATAAAAAAGGAATATGATGCCATTTCATGAGTTTCACCAGAAATTGTAGATCACCTTCCGGTCTTTGTTTAACCACAACAAGAGTGCGTCCATCAAGAATAAAGCACAAAACTATTCTTCATTGAATTTGTATTAATGCAATATTGGATACATTTACATGATTTTCAGTTAGCTCAATTCTTATACTCGTTTAAACCTGTGACAAAATAATACAGTATTGCTTTGTGAATATATATATATATATATTTAATCTTAATTCCAAAATCATATATATATATATATATATATATATATATATATATATATATATATATATATATATATATATATATGTATATATATTATTATTATTTTTTTTTTTTTTGTTACAGCAATCTGAGCTACAACCAAAATTCTATATGCTGGAAATGTCTAGCTTCTTAAAAGGTTGTGCTGTTGAATTGCTTTTTCAGTATGTTATTGATCCAGCGGATGTGTCTTTCGGAAAGAAAAGTGTACACAGTTGGTTCCTTGGGATTACCGCATCCTTTCGACCCTGACACCACTCCAACTATGTTTTTCTTACATTCCAGTGGTCCACCGGAATCTCCCTGAAATAGAACACAAGGTTCTTCCTTTAAACAGGTAAAAGGATGATTTCAAAGAGCCTGCAACCAGCCATAAATCAAAGACCACAATAATGACATACCCAACAGATGCCGCTCTTTTCTTGCTTGTTTCCTGCGCACAGCATGTCTTTGGTGATCACAGGATCTCTGTTGTAGTAGCAGTTGCACAGGTCCCTGTCCACCACTGTCACCTCTAACATTTGCAGTTTATCAGAAGGTTTTCTGACTTTAGCATTAGTATTTCCCCAACCTGTCACAACACATTTTGTTCCAGGTGGAACGTCTTGTTCCTTTTTAGGGATTTTTTTAGGTTTCGCTTTCACTTTTTTGCTTAGCTGAAAAAAAAAGACAACACTCAAATGCATGCTGTGAAAAAAAATGAAAAATTCATACACTCACCATGTCAAAACAACAACTACGCTTAATTATTACCTTAATAAGCATGATGTCATCTTGTTTAGTCTTTACATTGAATGTTTTAGGGTACTCATAACTGAGGATGCCAACACGCTGAGTGCCTTTACTCAGAGACAGAGAGCCTACGAGAACCGTCACAGATGTAATGGGCTCTCTGAAAAAAAGAAAACTGATTGTATCTTTAATTTAGACAATTATTTGACAATTATAAAAAAAAAAAAAAAAAAACACTAGCTCTTTCAAGACAAAAAAAAAAAAAAATAGAAAAGGGAAAAAATAGATGCATGACACCTTTGATTACATGCTCTTATTTATAGATTTATATTCTTTCCTGAAATATTTTATTACAAGTAAATAAATAAAAAAAAAAAAAAAAAATAACTACAAATTTTACAAATTAAACACTAATTGTTTAGACAATTATTTTAAGAGGAAAAATAATATTATTATACTATTACAAAATTACTAATATTACAAAATACTAATTTATAGATTTTTATATTTTGTCCTTGGAAGATTATATTATGCTTCACATAGATTGGTTGGCTTACCGTCGGCAATGTGCTGCAGTTAAAACCCACTGGGCTTGAATCAGGATTCCTCCACACTCATGCTTCTGGTCCTTCTGAATGGACACCATCCATGGTTGAAGTTTTTTGACATCTTTGCCTCCAATAATGGACACCTCAGAGCAATCTGGAATAGAGATTTCAAAGGCGATTAGAGATTGTGAACTTTTTAATCAAACTGTGACAGATAAATAACAATTACCTGCCAATCTGAGAAAGGTGAATGCGCAGAAGAAATATACAATCAGATATCTGCGAACGTCCATCTTGCTGCCTGTTCTCTCAGCCAAAAGTCAGTATGTTTCTTCAGACATCCAACAACGTCAAATGTAAGAGCACTGAGGAAATAACTGCTTTTAATGTACGTTTTGGTTACTTTGTGGTCAGAGCGACATCAGAAGGTGTGTACGTGTGGGAGTGTTTGCATGCAATGTGATGCATCTGTTTTTGCACATTTTAACAAGTTCACATTTAGTTCCATTTCTCTGTTTGAAGAATCCAAAACAACAAAGAAAATCTATTATTTTGCAATAATTATCTTATAATCTACTGTCATAAGCTTTCTATAAATGGTGTTCATATGATAGAAGACATTTAAAAAGCATTTTAAAGCGGAGGGTGTAGATAAAGCTCTACTGACTGTATATGTAATTTTGTCCTATACCTCAATTTACATCAACAGAAAGCCACTTCTATGGGACAGTCAATGGGACAGCAAGTGTTATCCCTGAAGATTTCCTAAATAAGGGATTGTATTTTACAAACTGGAACAAGCTTTTATTTTCTGTGGTTATCGACACTATTGATGTTGCAGATCGAATGTAAGAGTCCAACTTTGTCACCATTTAGAGTAAACAGAGAACACTGCAGTATTATTAGATATAAGTTTTCCTCACCTATTAAAATGAGTCTAAGTTCAGACAATGTCTCTTGAAAGAAGTCTCATTGGGGGACATGTAGCCCCCACCGAAATGTGAAGCTAAAGTGACTAACAGTTTTTCACACCTTCAGAAGTAGAGCAGAAGCTTCAAAGCAAAACACAGCTTCAGTCTCCTGCTGCGTGAACTTTAGAAACGTGTGAATCACTGCTGGAGACTCAAATGAAGACTCTGAGATTTTTATTGAGCTTCATGTCAAGACAGAAGAAAAAAAAATCTATAGAGCGAAAATTGACCCGCTTTTATAAGAATGAGTTACTATACTTGCAAATGAGAACATTTTACGTTCTTTGACAAATATAGAGCTTTTGGAAAACTGGTGTTATAAAGAATTTTAAGGGGACTGGTCAATAAAGTTCACATTATCATGATAATATCATGGTAAAAACAATAATGATTTAGATTACAATACAGATACATTCACAACAGTGAAGAACAACAAGTAACTTCTCAGGTAACCGGTTGTAATTCTGTAAAGGTGAACCAAGTGTGCCGCACAAGTCTTGAAAAGTGAAGCCAACATGTTTTGATCTCCCCCTGGTGGTTGGTCCCAGTATAGGTCATAAACCCCGCCCTCTCCATGTAATCTAATGGGACCTGAGAAAAAAAATAATAAATAATTAAATTTCACTTCAAATATTTTTTTTTCCAAATATGTTTTTTTGTCATTTTATGTAGTTTTTATCATGCTGATGTAAGTTCAAGTGTTTGTTTTTTCAATAAGTTTGGGTTTAGTTAGTTATGTGATGCTATAAAAACAGGAGTGTGACGTCATGATTGACAGCTGAGATTAGGCTTGTTTGAGATGCGCCTCGCCTGTAATGTGGTCGAGAGCAGACGGCTGCAGTGAGGGGAGGAGTGAAATAAACACAGTCAAGATGGACAGTTCTGAGCTCTCGAAGTAGAACAGATACCAACGAGATCAAAGGCAGATATCGCTTTATTCTCACTTCTATGCTGTGCTGCTGATAAACATGATATAATTTCAGTTCTGTTGCTTTTATAAATATGATGAACAAGACACTCAAAGTGCTTGCTATTTAATTCCATACGAAAGGCGTATTTATCATCCATTTCTAATTTAATATACAGTATATGTCCTTTTCCAAGATAACAGCTCTGAGTTTTCTCCTGTAATGCCTGATGAGGTTAGAGAACACCTGACCAGAGATCAGAGACCATTCCTTCATCCAGAATCACTCCAGACCCTTTAGATTCACAGCTCCATGTTGCTGCTTTGACACAATCTGTATTTGTAAAAGCGCTATATAAATAAAGGTGACTTGACTTGACTGATTCCTCTCTTCAGGTCACCACTCATTTTCTGCAGGGTTCAGGTCAGAGGACTGGAATGGCCAGCAGAAGCTTGGTTTTGTGCTCAGTGACCCATTTTTGTGTTGTTTTTAAGGTTTGTGTTTGGATTATTGTACGATTGGAAGATCCAAACATGGCCCATTATAAGATTTCTAACAGATTCGGTCACTTATTGATTTTTTTATCTGTTGGTACACTGTAAAAGATGATGCACTGTTAACTTAGTAAAACTACGTTCATCTTACTTATTTGTTTCTGCTCTGCTGACATTACTCAGTTTGATCGAGTTGTTATTACTTGCTGTTACTTAAAGCATTGCAATTAAGTACAATAAACTTTATTTGTGTTCAATGAAAAGGTCGAACATGTGGCTCCTTTGTGCGTGTGTTATAGACAGAGGTGCGCATTAGTTTTTCAGCCTGGTTCTCAAAAGAGAACCTGGAGATTTGGTTTGGTCCTCACACTGCACATAGTGTGACCCATTAAATAAATAAATAAATAAGTGCTGTCAAACGATTAATCACATTTAAAATAAAAGTTTTTGTTTACATAATATATGTGTGTACTGTGTGTATTAATTTTGTATATATAAATACAAACACATGCATGTATATATTTAAGAAAAATTGTTTATATACAAACCTGATTCCAAAAAAGTTGGGACACTGTACAAATTGTGAATAAAAACAGAATGCAATGATGTGAAAGTTTCAAATTTCAATATTTTATTCAGAATACAACATAGATGACATATCAGATGTTTAAACTGAGAAAATGTATAATTTTAAGGGAAAAATAAGTTGATTTTAAATTTCATGGCATCAACACATCTCAAAAAAGTTGGGACAAGGCCATGTTTACCACTGTGTGGCATCCCCTCTTCTTTTTATAACAGTCTGCAAACGTCTGGGGACTGAGGAGACAAGTTGCTCAAGTTTAGGAATAGGAATGTTGTCCCATTCTTGTCTAATACAGGCGTCTAGTTGCTCAACTGTCTTAGGTCTTCTTTGTCGCATCTTCCCCTTTATGATGCACCAAATGTTTTCTATGGGTGAAAGATCTGGACTGCAGGCTGGCCATTTCAGTACCCGGATCCTTCTTCTACGCAGCCATGATGTTGTAATCAATGCAGTATGTGGTCTGGCATTGTCATGTTGGAAAATGCAAGGTCTTCCCTGAAAGAGACGATGTCTGGATGGGAGCATATGTTGTTCTAGAACTTGGATATACCTTTCAGCATTGATGGTGCCTTTCCAGATGTGTAAGCTGCCCATGCCACACGCACTCATGCAACCCCATACCATCAGAGATGCAGGCTTCTGAACTGAGCGCTGATAACAACTTGGGTTGTCCTTGTCCTCTTTAGTCTGGATGACATGGCGTCCCAGTTTTCCAAAAAGAACTTCAAATTTTGATTCGTCTGACCACAGAACAGTTTTCCACTTTGAAACAGTCTATTTTAAATGAGCCTTGGCCCAGAGAAAACGCCTGCGCTTCTGGATCATGTTTAGATATGGCTTCTTTTTTGACTTTTTTGGGTTTGTATTAAACTTATATATAATATAAATTATAAGAATATAAATATATAAATGTGTATACATGTAAATATTTTCAAAATATATACTGTATATGTGTGTATTTATGTGTACATAATAAATATACACAGTACACATACATTATGTAAACAAAAACTTTTACTTTGGATGCGATTAATCGTTTGACAGCACTAATATATATGTGAATAATTACCTGTCAAGATGTTTGGGGAAAACGATATGAAAGATTATTTACTGTCACACGTTTTTGCAGTGGATTGCCCAACATTGCGTTCTTTTATTCCACTTTGACTTCTCTTTCGTTGTTATTCTGTCTATTTCTGTATCTGTGTGTTATTCAGTTGGAGTTTTCACCCAAAATGGCAAGTACTCCAGAGTGCAATCTGGACGACCCACCCCCAATTCCATTGGTTTATAACACGGCAAATCTTATTGGTGTAGACCCGAGCACGCCTTTGTGTACGATTTTGTAATTGATTTGGCCATATTACAGAAATAGTATGTGCTAACTCTAGAATCATAGGCCTCTTAATCTTAATTATTACCTGTTTAGTAACCATGGTAATTTTAGTCAGATTAAGTCCTTTACAAATAAACTCTTGACGACGAAACTCTTGTCTTCAGGCTGCAGCGCTTCATTCATATTTCCTTGAGGATCGGCAGGCCGTGGATCAGCACTAAATTGGGATTTTATACGCAAATGATGATAATTTACTGTATTTTAGAGATGGACAAACACAAGTTAGCCTAGTTGCTCAATGTGTCACAAACTTTTGGTGCTAATAAAAGTGCTAATAAAATGTTTTCATGGCAAGCTCAATGTTTCCTTGTTTATATCTTAATAACATATTTTGAGCCTTACGGTTTTTAAAGGTTACTATCTAATAGTAAATAAGTGTCCTTGACATCAGATATTAAAAATCCAATTATTTATGTATCCACACCCTTATTATAGTGTGTTCGTGTTATAATCCGTGTACGGGATGAATTTAGATTCAGTTATTAACACTCGATCGTTGTACCCATATAGATCTGCATAACTATCGAATATTAAATCACTCAGAGCTGTAAATCTGTGCAATACGTGAGCACTTTTAATGAGTAAAAGAGACCTTCTCTGTGATTATATTTTTTTTTATTTATTAAAGACTATAATAACTATCTAAAATCAGTATGACTAATGTAGTACAGTGATTACTGGTTCTTTTTAAAGGATTGAGCAACAAAGCCAGTAATTTAATTTGTGCATATAGCCTATATAAAAGTATAAATAAAAATGTTGCGGAGAAAATTAACATTTATTGCTTAAATACGCACTAAAGCACATTAATAATAATATTTGCTGTAGGTCAGATTTAATAACAGCTGTTTTAGTAAACAAAAACATTTAAAATAGGCCTTTTTGCAAGAAAAAAAAGAGAGGGGTTTCTTTCAGCACGGTTTTTATTCCAATTATCCACACATAAAACCCCAGTTCACGCTGATAGACTATTTGGTATTATTGCCTTATTTGTCACCGCAGTTGTTCTTTAAAATAAAACCATTCGCGGGTTGGTCCTATGTCTTACTGAACTACAGTGAATTATCATCATATCCTAAGTTATTGCTTATCCACCGATCCTAGAATAAATATATACATATAAATATAACCTACATTATACAAAACAACTAAATCTCAAACAGTGGATAATTTTTATCAACATCGTCCAGCTAAAACTGCTCAATTTTTAAGTATGTTTGCTTCATGTACAGTGAAAAGTGCGATAATATGACTTCATTTAACATGCAACCCACCTGTTGAGATTGAGGACCACTATTACGTTCATCACACAGAAACATAATTAATATTTCTCATAGGTGAGGCTATTTGTAGCACAGGTAGGACTATATCATGGCCACGAATTAAGAATTTGTTCCCCAGACTGAATTCGTGAGCCGCTCATATTACACAGCTCTGTTCTGCCCGAAATACTCGGAGATGTCGGTGTACTGACGAAACATGCTACCTATCAGATTGTGCTACCAATAATATATTTGCATTGTTTTAAGGGTAGGTTTAGGGTAAGGGTAGGTGTGAACGGATAGGTTTAGGGTAGGGGTAGGTAAAAAGCCTCAAAGCACATGAATAAGATGCTGGTAGCACAATCTGATAGGTAGCATTTTTCGCTATCAATTTGTGCTACCTATCTTTTTAATGGGAGGTACCACAATCTGAGCGGGTAGCACAAATCATCAGAACACTGCCACCAAGCGTTTGATAGGAACTTAATCTAACTAATTCGTCATAAAAAAAAACAAAAAAAAAACACATTTGCTAATTGATTCCAACTAAAATCGCTGTTGTTGGCACTTAATATTTCTGTAGTACAGCCAAACAGCATAGATCATTCATAAAAACGTATATAAAAGAATGCTCATGCGCAAATTTCTATACACCAATAAGCTTTGCTGTATTATAAACCAATGAAATTGAAGGTGGGCGGAGCGACACGTGTCGCCCCACCTTAATGTGTCGCCACGCCCCGTCGTCCAGGGTGCACTCTGGAGCTACTCCAAAATGGCGCCCGCGCGACCGAAGCGCCACCTAGCGGCTGTTACCCGAAAAGCAGCAGAGTTTCTCCTCTTGGTCTTCTACTCTTTGAGGCGGCGCTCGGCTCCCTCTGGTGGCGCTGCTGAGACATTACATGCTGAACAACACACGTTCAGATACTGTACATATACAGGAACACATTTCTGCATTTATAGTGAATGTGATCAAATAAATGAAAACGAAGACATTCTAAAGACATGTAATTATAAAGTGATCAGTATAAAAGTGTTTTTGGATTAAGTCTGTGTCACAGGTCTCTGTTTCATCTGTTAAATTAATCTACAATAAATCAGAATTTAATTCTGGGATCAGTATACTGTATAAGGATCTTAATGAAATTAACTTTTCTATAAATATTACATTTTCTCAAATGGACAAACAAAATCAGCAATGAGTCCTAGGCTGGTTAGATAGACTAATTAAGGTATAAGTATAATAGCATTTCAGGTGAAAGGTTAATGAGAGGGCCAAGGCTTGCATTAATTAATAAAATTAAGATTAATTTACTTGTTTACTCCCACGAATGAAAGGATTAGCATATTTACTGCTGATTTGAACACTCATAATAAACCCATGAATGGTCTTTAAAACAGTAAATATGGTCATTCTGGATTTCATGCTGATATTGAATTTAGCATGCAAGTCATATTCCACCATTTGTGTTACAGACATACTTTCTCTTTAAACTTTTAAAGGTTTCAAATTTATGAATATAACTTAATTCACTTCTAAGTAATTCTGTTCTATTTTTATAGTAAAACTTACCTCATTTTGACATTGTGTTAATATGTGGCATGGTACTATGGTAAGATCATGTTTTCTGGACACTACTATGAACATAATACCATGGTATTTTTATGAACCTTAAAGTAACATGTACATACCGTTGTATATGAATATAGTAATCATACAGTTATATGATACATATCAAGGTATTAACAACTGATGTATTACAGTAATATCACAGAACATGAGAAAATGTAATTATAGCATATAGATTTTAAAAATTGAAAAACAAATGATAAAAAATAGCAGCACAAAATGTTTTCAAAATTGTAATTATAAACATTTATTTTTTATAAATCATTAATTATTTTAATCTTGTATTTCATATTAGGAGTGTAAATTCATTTGTTATAATTGACAGGTGTGATGATCAGTGGGCTTGAGTTTTTACCTCCTTCATTAAGGCATGGGCAAAATAATGGATAGAGTTTGTCAGTGAAAGACTGAGCAGTGAAAGAGTAGATATGAGAGCTGGACTCCACATCATAAAAGGAGACCAGACCCTCCTCATAATCCACAAACACACCGACCCGCTGCGGCTTCACTCTCAGAGACAGAGACACACGAGGATCATCACAGGCTTTATATTCATCTCCATTCCTCAGAATCACAGTCCAGTATCCATCACTGGGTCTCAGTGTGATCCGTCCCTTCCTGTTAATGGATTCTCTGGCCACTCCTAAATCCCAATCAGTCTTTCCCTTCACCTGCACCTCAAAATAAAATCTTCCTGAGGAGAATCCCTCCTTTCCCAAGACATCTGGACATCTATCAAATCTCTCTGGTTTGTCTGTGAGTTTCTGTTTAATGTCTCCACATCTCACTTGTTTTCCATCATCAGACAGAATGAGTTTAGGATGAGCTGTATCAGGATCCAGAGTCACATCCACTGAGAAAACACAGAATATCAATCACAACTTCACAATACACAGATATTCTGTGATGATGATGTTTTAATATTTAATCCAGTGTTTAATCAGATTGTAGTGCAGTAATGAAGCTGTGAGTGTATGAATGTAAACTAGTGTAGTGCAGACAGCACACTGTACCTGCATACTGCTGCATCCACTTCAGCTCTGTAGAGACACATGACAATAAAACATAATCAGATCTGAAGGTTAGGGTAGAGTGGGTGTTTACCTCAAAATAACCACAAGATAAAGTCAAGATAATGTTTATTGTAACTATGGACTACGTTGACGAGAGTGATGTAGTAGTTTTCATCATGAAGCTCACACTGGTGATGTATCGGAGAGAAAACAGATTTCACTGTAAATGATCTAATTATAAACAGTAAGAAAGTGTTTTAAAGCTTGTTGTTTTGTAGAAAATCACAGTTACATATGATATGAAAACAGTAGGCCTGTAGATAGTGAGTACGTGTTATTAACACAAATATAATTATATTTTCAGAATGACATATTTTTTTTCTCAAACATAGTCTGTGGAGTAAAACACCCCCCAGGGAGCAATGAACAATTACTGTAGTTATTCTGTTCTGAACATCAAATCCTTTATTTTTCAATCAAATGTATTTTAACTAGTTGTTTGAATAAAAATATTTGGATTTTATATTTAAAAATTACCTCATGTTAGCATGTGTCACGGCCCTGCTGGTCTGCCCTGGTTGGCCACCAGATGTCACTGTGTAGCACATGGCTTATTGTTTGTTGTTGGTGCCATGTGCTTTTCTGTCTATTGTCTGACCCCACCCTCCTTGTTATCTCATTATTGTTTCAGTTACTTCACCTGTGTCCTCCTCGTTTGGCTCCCCATATAGTATCCTGGTGTCTGCAGTTCCGTGCTGTTTCGTTGTTTAATGTTGGGTGTTTTATGTTGGAGATTTTGGTGTCGGGTGTGCTGTGGCTTTCTGCCGGCCTGCATGTTTTCCCCCTCGGGGTGGTTTTTGTTCTTTTTTTTGTTGCTTTTTGTTATTAAAAGACCCGCTTTCTCCTGCACTTGAGTCCTCGCCTCATCTCTTGACCGACCCGTGACAGAACGAAACAGCCAAATGAGGACTCAGCGGAGAATGGGCTCACACCATCCACCAGCCTCTAACGTCAGCAGCCCCCTCTACCAACGCATCCTCCAGTTCCAGGCCCTGAGCTCCCTCCGTCAGCAGGGCACTGACGTGAGGAAGTTTGCCCTGAGGTTCTGTGGTGCAGCAGAAGGTTTGGGGTACAATGATGCGGCCCTCAAGGACCTTTTCAATAGTGCCCTTGAGGAGCCCCTCAAATGGTGGAGGATGAGGGGGTTGGACCACCTGACGTTTGGGGAGTTTGTGGAGTTCCTGGCACGTTCCCCAGCTAGGGTGGCTGGAGTGCCTCAGGCAGTGCTCGCCGAAGCTGCAGCGCCTCCAGTGGTGGCCGACAGAGCTGCAGAAGCCGCAGTGCCCCCAGTGGCGGCCGACGAAGCTGCAGAGCCCCCAGCGGCAATCAAAGGGGCGTCAGAGGCCTTGTCTGCCGCACCCAGTACCTTCAGCCCGCTCCCAGAGCATCCCGGGCTGATACGAAGCGTGCAGGAACCCCCACTGATGTCATTGCGAGCGGCATGGTCTGCTCGCGGTCCTCTCAAGGCAGCGATTCCCGCTCACAAAGCTCCCGAAGCGGCGGCGCCCGCTCACAAGGCTCCCGAAGCGGTGATGTCTGCTGAGCTGTTCTCCGAGGGGGCGGGGCTCATCTCAGGCCTTCCCGAAGAGGCGGCGCCCGCTCACAAAGCTCCCGAAGCGGCTCACAAAGCTCCCGAAGCGGCGGCGCCCGCTCACAAAGCTTCCGAAGCGGCTCACAAAGCTCCCGAAGCGGCAGAGGCCGCTCACGAGGTTCCCGAGGCGGCGGTGTCTGCACACAAGGTTCCCGAGGCGGCGGTGTCCGCTCACAGTTCCTCTGAGGCGGCGTTGCCCGCTCACGAACCTCCCGAGGCGGCGGTAGCCATTCACGGTCGTCCCGAAACGGCGGTGGCCGTTCACGATCGTCCAGAAGCAGCGGTGGCCGCTCACGATCGTCCCGAAACGGCGGCCGTTTACGATCGTCCCGAAACGGCGGTGGCCGTTCACGATCGTCCCGAAGCGGCGGTGGCCGCTCACGATCCTCTCAGGATCCCCGAAGCGGCGGTGTCCGCACACAAGTTTCCCGAGGCGGCGGTGTCCGCACACAAGTTTCCCGAGGCGGCGGTGTCCGCACACAAGGTTCCCGAGGCGGCGGTGTCCGCACACAAGGTTCCCGAGGCGGCGGTGTCCGCACACAAGGTTCCCGAGGCGGCGGTGTCCGCACACAAGGTTCCCGAGGCGGCGGCGTCCGTTGGGTTTGTCTCCGAGGGTGCAGGGCTCATCTCAGGCTTTCCCGAGGCGGCGGTGTCCGCTTCCAGTCCCTCCGAGGCGGGGGTGCCCGCTCACAAGGCTCACAAGGCTCCCAAGGAGGTGGAGCCAGCCATTGCCCGCTACGGGGTGGCAGCTCCACACACACCGCTGATGTGGCCGCGGGCTCTGCCCTGGGTCCCCATCCCGCCGGCGCTACCTCGGCCCCCAGGTCCCCCTCTGCCGCTACATGGGCCTGGCCCACCATCTCTCCCCCTTATCCGCCTCTGGCACACCTCCCTCCTAGACATTTTTTATTTAAGTTCTAGTGTGTGGAGCGTCTAGAATCCGCTCCTTAAAGGGGGGGTTGTGTCACGGCCCTGCTGGTGTGCCCTGGTTGGCCACCAGATGTCACTGTGTAGCACATGGCTTATTGTTTGTTGTTGGTGCCATGTGCTTTTCTGTCTATTGTCTGACCCCACCCTCCTTGTTATCTCATTATTGTTTCAGTTACTTCACCTGTGTCCTCCTCGTTTGGCTCCCCATATAGTATCCTGGTGTCTGCAGTTCCGTGCTGTTTCGTTGTTTAATGTTGGGTGTTTTATGTTGGAGATTTTGGTGTCGGGTGTGCTGTGGCTTTCTGCCTGCCTGCATGTTTTCCCCCTCGGGGTGGTTTTTGTTCTTTTTTTTTGTTGCTTTTTGTTATTAAAAGACCCGCTTTCTCCTGCACTTGAGTCCTCGCCTCATCTCTTGACCGACCCGTGACAGCATCAAGTAGTTAGCTAGTCAGTTAGCATCAGCTAACAAAATGTTTCAAATAGGCTATTATAATTTTGTAATTCATAATTATTGATTATATTCTTTTTAATTTTAAGCAAAAACTCTGTCTGTATCTGATTTTGCTGTAATTGTTTAAAGTAAATTGCTCTGAAACACTGGGGGGCATTGTACACCACCCATGGGGGCGTTTTGCCTCATACAGTAGGTGGAGTAAAACACCCCCTTAGTACAAATTTAATTTTTGTTAAAAATCTAATAACATGAAAAAACTGGACATTTTTCATACTTTGTTTATAATTTGTGTCATTGTCACTAAAACTATTAAAACTTTTCTGAACACATTTAACTTTTGTTTCATAGAAAACAACTTACACAGTCCTTAAGAGAGGCGTTTTCTCCCACTCTACCGTATATTTAAAGAATTGAGTAAATCATCATGTTTCTATCTGATCAGTGTATGTATTGATGTACCAGTTTGTGTGAGTTTGTCATCTATAGTGTCCTTCAGTTGGTTCAGAGCTCTCCTCAGAGTCTCCAGACTCTCATGAGTCTTCATACTGATCTCAGGCCAGTTCCTGGTGTTTCTAGGGCTGCACAGGGATGAGTGAATCTACAGCAGGAGAGAGGAGAAATCATTCAGCATGGGGAGTGTTATGGTGTCATATACTGCATTATCATTGATCAGAGAGATCATGTTGACTGACCTGTAGGAGGTGGAGGTGATCTTCAGTGTGTGAGAGCTGCTCCAGCTCAGTGTTTCTCATCTTTAGCTCAGTGATCTCCTGCTCCAGCTCTTCAATCAGCTCTTGCTCCTGTTTCTCTGCTGCTTTCTGCTGCTCCTCCATCATCTCCAGCAGTTCAGTCTGACATCTCTCAATGGAGCGGATGAGATCAGTGAAGAGCTCGACACGGGCTGCTTTCTCCTTCTCTGTGTTTCTCTGGTCAACCAGGACAGTCAACTAATTATTAGTGGTGTTTAATCTGTGTTACTATTGCTCATGCTTTATTTTAATTTTTTTACATACATGTGTTTTTAAGGGGTTTCAGAATCCCTCAACTGAAGTATAAACTTCATCCTGCACCGTTTGCACTGAATGATTCTCAAATCATGTGTTTTTCAATCATTTTGAAGAGACGTGTGCTATTACTTTACAAAGTGATCAGGTAATCACAGCCATGATGATATTCAGATCAACAATATAAGTGTACAACAATAAAATAAATAAGATGTTAAGTAACTTACATTTTAGACAAATTATTGTCAGTTGCCTTGTTTGTATTTGCTCTGATTCCTGAATAATATACTAGTTTCAAACAAAGCTGCAACAAACTGTAGTTTTGATTCATTCCTGTTTTTGAATGAATCATTTGAGTGAATAAATCAAAATCAAAGACTCAATCATGAAAAGAGTCACCAACTACTGGTGTAACAATGTAACTGTCACGAATCCAGTCTGTGCACTTCCGTTCATTCACCACCAGAGGTCACTCGCTCATCATATTGACTTTCACACCACACATCTCAATGGACTGCGTTTCCCATCAGCCATCTCACTAATCACACGCTCACCTGATCACACGCACACAGCTGTAACCAATCACACACTCTATTTAAGCCATGGACTTTTTCTCCCTCGTTGCTGAGTATTGTATGCATTATCGCTGCCCTACAGAGCCCTATTAGTTTTCCTAGTCTTGCCTTGCCTTGCCTTGCCTTGCCTTTGTCGGATTGTGTTTTCCCCTGCCAGGACTATCGCTGACGTTTTGATTTACCTCTTCTGTCTCGCCCCTTTGGATACTGTTCGCCGATCGTCGACCCACGCTTGTCTCTGTTTACTCTTTGTCTCGCCCATGTTATACCTGTTTGCCACTGTTTGACCCTGCCTGTTATGACCATGTCTCTTGCCAATAAAAGTCTGCAGATGGATCCTCACGTCTTGTCAGCCCCGTAACAGAATACTCGGCCACACAAGGATCCAGCGGCTTTTCACGCGGACATTGGCCAGGTATGAATGTGGCTAGCCTGTTATTAGGCCTCGAGCAGGGCACGTGATTGCTCGAGGACAATGTGCAAGAGTATTTAGATGTCGCTTATTTTTCTGATCTGCCAGACTGTGCCCTGATAGACTTTTTTTGCAAGGGAATTAATCAGCCGTTAAAGTCACAACTCATTCAAGAGGGACCTCGGGCTTCACTTAGTCAGTTTATTGATTATGCTCTTATATCTGTTGGCTCTCCTTTCACTGTGGGTGTCGCAGAGGATGAACGCGAAACTGCATCTGTGCCTGAAATGGCGGCTGCTGAACTCAGTCAGTCACAAGCTCCGGGACATTCTAGTTTAATGATTGCTACACCAGTTATTCAGTCCGCATGTGTAATGGTGGCTGAACCAGAGCACGCTGACGAAATGGCTGCGACAGCAGAGCACGCTCACAAAATGGCACCCACAACAACACCCCATCATGTCCTTGCTACCAGTCATGAGTCAGGTCAAGCCACAGTCGATCTTAAAGAGCCAAGTCAAGTCACCATTGATCTTCATGAACCCAGTCAAGCTACCGTTGATCGTCATAAGTCAAGCCAAGTCACAGCTTCTCTTCGTGAGTCAAGCCAAGACACATCTGATCTTCACGAGTCAAATCAAGTCACAGTTGATGTTAAAGAGCCCAGTCAAGTCACCGTTGATCGTCACGAATCAAGCCAAGTCACAGCTGACCGTCCAGAGTCGGGGTCACGTCTCCGCTGACCGTCCAGAGTCGGGGTCACGTCTCCGCTGACCGTCCAGAGTCGGGGTCACGTCTCCGCTGACCGTCCAGAGTCGGGGTCACGTCTCCGCTGACCGTCCAGAGTCGGGGTCACGTCTCCGCTGACCGTCCAGAGTCGGGGTCACGTCTCCGCTGACCGTCCAGAGTCGGGGTCACGTCTCCGCTGACCGTCCAGAGTCGGGGTCACGTCTCCGCTGACCGTCCAGAGTCGGGGTCACGTCTCCGCTGACCGTCCAGAGTCGGGGTCACGTCTCCGCTGACCGTCCAGAGTCGGGGTCACGTCTGGGCTGACACACCTGGATCATCAAGGTCAGTCTTCCATTATCCCAGTCTGATATCCAGTGTGAGGGATTCACCGCTGGTGTCTGCACGTGCAGCTGGTATCCCCAAACCCACTAACTCTAGCCCTCCTGTTCCTGAACTGATTCCCCTGTCTGAGACGCTTCCCCTGATGGGGATCGCATTTTGGTGTGTTTGGGCTGCATACACCACCACAGAACTCCCAGAGGTGGCGGCGTCCACTATGATGTCTCTAGAGGTGGCGGCTGACGCTGTAGAACCTCCTGAGGTAGTGGCGCTCACTGCTGTGTTCCCTGAAGTGATGGTGCCCGCTGCCGTTTCTCCAGAGGTGGCGGTACATGCTGCAGAACCTCCCGAAGCGGCGGTGCTCACTTCAGCTCCTCGTATGGTGGTGGCGCCCAGCAATGAACTCTCAGCCTGTTGTGTTGCGGTCGAAGAGACCATTACTGAACTCTCCCTGTGTCCTGTGTTTACCACTGTAGAACCTGCAGAGGTGGCGGCAACCGCCGCAGAACCTCCAGAGGTGTCAGCGGTATCCGTCAATGAACTCTCGTTCTGTCCTGTCACGGCAATGGAGGCCATCAATGAACTATCGTTCTGTCCTGTCACGGCTATGGAGGCCGTCAGTGAACTCTCGTTCTGTCCTGTCACTGCTATGGAAACTAACTATGAACTTCCTGTGTTCCCTACCTCAGTCCTTGTGTCTGTGCATGTTCTGTCTCCTCCTTGTGTCTCCGTTCTCCCTAGGTCCCAGGCTCTGCTGTGGGTTCCTGATCCACCGTGGTGGTCTTCTGCTCCACCTGTTCCATCTGCTCCACTGTGGTGGTCCACTATCTGGCTCTGGTGGTCTTCTGCGCCACCCTGGTGGGGCTCTGTCACGAATCCAGTCTGTGCACTTCGGTTCATTCACCACCAGAGGTCACTCGCTCATCATATTGACTTTCACACCACACATCTCAATGGACTGCGTTTCCCATCAGCCATCTCACTAATCACATGCTCACCTGATCACACGCACACAGCTGTAACCAATCACACACTCTATTTAAGCCATGGACTTTGTCTCCCTCGTTGCCGAGTATTGTATGCATTATCGCTGCCCTACAGAGCCCTATTAGTTTTCCTAGTCTTGCCTTGCCTTTGTCGGATTGTGTTTTCCCTGCCTGGACTATCGCTGACGTTTTGGTTTACCTCTCCTGTCTCGCCCCTTTGGATACTGTTTGCTGATCGTCGACCCACACTTGTCTCTGTTTACTCTGTCTCGCCCATGTTATACCTGTTTGCCACTGTTTGACCCTGCCTGTTATGACCACGTCTCTTGCCAATAAAAGTCTGCAGATGGATCCGCACGTCTCACGTCTCGTCAGCCCCGTAACAGTAACCTACAGAAAGAGTCGCTGTAAAATCCCCAACACTAATACACCGAGTGCTTCTCAAAACTCAAATTAATGTTTCCTGATTTCCTCCGTCCTTCAGTCCATGACCCAAAAACTGATCAAAGTTATCTTGAATGACAATTAAATTCTCTAATTGCGTGGAACGAGGAGTGAGGCATAGGCGTAAATCCCCTAAAAATATCATTACAAGCAACTCTGTGTAATGAAAATAATATAATGGACATATACTTAAAATAACTGTGAGTAGTAAAACAAAATAAATGCAAAAAAAACGTTTTAAGTTCAGAAATGTTTTGATTCCCCCCTCCCTTGCCTCACAGTGGTTTGGTCCACGGCTTGCTTTCCTCTTTTACGATATATACATATATATATATATATATATATATATATATATATATATATATATATATATATATATATATATATATATATATATATATATATATATATATATATATATATATATATATATATATATATATATATATATATATATATATATATATAGACATAGACACAGACACAGTCCGGTCACTCCGGTGGGAGAGAGCAAGTTCCTCAGTAACAGTGAGTTATGTGTAAGTAACAGGCTGTCAAGGCCATTTTATTCTTTAAACATCGGGTGAAATGATTCTCTCTTTAATACAAATGATGCTGGATCATTAATAAATTAGTCATGACAAAAAAAAAAAAAGATATCCGATGTTTTTTCTATGAGCGATTATAAGGTTAACAAGCTTAATACCGTAGCTTGTCACCTACTACAACTAGCATGGCGATAAGCCTGTGTGTGTGACTGATATTAGGCTAATATTGTAGACCTACCGATGTGTTGGGTTTTGCTCAGTATGATGTTAAGTGGAAGATCAGTGGGCTTAATGCGGTTGAATATCTAAAGAGACGTACTCTGTTTCAGACGAAACCTAAAATACTATGGAGGACGCAAAATAATAATTAGAATTATACCCATATATGAACCATATGAACCGAACTCCTATTTAAACACGGTGCATGCTGTGTACACATCTATCCTTACAAGTACAATTTTGGCTGTATTATTTGTGTCCCCTTCAAAAATTGCTCTTGAGGAATTTTATGTTTATTGTCCCCCCCTACTGTTAGATGAAATTTACGCCCCTGGAGTGAGGAAGCCTTCAGAGGAGCTATATGAGAGTGCAAGGAGTGAATTTAATTCCTTATATAATTACTTCTGAAGCCAAAACTTAGGAACTCTTACAATGCAAATGTCAGGCCACAAAACAAAACTCTCTAATCAGACAAGAAGATCTGAGAGAAAGACCATTTGATCATCGGTCCCCTGGACTCATGATACCGGTCACTGAAAGTTTACAAAGAAATGCCAAGAACTCAAGTTGCTACTCTTACATAAAATATTTACTATATCTTAAGAATTAATGATCTTAACCCTTTCATGTTTGGTATAATTTTAAAGGTCTCTGTGTGATTGGTAAAATGGTCTCAATTTCACAGTAGTCACTTATATTATGAGAAATATTGAAAACCTGAGTGAATTCTGTGATTCTGATGTGGGCGGTCTCCCTTCAAAATCTGATAAACATTGCAGGTGTGACCATTTGGAGCACGAGAACAGCTCCTAGAGAGGTTTCTCATCCCCCATACACAGATCTAATCCATTTTGGGGCAAAGAATAAATGTTTATGGGCCTTTTGTTCTGGTAGTATTTAAGGGAAAGTTGCAAATCAGTCAGCGTGATTCTGTAGCCAGAATGAGCCCATAGTGTGGTGTGTCTCTAAACTCCATACTATATATTTTCTAAGGTCTGGTGTGCATCATTTACTCTTAGATTAATCTTTGAGAGTTTGTTGTTCTGTATTGAGATGATTTGATATTTTTGAATTTGTTATATAATTGGCGAGATACAATTTTACCTGACCAATAATAAATTGTTATATTTGATTTATTCTGATCTCTTCTGAAATATTTTTTTTCCAGTAGATTAGAGTTGTAGTCTAGTGTTTCCACAAATCTGCGTCCAGGACAGATCATACTGAAGTACCAATGAATGAAGCGGGGGCTCGTCATTAGGGATCTTCTGATTTCTGTCTGTCACTGACTTAACAAGTTACAGTTTTCATGATTATGGAAAAAATACACTATTTATTATGTGTTTGCAGGGTGCAGCCTATTTAAAGGTATTATAGTCACCCTGTATCCTCTGAGTGAGATCAACTGGCGAGTTTGTGCCGTGCGTTCACAGTTGGCCAGTGAATTGCTAAGCGACACTAGGTCACTAATGAACGAAGAATAATCAAATATCTAAATTAATATACAATCGATATCTGTGATCAGTTTTTAATTAGAAGTACAGTCTAAATTTAATGATCACTTGAAATTGGAGTCAGATCAAGCACGGAGCTAGACTAAAATTGAAACTAAATCCAGATAAATTCAGAGGCGCAAGTAAAAGACCGAACATGCATTAAACCTTCGACCGGGCCGCTGGATTCTGTTGTTTGGACCAGCGGGTGGATCCTTACAAGAGGATAAACAGATGTGTTCAATACCAAAGTCTTTCTTTTAAAAAAATATGGTGCACATATAAATTTTCCTCCCACATCTGTCACAATAACTTTAACTTATGTTTTCCCTTTGCAGTTAAATAAATCATATATTTCACTTATCTTAACAGGGCATCTTGCTTTAATAATATTTATTATGGATGTTTTATGTATCCAAACTTCAACACATAATGGCAGATCACGTAAATGCAGCTGATGATGCTCTGAAGTGATGCTCCAGTGATCAAGAATATTTCAATACACAAGTTTTCCTTCGATTTCTCCTTCGTTGAATCCTTCCTACGCATCTTAAGGTGGTGGAGTTAATGGCAGGTTCACACTGAACAATTTTTGTTGTAAAATGACACAAAAGTGTTTATAAGGAACTGGTTTTGGTCGCCTACACCCTTCATTCCTTCAAAGCTCTCACTCTCGAGGGTAAACACTTAAAAGGCATTAGGGCACAGGGACGAGCCCTTCAGAATAGAAAACAGCCACCGAACTATACATCTACAACAAACTGATATATAATATTTAAATGCATTTTATTATTTCATTATTTTAAACTCACTTTTCTGACTTCTGCTGAGTGTTTGATGTCTTGAATCTTCTTGATTCTGTTCTGGATCGTCTGCTGCACGTCTTTCTGTGTCTTCATCAGTTCAGTCTATAGAGAGAACAACACAGACTTGTTGATCATAACACAGATTATACTTACAATATGTTTTCATAATGAGCTTTTATTTCACAACATGAAATAAAATCTGATTCCTTATTATATGATCCTTTTAAAAACAGTTTTTAGCAACTTCTACCTTCTTCTGTTCACTCTCCTCTTCTATAGGAACAGTGTTGTGGTTCTTGTGGTCTTTAACGATGCAGATCGAACACACACACGTCTGATCATCTCTACAGAACAGATCCAGAGGTCTCTCATGTTTCTGACATATATAGTCCTCCAGATTACTCACAGGATCCATCAGTTTGTGTTTCTTCAAACCTGTCACTCTCAAATGAGGCTCCAGATGAGTTTCACAGTAAGAGCTCTGACACACCAGACACAACTTCAGGGCTTTCTGCTTTCTTTCCTCACAGACGTCACACAGAACTTCAGCTGTTTTCTCAGGACTTTTCTTCTTATAGTGATCTACGAGCTCTCGGAGTGTGGTATTAATCTTGAGATCAGGTCTTTGCTTGAATGTTTCTTTACAGTATGGACAGCTGCAGGTCTGGCTGTTGTTCCAGCACTTATTCAGACAAATCTTGCAGAAGTTGTGTCCACATGGAGTCGAGACTGGATCAGTGAACACCTCCAGACATATCGAGCACTGAATCTCCTCAGACAGTGAACTGATGGAGGATGACATTACTGGAAAGAGATTAATTAGGATCAGTGTGCATGTAAACTCCAGTAATGTTTATAAAGAATCCCATGATGCAGCTCATAAAGCTGGTTGAATGTAAAGAGTGTTTAGAGACAAATGTGGCCCTGGAGCACAAAACCAGTCTTAAGTCGCTGGGGTATATTTGTAGCAATAGCCAAAAATACACTGTATGGGTCAAAATGATTGATTTTTCTTTTATGCCAAAAATCATTAAGATATTAAATAAAGACCATGTTCCATGAAGATATTTTGTAAATTTCCTACCATAAATTAAAACTTAATGTTTGATTAGTAATATGCATTGCTAAGAACTTCATTTGGACAACTTTAAAGGCAATTTTCTCAATATTTTGATTTTTTGCATCCTCAGATTCTAGATTTTCAAATAGTTGTATCTCTGCCAAATATTGTCCGATCCTAACAAACCATACATCAATGGAAAGCTTATTTCAGCGTTCAGATGATGTATAAATCTCACTTTCAAAAAATTGACCCTTATGACTGGTTTTGTGGTCCAGGGTCACAAATATGTACAATATCATGTAGTCAGCTCGTCATTATTGCAAAGTGAACCCAGAAAAGCTCATTACACGACCACTTACCTAATAAATGAATATATGAACAAGAAATATTGAATTAAGCTGAAAATATTTAATTATCTGCTGTACTCATTAAATAGTAAAAGTCATTCATAAACTTATTTTATAACATTTTTCTGGGTTATTAACTTACATGGAGGTGCATGTTCAATACTTCGTCTCCTGCTTTTTCTTGCTTTTGTTGATGTTGGTGAAGATTCTGCCATTGTTTTTATCTCTTCAAGACAAAACAATTTTATACAGTAAGTTATTTTCTCTTTTTCAGACTTTTTGACTCAAGACCATTTATTCAATATTTACATTAAAGTGTTTAAATCTCATGTAAGAAGTGAAAGTGATGGAAACACAATCATTCATTTGAAACACAGCGAGTGAATCATAAACTCACCGAACAATCTGAACTATGACCTGCTGTTTAGATTAAAGACAGTACAAAGAACAAGTGATATATTTTCCAACAAACATACACACACACACACACACACACACACACATATACATATATATATATATATATATATATATATATATATATATATATATATATATATATATATATATATATATATATATATATATATCTGGTTGGATTACAAATTTGTAAAATGTTAAATCTAGATTCCAGTGTATCAGTACACAAACTGAAGAAGTTATATACATTGTATTTAGCATTTATGGTGAAGATGATGACATCAGATGAACGACTGTGATATACAAAGTTTGTAGCAAGAGGTTCCTGTCAGTTCCTGTTCTCTTATTTTAAGTGAAATGAGCCAGATGACGGAGACTCTCACCTTTTGTTTGTAATGGCTCTTGGTTCGCCTGCCCCAATCTTTGGGCAGTTATGCTGATTGGATTAGGAGTGGTTAAATGGGGCAGGTTGCTATACTTGAATACTTAATTTGCATGCTTTGTTTAAGGTCGTCACCCAGGTGCTTTGTTTCCATTCCTAAGCACTGCCCCCTAAATGTATATAAACTACAATGTATCACTGCTTTAGTTGGACTTGGATGACTACAGCGACGCACAGCGAGTTCTCAATAAAGAGTAACTTCTGTATGAAAGACATCCCAACGTCTCCTGGTCTCTGCTTCGACAAGAGGGAAAAAGTTTCCAACACTCTTCTTTATAGAAAATTAGACACATCTCTCCACAAAAGATATTATACAGTCAAGTCATCCTCATCCTGTTTAATAATAAAGTGGTTTTCAGCTGCAGTGAAGCAGGTTTGTGTTCAGTTTGTCTGCAGGTCATTTACTTCCTGTTTCTTTAGTCTTAGTTGTGGAAAAATGACAGAAACACCAAACTTTTATTTACAACCAATCAAATGACATACTTTTAATACAATAATGATAGCATTTCAGTGCAGTAAACACCTAAAGCAGCTGAGTATTTGACACGTAAACCTGCTTCTGTTCAACTTATTCCAATCTGACATAAACCCTACTAAACCAGACCACTGCCATCAGAAACCTGTTCAGGACAATCTCTCTTATATTTCACTTACCTGTGAGTATCAGATGTGTCCACAAGTGCCTTTAAACAGCTAAATAGTCTGTTGTTTATAGAGTTTGATGGTTTCAGGCGTCCATATTGTTGTTGATCAAGTTACTTTCACTTTCTCCGAGTCTCTCTCTGAACTACAGTGATGTCAGAGCTCCTCCTGTATTCAGTGTTGGTTCATGTGTGTCTGTTTGTACTGAGACTGATGTTTCTGTCAGCCAGTGATAGAGAGATTTCAGCAGAATTACAGTCCTGCTCACCATTATTAGAACCAGTGAAGTTTAAGTATAATGTGAATATCTCCTGACAAAAATTGATCAAGTTTTTTCTATAGAGAACTTGTATTCGATACAAAAGAGCAAATGATAACCAACAATTTAAAAAAAAAAACAAACAAAAAAAAAACAATGGGAAAAACTTAAAAGCCTTCTTCTTCTTCTGTGGATTTATTGGCGGGTCGCATACCAGCTTTTTAGGTGCATACCGCCACCTCCTGTGCTGGAGTGTGAAGTGATTTCAGTCCAGGTATATATTATGATGTCTATATTCTATTCTTAATGAATTTTAAGATTGTCTTTATTTATTTTTTTACCAGATCCTTGTTTTGGGTTTAATATGTTGCAGATTGAAAACTCATTGCATGCTAAATTCTGTAATTCTCTTTGTAGTTCATTCCTTTCCTGTTCATACCTAGAACAGAGTAACACATGATCAACTGTTTCCTTTTCTCGGTATATTTCACATAATCCAGTACTGTGTTTTCCTATTATATGAAGTGTAGAATTAAGTTTTGTATGACCCATCCTTAGTCTTGTTAAAATGACCTGATCTTCTCTACTTAAGTTTAGTATCATTTTGCTTTGACTTTAGCCTATTTTGTATATTATAAAAATGTCTTCCTCTTTTACAGTCATTCCAATTCTCTCGCCATTTCTGATTGCAAGCTTCTTTAATTATACTTTTCCCCTCCATCCTGCTTAGTCAAACTGAAATAGTAGGACTATTCAGATTAAGTGACTCTTTAGCCATTTTATCAGATTTTTCATTTCCTGGTATATCAACATGTGCTGTAACCCAAACAAAATTTAGCATGTCTTAATCTATACAATATATTCATAATTTCTATAATTTCTAACGGTTTGAAAAGTTTGAAGACTGATAAGTGAAGCCATTGAATCTGAACAAATCACCACCTTATTTGGCGTCACTTCTTCTACTCAACTAAGTGCCATCTGAATTGCCACCATTTCAGCAGTGTATACTGAGTCCCATCCGTTAACATCCCATATTTTCCGATTTTAAATTCTGGAGCATAAAATGCAGATCCAGTACAATTTATCTCTGGGTTTCTTGAGCCATCTGTGTATATTGGAAGAAATGCATATTAAACTGTTCTGATATATTCTGTCGAATAGCTTTTGATATTAATGTCAATCTGTCCTTTTTGAATGCATTCATGAATTTGTAAATCAACTTCAGGTTGACTGAAAAACCAATGAGGTATTGGGGAAATTGTAACTATTGATGAAAATGTAATATTATTTAGTGACATTTTTGCAGCCCAATCCTTAACTTCCCATGCAAACCCTGTTCCTGTTAAGTGTATTGTCTCCCAACTCCCCTCTAATATTGATTTTGTAGGATGATCTGAATTATGCTCTTGTAAACTGATCCAGTAAGCAACAGATAATTTTTTCCGTCTTATATCTAATGGGGATTCTCCTGTTTCAACTTGCATTGCTGAGATTGGAGTTGTTTTAATTGCACCTGTAATAAATCTCAAAGCTCGTGCTTGAATAAGATCTAACTTTTTAAGCATACTGACTGATGCAGATCCATATATAATACATCCATAATCTAAAACAGATCGTAGAAGTGCACAGTATAATGTGATCATTGATTGTTTATTTGCCCTCCATTCTTGGCCTACTACACATCTCAATATTTAGTACTTTACTGCATTTCTATTCAATGTATTCAATATGCATTTTCTATGTTAATTTAGAATCAAACCATCAACTTAAATATTTAAATTTTGTTACCCTTTCTAATGTTTTTTTATATAAATAAAGTTTAATATTTTCTGTGATCCTTTTTTGGTAAAAAACAGACGACATGTTTTGGATATAGAAAATCTGAATCCTCATTCCACAGACCATTTCTCTACGCTCTCTATTGCTTCCTGAATTTTATGTACAATATATGCAAGATTTTTCCCTCTCTTCCACATTGCTCCATCATCAGCATATAATGCTGTTGAAATTCCTGGATGAATTCCTTCAAACACATCATTGATCATCATGTTAAATAATATAGGACTTATAGCACTTCTCTGAGGAGCTCCGTTTTCTACATTCACCATCTGAGATAATACACTACCCACTTTGACTTGAATCATTCGACCAAATCAGAAACTTAAAACCCAATTATAAAATCTTCCTACGATTTCGATTCTCTGCAACTTTAATAACACTCCTTCCCTCCACATCATATCATATGCCTTTTCAATGTCAAAGTACACTGCCACTAACACCTCTTTCATTGCTAATGCCTTCTTTACGTCAGTTTCCAGTCTTAAGTCAAGTCAAGTCACCTTTATTTATATAGCGCTTTTAACAATACAGATTGTGTCAAAGCACTTAACAGTATCAAATTAGAGGATAGAGTGTCAGTAATGTATAATGATAAGATTAAACACTCAATTTTCAGTTAAAGGCATTTCATTATTGAATTCAGAGATGTCATTGTCTAGCTCAGTTTAGTTTAAATGTTATCTGTGCAATCATATCGGCGATAATCGCTAGAAATGAAGTGTCCCCAACTGAGCAAGCCAGAGGCGACATCGGCAAGGAACCAAAACTCCCTCTGAGACAGAATGGAGAAAAAAACCTTGGGAGAAACCAGGCTCAGTCGGGGGGCCAGTTCTCCTCTGGCCAGACGAAACCCACAGTTCAAAAGTTTATATTTCTATTTTAATTTTGTTGCAATTTCTAACAATAGTAGTATTATGTAGTTAGGTATTTTATTATATTTTAGTTATTTTGTTATATTTTTTTAGTTTTATTGTATTCAATCGAGGTTTTCACTGGGGATATGTCTCTGGGGGTCATCTGGGTGTCCTGGTCTCCGCTGACGATCAGGGCTGTAGACATCATCTCTTGGTGCTGATCCACCATCTGATCGGATACGGACTGAGAAACAGAATAGGAAAGAAACAGACAAATATTAGCGTAGATGCCATTCTACTTACGATGTAACGAGTACATCGTGTGTTATGGGAAGTGTTCCCGGTTCCGGTTGATCTAATTAATGCAGCCTAACAATCCTTTAACGGATTTGAATAATAGAAGCGTATTAGTGTGCTATGTGTACGCCAGGCTAAAGAGATGGGTCTTTAATCTAGATTTAAACTGACAGAGTGTGTCTGCCTCCCGAACAGTGTTAGGTAGATTGTTCCAGAGTTTGGGTGCTAAATAGGAAAAGGATCTGCCGCCCGCAGTCGATTTTGATATTCTAGGTATTATCAAACGGCCAGAGTTTTGAGAACACATTGGACGTGGAGAACTGTAATGTGATAAGAGCTCGCTCAAGTACTGAGGAGCTAAACCATTCAGGGCTTTATAAGTAATTAACAAGATTTTAAAATCTATCCGATGTTTAGGGAGCCAGTACAGGGAGCCAGTACAGTGTTGACAGAACCGGGCTAATATGGTCATATTTCCTGGTTCTAGTAAGGACTCTAGCTGCTGCATTTTGGACTAACTGTAGTTTGTTGATCAAGCGTGCAGAACAACCACCCAATAAAGCATTACAATAGTCTAACCTTGAGGTCATAAACGTATGAATTAACATTTCTGCATTTGACGTTGAGAGCATTGGTCGCAATTTAGATATGTTTTTGAGATGAAAAAAACGCAGTTTTGCAGATGCTAGAAACATGGCTTTCAAATGAAAGATTGCTATCGAACAGCACACCTAGGTTCCTGACTGATGAAGAAGAATTGACAGAGCAGCCGTCAAGTGTTAGATAATGTTCTAAGTTATTACATGTGAGGTTTTTAGGTCCGATAATTAACACCTCTGTTTTTTCAGAATTTAGCTGTAAAAAAATTACTCGTCATCCAGTTTATTATATCGACTGTGCATTCCGTTAGTTCCTCAATTTTGGTGTGTTTCACCGGGCCGCGAAGAAATATAGAGCTGAGTATCATCAGCATAACAGTGAAAGCTAACACCATGTCTCCTGATAATATCTCCCAAGGGTAACATGTAAAAGTAACGGCCCTAGTACTGAGCCTTGAGGTACTCCATACTGCACTTGTGATCGATATGATACCTCTTCATTCACTGCTACGAACTGATGGTTCGTAAGTACGATTTGAACCATGCTAAAGCGCTTCCACTAATGCCAACAAAGTTTTCTAGTCTATTCAAAAGAATGTTGTGGTCGATAGTGTTGAACGCAGCGCAAAGATCCAGTAGAACTAATAAAGAGATACAACCACGATCAGATGATAGAAGCAGGTAATTTGTAACTCTAATGAGAGCAGTCTCAGTACTATGATACGATCTAAATCCTGACTGGAATTCCTCACAGATATCATTTTTCTCTAGGAAGGAATACAATTGTGAGGATACTACCTTTTCTAGTATCTTTGTCAGAAAAGTGAGATTTGAGATTGGTCTGTAATTAACTAGATCTTTGGGGTCAAGTTTTTTTTTAATGAGAGGCTTAATAACAGCCAATTTGAAGGTTTTGGGGACATATCCTAATGACAATGATGAATTAATAATAGCCAAAAGAGGATCTATGACTTCTGAAAGCAGCTCTTTTAGTAGTTTAGATGGAATCGGGTCTAACATACATGTAGTTGGTTTAGATGATTTAACAAGTTTATACAATTCTTCCTCTCCTACAGTAGAGAATGAGTGGAATTGTTCCTCAGGGGATCTATAGTGCGCTATCTGATGCGATACTGTAGCTGACGGCTGCAAGGATACAATTTTATCTCTGATAGTATCGATCTTGGAAGTAAAATAGTTCATAAAGTCATTACTGCTATGCTCTTGGGAAATGCCAACACCTGTTGATGCTTGATTTTTCATTAATTTAGTTACTGTATTGAATAAATACCGAGGGTTATGTTTGTTTTCTTCTAGAAGAGATGAAAAGTAATCAGATCTAGCAGTTTTTAATGCTTTTCTAGAGGATAGGGTACTTTCCCGCCAAGCTAAACGAAATACCTCTAATTTAGTTTTCCTCCAGCTGTGCTCCATTTTCCGGGCTGCTCTCTTTAGGGTGCGAGTGTGCTCATTATACCACGGTGTTGGACTCTTATCCTTAATCTTCCTTAAGCGTAAAGGAGCAACCGCATCTAAAGTGCTAGAAAAGAGAGAGTCCATTGTTTCAGTTACATAATCAAGTTGTTCTGAGCTATTGGATATGCTGAGGAACTGAGATAAGTCAGATAGATTATTTATAAAGCAGTCTTTTGTGGTAGAGATAATGGTTCTACCATATTTGTAACAAGGAGTTGGCTTTACAGCTTTAGCTATATGGAATATACAGGAGACTAGATAATGATCTGAGATATCATCGCTCTGCTGCCAAATTTCAATGGCACTGACATCAATTCCATGTCACAGTATTAAATCTAGAGTATGATTTCGACAATGAGTAGGTCCTGACACATGTTGTTTAACACCAATAGAGTTTAGAATGTCTATAAATGCTGATCCCAACGAATCTCTTTCATTATCAACATGGATATTAAAATTACCAACGATTAGGACTTTATCTGTAGTCAGCACTAACTCCGATAGAAGATCAGAAAATTCTTTAATAAAGTCTGTATGGTGCCCAGGTGGCCTGTATACAGTAGCCAGTACAAACATCACAGGGGATTTATCATTAATACTTGTTTCTTTGGATAACGTTATATGAAGCACCATTACTTCGAACGAATTATACTTGAAACCCGACCTCTGAGAGATACTGAAAATATTGCTATAAATTGTAGCAACACCTCCCCCTTTACCTTTTGGACGCGGTTCATGTTTGTAACAGTAATCTTGGGGTGTAGACTCGTTTAAAGTAATGTAATCATCTTGTTTTAGCCAGGTTTCTGTCAGACAAAGCACATCTAGTTTATGGTCAGTGAACATATCATTTACAAAAAGTGCTTTTGAAGAAAGGGATCTAATATTCAGTAAGACAAGCTTTATCATGTGTTTATCTGTATTATATCGTTTTTTTATTTGTTGAACATCAATTAAATTGTTACTATTACTTTGGTTTGGATGTTTTCTGTATTTTCTAGTTCGGGGAACAGACACAGTCTCTATAGAGTGATATCTAGGTGAAAAAGTTTCTATGTGCTGAGAGTTAACTGACTTCTGTGACATGAGGCAGCTAGCAGACGATCGGTTTAGCCAGTCTGTCTGCTTCCTGACCTGGGCTCCAGTTAGTCAAATACAAACTCTAAGACTATGCGCCATATTTCTAGAGAGAAGAGCGGCACCACCCCAGGAGGGATGAACACCATCTCTTTTCAACAGGTCAGGTCATGTTATTTTGCAGGCACCACTTAGACATCCAGCCATTAAGTGACGACAGTCTGCTATGAATCTCATCGCCATGGTAAGCAGGGAGCGGACCAGAGCATATTACAGTGTCTGACATCGTACTTGCAAGTTCACACACCTCTTTAACATTATTTTTAGTGATCTCCGACTGGCGAAGTCGAACATCATTAGCGCCGACGTGGATAACAATCTTACTGAAATTACGTTTAGCATTGGTCAGAACTTTTAAATTTGCCAAGATGTCAGGCGCTCTGGCTCCTGGTAAACAATGGACTATGGTGGCTCGTGTCTCTATTTTCACGTTCCGTACAATAGAATCACCAATAACTAGAGCACTTTCATCAGGTTTCTCAGTGGGTGCTTCACTGAGTGGGGAGAACCTGTTTGATATTTTGATCGGAACGAAAGAGTGGTGTTTTGACCCGCGACTAGGCCGCCTTACTGTCACCCAGCTGCCCTGCTGCACGGGTTCAACCGAAACCGAACAATGTACAGGACTCCCTGAGCTAGTCGCATCCAAAGCAGTATCTACAGCCCTCACATTCTTACTGTCCTCAACTAAAGTTCTAAAGTTCTCTGACTTCTCTGTCAGCCTAACTATTTCCCTGCATTTATCACATGTGAATCCCTCGCTGCTGACAGAGACAGATAAGCTATACATGTGGCAAACAGTGCAAACAACAATAGCAGGAGAAGAAGCCATTACTCACCATGATTGATGAATGAGTCTTAATAATGCATCTGAAGTAGATCTACGTACTCGGAAGCCAAACTGATAAGGAGCTATTAATCCTCTGCTTTTCAACACATAATATAAACGGTTAACAAACATTGTTTCCATCACTTTACAGAGTTTAGATGTCAGAATAATTGGCCTATAATTACCTGCTATTGAAGAATCTTTTCCTGGGAATATGAATTATGACAGCTTGTTTCCATGATAAAGGCAGTTGACCTATCCATATTTTATTAAAAAGATCCAATATTGAGTATTACTTCATCCATTTGTTTAATCATATTATAACAAATTCTATATTTCCCTGGGGCAGTATTTCTAATTTTCATTAATACTCTTTCAAGTTCCCACATTTTAAAAGTGGCATCTAGTGCTGTTAGACTATTAGATTTTTTAATATGGATATCTTGATGCTGCTTTAAAATTTATTCCCTCCTTCTCTTATAATTTTCTTCTAGAGTATCTGTACTGTGAGCCTTTTGAAAGGTAAAGGCCAACAGTTCAGCCTTTTCCTCTTCAGTCACTGCTTTTTCCACTTAATCCACTTAATCCATTAAATGGAATATTCTGGTTTCTATAAACTCCAACCATCTTTTTAAGGACACTCCATACTTCTCTCAACTGAGTTTCACTACCTATTGTGATACAAAATGATTGCCAATACCTCTTTTTGGCTTGCTTAATCATCTTCCTTGCCTGAGCCTGTTTCCTCTGATAAATTAGCACATTTGTAGGTATTAATGTTTTCCTAAGCTCCCTGAATGCCCTATTTCTATCTTTGACTGCTTTAGTACACGCTTCATTCCACCAAGGAACAATCCTCAACCTATCTCTACCTTCTGATTTAGGAATGGATTCTTCAGCTGCATTTATAATAATTGAATTTAATCTTTCAGAACATAAGTCTATATCATCTTCAATTCTCCATTCCATCAATGCATAACTTGTTAAATTTATCCCAGTCAGCTTTATCGAATTTCCATCTGGTTTGCTTTGTTTTATTGTGTTGATGAATTTCCATTGCAAAAGCACATATTATTGGAAAATGATCACTACATAATGTTGAATGATCCAGGACTTCCCATCTACATTCCAATGCTATAGTTCCCAGAACTATTGTTAGATAGACAAGAAGTTGAAGAACCCCTTATATTAAATCGAGTTCCCTTCCCATCGTTTAAACATTCTAAAGCTTGTTCTTCAATAAACTCTTCTAAAACCCTTCCATTCCAATCTGTGCATATGTTATACCCCTGAAAAAGGGAAGATGATTAAGCACATTCACTCGACGATGTTTCTCCACCGCAAACTTTATGTGTAATCTCTTTTAAACAGTTAGCAATAAACAACTTATCAAAACAGCAACATTGGCCTTTTCTTCACTGTATAAACATTCAATAATTGTGACATGGTTATTAACGATGCATCTTTAGCTATTTTTTTCCTTTACAATCAATCATCCCAATTAATATTTAGACAGCGAGTTGTTTTATAAATATATGGAAATCCCTTAAGTCTTTTTAACCAGATACATCGATATAAACTAGCACACACAATTATATATCACATGTAAATGCTCTCTTTTTAGACATTCTTTCATCTGAAAGTGCATAAATGTCTCAAACTTGCTTTGTTAATTCGATTTCCACAATTACATTTCTCAATATACAGTAGTCACATTTCTCCAGTAAATCAACAAATAGCATCAAATAAACAAAGTTGAACATTGATCACTAGCGTGTATACTAAATATGTAATGGTAATCACTGAACATGTGGCCTCTCGCCATTATGTGGGCCTCGTGCCATTAATGCTCAAAATGGAGCTCAGAACTGACACATCTCTGAACTAATTGCATTTTTAAACATGTTAATCAGAACACAATCGATATCGTAATGACATCTGCATACTCTTAAAACGTCATTTACCATCAACTCATACTATATTAACAAAGAAATAAAATGAATACCTGAAAAAGGGAAGATGATTAAGCACATTCACTCGACGATGTTTCTCCACCGCAAACTTTATGTGTAATGGAGAAATACCGCGAGCTCTCCCCCTAGTGTTCAACAAGGCCTGACTAATAGATTGCACACCTTATTGGGCCAAACTAATTGATCACCGATTAACTAAAATTATTTAGATAACTTATCTGCATTTTATAAACATTTTTAAACACATTCAACATATCCTGACTATAGAACACTTCCCATATTTTACAGATTTATGAACTTTTTGATCTACTTATTATAATTATAATTATACATATTTTTCACTCTGTCACACATAAACTTCCCCACAGTGAATTATGTGCATTAAAATCCCCACACCATATTAAATTATCCCCAGCCTTAGTTCCCACCTTTATCCCACGTTCCAGTGACCATACCTTTACCACAACACATTCACTCTGGGTATCTAATATTATTTCTCTAAAAACCACCCCATTTTTAATAAAGGTTCCATATCCCCCACCATTTGATCCATTTCTATCTTTTCTAACCAACTTGTGACCAGGAATGGCAAAGTTTAATTGTGGATGTAGCCAAGTCTCCTGAATACAAGTAATATCTGGTACAATTGTCAACTGATGTACATATCTTTTAAATTCTTGGGCATTCGCGACCAAACTTCGGGTATTCCACAGTAGTATTTTCATTTCATGGTTTTACCTCTTTGACTACCCGAAGGATCACATAACACTGAGGTTCCCTTGGTTCATCCAAGTAACGTCTGAATCTGTTCAACTGAGATTTCAATAATACTCAAATGTCGAGCAGCTGCGGATATTGTGATTTTCAGCTTTTCGGTTCTTTCCGTTGTTTGAGCTGAGCAGTTAATGACTTCTGCTATAAATGCTACAACATTAATTTTGTTTACCACAAGCATATTTCCATCCGAGAGACATTTATGACTGCATGTATCTTTAAATTGGGTTGTGATGTTTTCCTTCAGATTTCCATTAACAGCTTGTACTTGCTTAACTGCTTGAGCATATGAAATATTTTGTACTGTTTTGTATTTCATTACTTCTGTAAGGTTCAATCTCCTCAGCACATTGCCCATAATCATGATCTCCCCCACATTTGCAACATCTTCCCTTTACACACTGCTGCAACATGTCCCAATCTTTGGGAGTTAAAACATCTCAGTGCTGGTCTTACATACAGACCACTCCACATTACAAACCTTGGTATCCCTGTTTCAACCGTGCACAATGAAGTTTGCCAAGCATGGAACTGTTAAGAAGCTCCCTGGACGAAGAGGAAAGAGGAAAACTGATGAGAGGACTCTTCGAAGGTTGGTGCAAATGGTGGAAAAAACACCACGTCTAACATCCAAAGACCTGAAGGACAACCTGGAACAGTCTGGGGTCATGGTTTCAACAAGTACTATACGCCACACACTAAACCAAGCAGGGCTTCATGGGCGAAGGTCAATGAAGACACCATTGTTGAAGAAAAGACATTAAAATCTGATCTTTCCCAAAGACCTGGACAAACCACAATCTTTCTGGGAAAATGTTCTGTGGACAGATGATGCAAAAATACAGCTTTTTGGCAATGCACACACCGACACATTTGTTTACAGACAATGCAATGATGCTTATAATGAAAAGAACACCCTACCAACAGTTAAGCATGGTGGAGGATCCATAATAATGTTGGGCTGCTTTGCTGCATCTGGTACTGGAGGCCTTGACCGTATCACAGAAATCATGAAATCAGAGAATTACCAAGAGATTTTAGAGCGAAATGTCCTACCTAGCGTAAGAAAACTTGGTTTGAGATCATGGGTCTTCCAGCAAGACAAAGACCCAAAGCACACATCCAAAAGCATGCAGGAATGGTTGAAATGGAAAAAAAAATGGACTGTTTTAAAATGGCCAGCAATGAGTCCTGATCTCAATCCCATTGAAAATCTTTGGGGTGAGCTGGAATCTGCCATTGGGGAAAAGAACCCTGCAAACGCTCAAGAACTTGAACAAATTGTAAAGGAAGAGTGAGAGAAAATAACAGCAGAGAAATGCAAGAAGCTTATAGACGGCTTCAAGAAATATTTGGATGCTGTGTGATCAAATATTAAGGAAGGGTGCCTTTATTTAAATTATTTCCTTATGAAGCTAAAACTCAGGAACTACTCCTCTCTCCTCTCCTCATTCCTGCGATACCTGGTCCCTAATGAACGAATAATTGAAAGTATGGGATTTCCAGAATAATTAAATATTTAAATTAATATACAATTGATATATGTGATCAGTTTTTAATTAAGAATATTGCCTAAATTTAATGATCACTTGAAATTGGAGTCAGATTGAATGCGGAGCTAGACTAAAATTGAAACTAAATCCAGATAAATTCAAAAGACTCAACATGCATTAAACCTTCGACCGGGCCGCTAGATTCTGCTGTTTGTGGTGACGGGTGGATCCTTACAACAGACAGTTTCTGGATGATGAAGGCATTGATGGCATTGACTGACCCTCATGTTCCTCAGACCTGAATCCAACTGAGAACCTCTGGGACGTTATGGTTGGATGAGTCTAATTTACATATTTTCAATTTACACATTACACAATGTATATAAGTAATCATTTTCAACATAATTATTTTGCAAATTACATCTGGAAATTTTATTTTGATTAATTTGAAGTGCAATAAATCACACAACAACATTTTAATTTAACAAATTGATAAATGAATATGCATGTAATATAGGAAGCATTTCTATAAAAGTGTAAAACAGATGTTCAGAATACTGCTCTGACACTTCAACACTATTAGTTTGATTATTTACACAATGATAACAAAATGAACAAGACATTCATTAAGAAATAAAATCAACTTTAAATTATAATTTTCATATTATTCATCAACATATTTTGAATCAAACTGATTTGTGTCATTTGATCCAATAAGATGTATGTTTTCCAGAGACACAAACCAACTAACAAATACCAGAATTAATAAAAAAATCCATTGATAATACTTACTGATGATGTGCTGCTGTTTTCCCTCCATGATGATGTCACTTCCTGTTGGGTGATGTCATTAAGTAAGGCTTTTGCTAAATTAATAGTTCACCCAAAAATTAAAATGCTCAACCTCAGTCCATCCAAGATGTAAATGAGTTTGTTTAATAAACATCACAATAATCCACAAGTAATCCACACCACTCCAGTCCATCAGTTAAAGTCTTGTGAAGTAAAAAGTTGTGTGTTTGTAATAGACAAATCCATTATTAACGTCTTTAACTTAAAACAGACACTGCTGTCTAAAATGAGTCCATAATCCATAATAGCACCCCTTCTAACAAAGTGAAACATGAAGGAAAGTGACACTGAGTGCCATCATAAGTTTAATATTTTATCCATTAAATGATGACTGAATGCATGGCCAATATATAGGCAGATAAGCAGGGCATTGTGGGCCAGTGCATGTCTCTCTGATGGTTTCTACTAGGGATGTGCCCGAAGCCGAATACCTTATTCGGAAAGGCACAGATAATGGCTTCAAAACGAATAACGGATTTATCTGAATAACAGAAAAAGTATTCGGCAGACACAATCACATATTTGCTGGAACAGCACTGCGGTTGTTAAGATTTGTGCAATAATAATTGCTTTGATAGCGTTTGACACAGTTTCGTACAGATAATATCATGGTGATCATTGCGTTTGTGTAACGAATGTGGTCTCCTCAGCAATAAACTATTCGCGCGCTCCTTTTTTGATTACTGCCTGTTAGTGCCGGCGAAGCAGTGTTGCCAGATATTGCTACAAAAAACAAACACAACCAATCTCCTTAAAAAAAATGCACCAAAAAAAGTTTAATTCTTATATTTTGCAAATAGGAAATAATCTCTAACCTCCACCCATCCTCCCATTTTATTAATGCCCTAATTACTTTATTAACGCTGTTACATTAAGTATTAAAACAAGTCCAGCGACGCTTATAATAACTAGATCTGGCAACATGGCGGAGCGGAGTGGAGGCTGCGCCAAGCTCCTTCACTCCTGCGTCCTGCTGCGAGTCAGCCAGATGAATTTATTCAGAGACATGATTTTAAATCATTTTTCATAAGGTTTTCAAATTATATTTTTGAACATGAAACATTTACGGAGGTCTGAACCTCATAGCTGGCTTTGGGCCTGGATGTATAAAGTGAATGAGTGTAAAAACACATTACATTTGCCCTTTTCGTGAATGGCATTACATTTAATTACATAAGACGAAGAAAAGCGATGTTTGATCAAGGCTTTTGGAGGGTCTAAATTATTTGTTGTGCTCTGTTGATAAAAAAAACTTGTAAATGATCACAGACTCCCGCAACACATGATCTAAGTTACTTAAAGTTCAAGCGAGCTTAATTGTCATTCTGCTATGATAGGCTACTGAACACTTTCTTTCCATTTCTATTTCTTTTTTTTTTTTCTACTAGTGCTCTCATTTAAGATTATGGATGCTTGTCTCTTGTCAAATTTGCACACAAAGTTTCACTGGAAAATAAGAATAAAGTTATTTTTCTTTTTTGATAAAGTTTTAAATAGAATATATTTACAGTTATAATTTTGTAGCAAATTAGCTTAAAAGGGAATTGTATATACATAATTACAATTAATTATGATTAATTACAATTATTTATATCGGCTGACAGTGATAACTGTAGCAGAATTAAATTGCCATCAACTGATCTGGTCGTCCAGCGACTATTCAGTGCAAGTTCATATCAACTCTAAGAAAGGATATTTTCGTGGCCACAGAAAGTACTTTCTTAAGTGTTAATGCATTAGAGCATGTAGCAAGGGGCAAAATCGTAAAGGGACATTAATTTGCAAGGCAGAACCAGAAACTCATGTAATTTGTGCACACAGCTTTTATTAACTAAACGCTAATACACATAACTAATCTAAACAAACAAACAAACAAACATACATACATACACTCACGCGTATATACAAAAGGGGAGCTAAAGTGGATGAATGAAGCCATTAGAGAAAACAGAATGCAGTTATGGAAAGAGTCAGTCACCTGAGTTAAACCATCAGCGCCGTTTATAACGGGGTCTATAACTTATACTAAATCTCTGTTTAGTTTAGTTAGATGTACCATACTTGCACTTCCACGGCTGTTGATGTGTGTCTGGAATGCAGTCTCGGATGAAAATTCTTGATAGTTCCAAGGCTTTGGACTCGCAATCACGTTCTTCTGGGTTGAAGAGTGATGAATTCCAAAAAGGTTATTCTGGTTCTGAGGTCCGCGGAGCTTTGATTGAATGGAAAGTCAAGGCCGCAAGGCCTGGCACAAAACTTAGTTTCAGAAGAGTTCTAGCTCACATCCTTCTCGAATCTAACAGAACCGCAAGACTGAGATATGTTGGAGCCCACCGGGTATGCCAGCACCGGCTTAGGCTCTCCACACGGGCAGCAGTCCGGATTTTTAGCAGTAGAGTTTTAGCAGAAGAGCGGGCGGAACTGTGCGTGAACCCTTTAAAGTCTGCAAAGAGTCACACCTCTCAGGATGGGCTTGACCAAAGAGAAAGGCTGAATTTCCAAGCGGGAGTTTGGAAATACTGGGGGGGGGGGGGGGGGGGGGGGGGTTTCATGGCCCTTTGTCTCAGAGCATGGTAATTTGCAAAGGGGTTGGATTGGACATTGATATACAAACTATTAAATATTCTTAGGACATTAATATGCTGCATAGGTATCAACATGTAATATTCACTCTCACTTAGATCATCCGAAGACGAATTGATAGAGACCAAACATGTTACAGTTAGAGTGATATTAACTAGTGATCTATTATAAGCATGCATAAAACAGTATACAATACACAAACACATATACAAGAACAGTAATAATATACACAATGACCTGAATGATCTGTGTGTTCATTCAAAGAAAGGTTTTTCTATGAATTAATTAAAGAAGAGTCCATTTTATGGCATAATGCATTTTTCCTAAAGGGGATATGAAGTGAGTGTTGCTCGACTATTTGCATTCCTTTGAGCAATAAAACTAGTGTTATCTGATGGGTTGCCATGGCACCGGGGGGGGGGGGGGGGGGGGGGGCTGGAGGCGTCCACAGACATAGAGGCACCCATGTATGTGTATTGGGTGAGGGGTCTGTGATTATTTGTTAATCTAATAACTAATTTCATTTGTTAAATCAAATGAAAAATTGTATGTCTGATTGGTCCAAATGCTACAATTTTAATAAAAAAATAGTATGTTCTTTAGTTATACAAGGCATATTTGTTAAATGAAAACTACAAATCGAACAGATTTGCATTTAAAATGGTATTTTCATCAGTGGCGAGCGGTGACTTTTTTAACAGGGTATGCTGAGTGCTAAGATTAAGAACCACCCCCCCAACGCTTTTAGGACATACTCAAAGAGGAAAACACCGTGGCAGGTGTCGATTTAAAAGTATGCACATTCCTACCTTAGGCTATTTGTAAATGAAATTCATCTCCAATCCTTCTTCTATCGTTCCAGGTTTATCCATAGCTATTCGAATGCTAGAAAACAGCTGATTTTCCAAGTAAAAACCGCCAAATAACGTTTACACGTAGTTACGTTATGATAGTAATATTCAGAGCATGGGGAGATGGGGGATTTCCCCGGTCTAGGTCTCTGCATCAACTGAATGAATCTTTTTTTTTTCCCCATTTATTTTTTAATCCCAGTGAATAGGAGTTAAAACTCCCACCCGGATGACAATAATAGACCATGCAAAATACAAAAAAAATAAAAAATAAAAATAAAATAATAATAATAATATCTTTGAAATATTGCCAAGTAACGTTGCAAACAACAATAAAATCACAGAAGGACTTTAACTGTAAGCGACGCAAGTATACGGAAAACAAAGGTATTGTTTCCTTTTTTTCCTGATGTTTGTTATTATTTCAAATTTTGTATACATTTTTATAAACTTTTTTATTTATTTATTTACTACTTAAGCATGTTGACAATAACGCCATCAACATTGTCTATGACCAAATATATTTTTAGTGGACTTTCAAAATTTGCTTTGCTTGAGAAAGCAAAATATACAGTTATGATTTTTATTATTATTATTTTTTTTTTTCATATGATTTCGTCGGGTTAGTTTTGCATCAAACACAATGTAATTTTCGGCAATCGAGATCTAGGCAGCAAAAGCGCATTTTTCCACCTGGGCGAGCGCTTCGCGGACAGCTTACCTCGCGCATGAAATCAGCCGCATACCAGCAAATCACTGAGAACGCGCTACAATCCTGACGAGTCACAGCCACAGAGCAACAGAGCGGAGGCGCCAAAGCTGCGGAGAAGCCGCTTACCCGGAAGATTCCGTCACTGTCTCACTGACGTAGATTTACAGAAAATGACCGTTTTTTTTTCAAATAAATCATTTTACATACTTATTCAACACTTTATTAAGCTTTAAGTCACATCTCAAATGACAAGATATCAACTTATAATCATGTTTATATTCATTAGCCCGTGAACTCCTTCTCTCAGACGGCCTGGGTATGCGGCGCATTCGCAGCTTATATGGATGGAACGCCACTGATTTTCATGTAATTTAATGGAACAAAATAACTAAAATATAATAAAATACCTAACTACATAATACTACTATTGTTAGAAATTGCAACAAAATTAAAATAAAAATATAAACTTTTGAACGTCTCCGGTTACTATCGTAACCTCGGTTCCCTGAGAGAATTTCTCCGTTATGGGAACTCCTTCCCTTCAACCTTTCCTGAAGTCCTATTGGCTCACGCCAGTCAAATGACTGGCCAATTGTCGCGAAGCATGCAACCGTATGCAAATACTGACGAGCTCGAGAGGCAGTATAAAATGCGGTGCCCGCGACAATTACGTCAGAATCGGATACTGAACGCCGTTTAGCTGGACGAGCAGCGAGCACGGCGAACACCGTGATGTCTCGTTCTCGCTCTCAGGGAACCGAGGTTACGATAGTAACCGGAGACGTTCCCTCTCGAGCTTTCACGAGACATCACGGAGAATTTCTCCGTTATGGGAACGATATTCAATCCCGCCGTGAGAGAGGCTACGAGCAGCCTGTACAAGTTACACACTCAGCGAAGAGAGAATACACACACACACATAATTCCCACCAATAGCGACGCTTGTTAGGCGGACTCGCAGCTGATAGGTGGAGGTAAGCCAATGAGCGTCTACACCCCAGGTATACGAAATTTCCATATCTGGTCGATAATATTGCAGGCTGCGCTGCGAACAGGGCAGAACAGACGCAACAATAGTATTGAAAGGGGCTGTACAGAGATAGCTGTGTTAAGCAGCAGAAGCATAACATGATCATGGTAGCACTAGCGAATAGACACGAATAACTGGAGCTGCACTGAGTACAGGGCAGACAACAACAACGATAGCAAGAAGGCTGCGCAGAGTAATTACTGTGCGAGGCAACCACACACATGTCCCACAATAGCGGTAGCAAACATAAATCAGTCACTCACCGACAACACTTGGGAGGCTAAGGACTGAACGTCCAGCTTGTAAAACCTGGCGAAGGTATTTTGAGAAGACCAGCCGGCAGCAAAGCATATATCCTGAATAGACATACCTCTCGACCATGCCCAGGAGGAGGCGATAGCCCTTGTTGAGTGGGCCCTAATGTGCAGAGGGCATTCCAAACCTCGGCTCGTATAAGCCGCCGTGATAGCGTCCACAATCCAGTGGGAAAGCCTCTGTTTTGAAACGGCCCGGCCCTTCGCGCAACCACCATAGCACACGAAAAGCTGGTCAGATTGCCGAAAGCTAGCAGAACGGTCGATGTAAATCCTCAAAGCCCTGACGGGGCACACCGAAGTCTGAGCGTCCGCATCACAAGAGGTCGATGACTCAGAAGACAAGGCAGACAACGAAACAGTCTGCGCTCTGAAGGGTGTAGATAATGATTTAGGCACGTAGCCCGGTCTCGGCCGGAGAGTGACGCTGCAGTCACCGTGTCCGAAGCGAATACAATCGCTGCTCACAGAAAACGCGTGTAAATCCCCTATGCGCTTAGCCGAAGCGAGGGCAAGAAGAAGTGCAGTTTTGAGAGATAGCGCCTTCAAATCAACGGATGCCAAAGGTTCGAATGGTGGCTGTGAAAGAGCTCTTAACACCACCTCTAAGTCCCAAGGCAGGACTGAAGGCGGACGCGGAGGATGCAATCTCCTCGCTCCCTTAAGAAAACTCACCACCAGCGCGTGCCTCCCGATCGATTGCCCGCCCAGCGGGGAACGAAACGAGGCAATCGCTGCCACATAGACCTTCAGTGTTGATGGTAGAGATCCACTATCCAGTCTGTACTGTAGAAACCGCAGAACATCCGACACAGAGCAAGTAGCCGGGTCGATATGAGCATGACTGCACCATTTCACAAACACTCCCCATTTCAGAGCATACAAACGCCTCGTAGAGGGTGCCCGCGCCTCCGTGAGCGTGTCGAGCACACGAGAATGCAGGGCGCTCAGCTCCTCTGAGATCCCCGAAGCAGCCACACATGAAGGCTCCACAACTCCGGGTTCGGGTGCCACACCGAGCCACCCACCTGAGATAGCAGGTCCTTCCTGATGGGGATCGGCCAGGGCGGCGCCACCAGCAGCTCTGTCAGGTCCGGGAACCAAGGCTGGTTCGGCCAGTTTGGGGCGACGAGTATCATCGAAGCCCCCTCCTCCCTGATCTTGCATAGCACCAGTGGCAATATCTTGATCGGAGGAAACGCATACAGCCTGGCTGCCGGCCAGTGCGATGTCAGAGCGTCCCCCTTCAGCGGGGAGTGAGACAGGGAGAAGAACAGCGGGCAGTGCGCATTCTCGCTCGTGGCGAACAGATCCACCTCCGCTCTCCCGTAGCGAGTCCAAATCATCCGAACCAACTCGGGGTGCAACCTCCACTCTCCTTGGGGAATCCCCTTCCTCGAAAGCATGTCCGCCCCGCGGTTCAGGAGACCGGGGATGTGCGCTGCTCTGATGGATAGAAAGTGTCGGTCCGCCCATAGCAGGAGACTCGCTGCCTGCTTGTACAAAGCCCTGGAGCGAACGCCTCCTTGGTGATTTATGTACGAGACCACGGACATGTTGTCGGTGCGAATCAGTACATGCCGCTGTTCCAGCTGCGGCCGAAAATCCTTTAGAGCTAAGAACACAGCTTCCAGCTCCAAGCGGTTTATGTGCCACCGGCTCAGAGGTTCTGACCACAGCCCCGAAGCCGGCATACCCTCGCACACTGCTCCCCAGCCGCGAGTCGATGCGTCCGTCGTGACCACAACGCGCGACGTCACCAATCCCAGGGGAACCCCCCGGCTGAAGAGATCTGGGTTGCGCCACTGCCTCAGAGCTTCGATGCAGCCGCGGGAGACCGCGATGCTCAGACGGCCCGAAGTCCAAGCCGTCCATGGGACTCGAGATTTCAGCCATAACTGCAGCGGGCGCATGTGAAGTAAGCCCAGATGACATACCGCTGAAGCGGATGCCATGAGTCCCAGCAGCCTCTGAAAATCTTTCAAGAGAACCGAGCTGCCTAGTCTGAAATGGCGCAGGTAAGACAAAATGGCCGCCGAGCGCTCCTGAGAGAGCCGGGCTCGCATCTCCACCGAGTCGAAGCACACTCCCAGATATGTTATAGACTGGCTCGGGGCGAGAAAGCTCTTCTGCATGTTGACACACAGCCCTAGGGACTCCAAGTGACGAAGCAGCACCTCTATATGGCTGGTTAGCGTGTCCCGGGACTGAGCTAGAATCAGCCAATCGTCCAGATAGTTGAGAACGCGCATCCCGCTCGCTCTGAGGGGGGAAAGTGCTGCATCCATGCACTTCGAAAAAGTGCGTGGGGCCAAAGCCAGCCCAAACGGGAGAACAGCGTATTGGTACGCTGTGCCCTCGAAAGCAAACCTCAGAAAACGTCTGTGATGCGGTGCTATCTGAATGTGAAAGTACGCGTCCTTTAAATCCACAGACGCAAAGCAGTCCCCGGGGCGAATTTGCGCCAGGATCTGTTTCAGCGTTATCATCCTGAACGGACGCTTGCAAAGCGCCCTGTTGATGGGTCTGAGATCTAGAATCGGGCGGAGCCCCCCGTCTCTTTTGGGTACCACGAAATAGCGGCTGTAAAACCCGCACTCCAGCTCGCTCGGAGGGACTTTCTCTATCGCTCCTTTTTCGAGCAGATTGCATACCTCTTGTCTCAGAACCAGGGCGTTTCGAGGCAATGTTAGAGACCGCACCACGCCGTTGAAACGGGGTGGTCTGCGTCTGAATTGAAGGGTATACCCACGCTTTATCACACCGAGTAGCCAGCGCGAGATCCCCGGAATAAGTTCCCACGCGTTCAGGAACTGGGATAACGGCTTTAGCAGCTTGGTCGATGGCTGCGCCGGCGAGAGATGAGCGACTATAACCTGTGTGGACGGCGGTGCCGCATTGACTGAGTGAGGAGGAAAGAGCTCTTTTTGTGAGAAAGTATGCATTTTTATTGAATGAACATCCAACACAAAAACATTTGAACACATGAACTTTTGGCGCTTGGGAGCTGGGCCACTCGCGCACTCTCCTCCTCTCTTCAGACCATCAGGACGACGGCTTAGCAACCGGCGGCGGGCGAGAGTCACGTCGCGGGCTCCTCCGCTGGCCCTGGCGCTTCCTCCCGGGACCCCACGCCTTCCTCCGGACGTCCGGCTCCTGGCGAGGAGCAGTAGCAGTCACCGCCGCGGTCGCTGGCCTGGGGTTATCCCTTCGTTGGGAAAAACCAGGTGCCGACGAGGATCTGGATCGCGCCGTCTGCTGCTGGAAAGCGCGCCTTGGCATGACGTGACTCATGGCTTTGGCGCGCTTTTGAGCCTCCGCGAAGCGCTCAATAATGGACTCCACGGCGTCACCAAAGAGGCCGGAGGGAGTCACAGGAGCGTTCAGCAGCACCTTACGATCAGCATCCTTAAGATCAGCCAGGGTTAGCCAGAGGTGCCTCTGAAGGACGACCATAAAACCCATGGCCTTACCCACGGCCTGGGCCGCTCGCTTCGTCGCCATCAGTGCGAAGTCCGTCGCCGCACGCAGATCCTTCACAGCCTCCGCGGTGAGAACTCCGCCCTCCGCCGCCTGCAGGAGCTTCGCCTGAAAAACCTGCAGCACCGCCATGGCGTGCAGCGCGGAAGCTGCCTCGCCATCAGAGGCATAAGCTTTATTAGCGAGGTGGGCGGTGGTCCTGCATGGCTTCGAGGGAAGGCTTATGTCGGAGCCTAGGGTCTTGGCTGCTGCAGGGCAAAGGTGCGCAGCGACAGTCTCTTCGACAGGGGGAGAGCGCACGTACCCGTGGGCCTCCGCCCCATCCACGTGTGAAAAGATGGCCTGTGTGGCAGAGTGGACGCGCGCCGATTGGGGCGCAGACCACGTTTTCACCAGCTGCTCGTGCACGTCTGGAAAGAAGGGGACCGACGCCCTCGAGTCAGCCTTCCGTGTGGACCTGAAATACCAGGAGTCGAGCTTACTCCTGGCAGGCTCCTCTGGAGGACTCCAGGTAAGCTCCAACTCCTGGACAGCCCTTGACAGAACCCTCATGAGCTCCTCTTGGAGGTCTGGGGATCCTGAGCTGTCTGTCTGATCGGGCTCCGATCCCGCCCAATCCTCCCTCTCCGAGGCCGAAATGGACATAGTGTCATCCCCCTCCTCCTGGCCAAAGGACACAAACTCCCCAATGTTGGAAGGAGGGCGGAAGCAGTCCTCGGGGAAGGATACTGGGGAATGGGGCGACCGTTGGGTTTGGCGGAGCGGCAAGACGACGCTCCCGCCACCAGGAGAGGGGGGGCCCACCAGCGGCACACTGGCGGCAGTGGGCCTCACCCCGAATAGGCCGCGAATCATATCGCGGCGGGTCCGGAGCACGTGGGCTGGCAGGTCCGCGCAATGTCCGCAGTCGGACTCGACCAGCGCCGCCTCGGCGTGGGCCAGGCCCAGGCAGGCGACGCAGTGATCGTGTTGATCCGGCGGTTCAATAGGTCCCGCGCAGATCTTGCAAACTGTAGCCATGATGAATTCAACAGGTGAAGTAGAAGATTCTGACGTAATTGTCGCGGGCACCGCATTTTATACTGCCTCTCGAGCTCGTCAGTATTTGCATACGGTTGCATGCTTCGCGACAATTGGCCAGTCATTTGACTGGCGTGAGCCAATAGGACTTCAGGAAAGGTTGAAGGGAAGGAGTTCCCATAACGGAGAAATTCTCCGTGATGTCTCGTGAAAGCTCGAGAGGGAACTGCGGGTTTCGTCTGGTCAGAGGAGAACTGACCCCCGACTGAGCCTGGTTTCTCCCAAGGTTTTTTCTCCAATCTGTCTCAGAGGGAGTTTTGGTTCCTTGCCGCTGTCGCCTCTGGCTTGCTCAGTTGGGGACACTTAATTTCTAGCGATTATCGCCGATTTGATTGCACAGATACTATTTAAACTAAACTGAGCTAGACAATGACATCTCTGAATTCAATAATGAAATGCCTTTAACTGAAAATTTAGTGTTTAATATTATCATTATACATTACTGTACACTCTATCCTCCAATTTGATACTGTTAAGTGCTTTGACACAATCTGTATTGTTAAAAGCGCTATATAAATAAAGGTGATTTGACTTAATTTGATGGACTTCCGGTTTAAGTCACGCCCACTTCCGGGACTATCCGAATACAGATACAGATACAAATAATTTTGAGATTGTCACAGATACAAATAATGGCTCCGCTCTACACCCCTAGTTTCTACACAGAAAGCTAAGAGCTGCTGGCTGCACAAGTTCATGTTCAGATCACTGTTCACTGCAGCTAATGCTAACACGCTAATGCTGAAGGCGGCGCTCGGCTCCCTCTGGTGGCGCTGCTGTGACATTACATGCTGAACAACACGCTTTCAGATACTGTACATATACTGGAACACATTTCTGTATTTATAGTGAATGTGATAAAATAAATGAAAGCGAAGACATTCTAAAGACACATAATTATAAAGTGATCAGTATAAAAGTGTTTTTGAATAGAACGGCAATGTTTTTGGATTAAGTCTGAGTCACAGGTCACTGTTTCATCTGTTAAATTAATCTACAATAAGTCAGCATTTATTTATTAATTCTGGGATCAATATACTGCATTAGGATCTTAATGAAATTACCTCTATAAATATTACATTTTCTCAAATGGACAAACAAAATCAGCAATGAGTCCTAGGCTGGTTAGATAGACTAATTAAGATATAAGTATAACAGCATTTCATGTGATAGGTTAATGAGAGGGCCAAGGCTTGCATTAATTAATACAATTAAGATTAATTTACTTGTTTACTCCCAAGAATGAAATGATCATCATATTTACTGCTGATTTGAACACTCATAATAAACCCATGAATTGTCTTTAAAACAGTAAATATGGTCATTCTGGATTTCATGCTGATATTGAATTTAGCATGCAAGTCATATTCCACCATTTGTGTTACAGACATACTTTCTCTTTAAACTTTTAAAAGTTTCAAATTTATGAATAGAACTTAATTCACTTCTAAGTAATTCTGTTCTATTTTTGTAGTAAAACTTACCTCATTTTGACATTGTGTTAACATGTGGCATGGTACTATAGTAAGATCATGTTTTCTGGACACTATGAACATAAAATCATGGTATTTTTATGTACCTTAAAGTAACATGTACATACTGTTGTATATTAATTTAGTAACCATACAGTTCTATGATACATATCAAGGTATTACCATCTGATGAATTACAGTAATATCACAGAACATGAGAAAATGTAAATATAGCATATAGATTTATAAAACTGAAAAGCAACTAATAAAAAATAGCAGCACAAAATGTTTTCAAAATTGTAATTATAAACATTTATTTTTATAAATCATTAATTATTTTAATATTTTATTTCATTTTAGCAGTATATTACTTATTATAATTGACAGGTGTGATGATCAATGGGCTTGAGTTTTTACCTCCATAGTTTAAGGATGGGCAAAAAAATGGATAGAGTTTTCCAGTGAAAGACTGAGCAGTGAAAGAGTAGATATGAGAGCTGGACTCCACATCATAAAAGGAGACCAGACCCTCCTCATAATCCACAAACACACCGACCCGCTGCGGCTTCACTCTCAGAGACAGAGAGACAGAAGGATCCTCACAGGCTTTATATTCATCTCCATTCCTCAGAATCACAGTCCAGTATCCATCTCTGGGTCTCAGTGTGATCCGTCCCTTCCTGTTAATGGATTCTGTGGCCACTCCTAAATCCCATTTAGTCTTTCCCTTCACCTGCACCTCAAAATAAAATCTCCCTGAGGAGAATCCCTCCTTTCCCAAGACACAGGGACATGTATCAAATCTCTCTGGTTTGTCTGGGAGTTTCTGTTTAATGTCTCCGTGTCTCACTTGTTTTCCATCATCAGACAGAATGAGATTAGGATGAGCTGTATCAGGATCCAGAGTCACATCCACTGAGAAAACACAGAATATCAATCACAACTTCACAATACACAGATTCTGTGATGCTGATGTTTTTAATATTTAATCCAGTGTTTAATCAGATTGTAGAGCAGTAATGAAGCTGTGAGTGTATGAATGTAAACTAGTGTAGTGCAGACAGCACACTGTACCTGCATACTGCTGCATCCACTTCAGCTCTGTAGAGACACATGACAATAAAACATAATCAGATCTGAAGGTTAGGGTAGAGTGGGTGTTTTCCCCAAAATAACCACAAGATAAAGTCAAGATAATGTTTATTGTAACTATGGACTACGTTGATGAGAGTGATGTAGTAGTTTTCATCATGAAGCTCACACTGGTGATGTATCGGAGAGAAAACAGATTTCACTGTAAATGATCTAATTATAAACAGTAAGAAAGTGTTTTAAAGCTTGTTGTTTTGTAGAACATCACAGTTATATATGATATGAGAACAGTAGGCCTGTAGATAGTGAGTACGTGTTATTAACACAAATATAATTATATTTTCAGAATTACATAATTTTTTTCTCAAACATAGTCTGTGGGGTATAACGCCCCCCAGGGAGCAATGAACAATTACTGTAGTTATTCTGTTCTGAACATCAAATCCTTTGTTTTTCAATCAAATGTATTTTAACTAGTTGTTTGAATAAAAATATTTGGATTTTATATTTAAAAATTACCTTAAAATTACCTAGTTAGCTAGTCAGTTAACATCAACTAACAAAATGTTTCAAATAGGCTATTATAATCTTGTAATTAAAAATTATCGATTATATTCTTTTTAATTTTAAGCAAAAACTCTGTCTGTATCTGATTTTGCTGTAATTGTTTAAAGTAAATTGCTCTGAAACACTGGGGGGCATTGTACACCACCCATGGGGGCGTTTTGCCTCATACAGTAGGTGGAGTAAAACACCCCCTTAGTACAAATTTAATTTTTGTTAAAAATCTAATAACATGAAAACTCTGGACATTTTTCGTTTATAATTTGTGTCATTGTCATTGTCACTAAAACTATTAAAACACATTTAACTTTTGTTTCACAGAAAAATATTACACAGTCCTTAAAGGAACACTCCACTTTTTTTGGAAATAGGCTCATTCTCCAACTCCCCCAGAGTTAATAAGTTGAGTTTTACCGTTTTTGAATCCATTCAGCCGATCTCCGGGTCTGGCGAGAGCACTTTTAGCATAGCTTAGCATAGATCATTGAATCCTATTAGACCAGTAGCATCGCGTTCAAAAACGATCAAAGAGTTTCGATATTTGTCCTATTTAAAACTTGACTCTTCTGTAGTTATATCGTGTACTAAGATCGGCGGAAAATGAAAAGTTGCGATTTTCGAGGCTGATATGATTAGGAACTATACTCTCATTCCGGCGTAATAATCAAGGAACTTTGCTGCCGTAACATGGCAGCAGCAGGCACAGTGATATTACGCAGCGCCTGAAGTAGTCCCCGGTAGATGGCTTTAGCTATGCTAAAAGTGCTCTCGCCAGACCCGGAGATCGGCTGAATGGATTCAAAAACGGTAAAACTCAACTTATTAACTCTGGGGGAGTTGGAGAATGAGCCTATTTCCAAAAAAACTTACACAGTCCTTAAGAGAGGCGTTTTCTCCCACTCTACCGTATATTTAAAGAATTGAGTAAATCATCATGTTTCTATATGATCAGTGCATGTATTGATGTACCAGTTTGTGTGAGTTTGTCATCTATAGTGTCCTTCAGTTGGTTCAGAGCTCTCCTCAGAGTCTCCAGACTCTCATGAGTCTTCATACTGATCTCAGGCCAGTTCCTGGTGTTTCTAGGGCTGCACAGGGATGAGTGAATCTACAGCAGGAGAGAGGAGAAATCCTTCAGCATGGGGAGTGTTATGGTGTCATATACTGCATTATCATTGATCAGAGAGATCATGCTGACTGACCTGTAGGAGGTGGAGGTGATCTTCAGTGTGTGAGAGCTGCTCCAGCTCAGTGTTTCTCATCTTTAGCTCAGTGATCTCCTGCTCCAGCTCTTCAATCAGCTCTTGCTCCTGTTTCTCTGCTGCTTTCTGCTGCTCCTCCATCATCTCCAGCAGTTCAGTCTGACATCTCTCAATGGAGCGGATGAGATCAGTGAAGAACTCGACACGGGCTGCTTTCTCCTTCTCTGTGTTTCTCTGGTCAACCAGGACAGTCAACTAATCATTAGTGGTGTTTAATCTGTGTTACTGTTGCTCATACTTTTTTATTTTTTCACATACATGTGTTTTTAAGGGGTTTCAGAATCACTCAACTGAAGAATAAACTTCATCCTGCACCGTTTGCACTGAATGATTCTCAAATCATGTGTTTTTCGATCATGTTGAGGAGTGGTGTGCTATTACTTTACTAAGTGATCAGATAATCACAGCCATGATGATATTAAGACCAACAGTGTGATTGCAAGTGCACAACAATAAATTAAATAAGATGTTAAGTAACTTACATTTGAGACAAATTATTGTCAGTTGCCTTGTTTGTGTTTGCTCTGATTCCTGAATAATATACTAGTTTCAAAGAAAGCTGCAACAAACTGTAGTTTTAATTCATTCCTGTTTTTAAATGAATCATTTGAGTGAATAAATCAAAATCAATGACTCAATCATGAAGATGTTTACTGTCACCAACTACTGGTGTAACAATGTAACTAGGGTTCCGATTCCGATACTAGTATCGGAAATTCCACCGATACCACAAAAAATTCTGGCATCGGTATCGGTGAGTACTTGAACCCATGTACCGATCCGATACCATTTTCTTAAACAAGACCTATAGTTATGCGCGCTAGCTTTGCTTAACACTGCAAATCGGAAATCAATTCTTCTTCGCTGCTCAGAAAGCAAACACAGGAAGTTGTGCTGTGTTGCCGCACAAGCAACCACTGTTTAGAGCAGCGAAGAAGAAATACAAAGGTGTTAGCACATTGCCAGTAAGTTAAATCACTCGCATATGCGACTAAATCTTAACCCGGGGCGACTAAATGATGTCTAATATTAGCCACTGGCTAATAAATGATCAGATTTTACTGGGAGGCCATGTATAAGTTTAGCACAGATATATTGTCACTCGCTGAACACTCTGAGCTCTTCAGAGTTTCTCTCTCCGTCAAGCGATCTATTTTTCAGATCATCTGAATGGATGCGCAGCGCACCTGTATTTGACGTACTGTAAACTCTAGTGTGAAGCGCACGACTCGCCATCGCTTTGCTTTTTTCCTCACACGCAGAGAGAGAGAGTCTTACATGTAGCGCGTCAACTCTGCATGGTATGTAAACGATATTCTTTGTTGTATTTTCCTGTCAAAATAACCGAGTTCCTTTGGAATTCTTCAGCGTAACTGCAGAGATGGTCCTCACTGCAGAACACAGGATCCAGGGGGTGTGGTTGGATCTAGATCCAACTCCTCCCACCTTACATATACCTAAACCAAGCGGCAACCTCCCACTCCCTCTAGTGAAACCAACACGGAAGTGACTAAAACTGCAATTCATCGACTGGCCGCTGGAGGCTGGCTCCAAAAGGGAGTCAATCCCATAGACTCCCCATGTTAAAATGCCCAATTTTACAGCACAAAAAAACATGTTTACAGCCTGGTACAAAAAATTATTTTGGTCTATATAGCTAATTTTGCCCTTCCTGACAACTGTGAGGGGGGTGAATTTTTTTTATAACCCATCCGTTTAAATTATATTAAGCCTTAAAGTTCTGCATAATTAAGGGCGTGGCCACTTGAGTGACAGGTGGATTGCCGCTCTGCTCTAGAGTGTGAAACTTAGAAAACTGGCTTTAAAGATTTGTATTTGTACAGAAAAAATGATTGGTGCTTATATGGAGCAGTTTGTTAGATCGCGATCTCTCTCATTTGTTTATCTAATGAAGTGCCAACAGATATAGAAGTACACAATAAACGCGGTAGACTTTAATGAACAGTAAAACAAAGGCAGAATACCGTATAACTCCAGGCCGGCACAGTATAGACGAATGAATGCAAACAAATGCAGAGCACCGTAACTTATTTGAGCTTTCCAAAACAAAATCAAAGAGCGGTAACTGATGTTATACTGTGTTCTGCCTTGGTTTCTCCGGGGATTTTCTCCATGATATTTAAACACATGTCCCAAAATGATCAATAACTCATTTTCGACCAAAAACGAAGTTATGGTGTTTTGTCTTTGCACGGCAGCACTGCGGTCACTATAGAGGGGCGTGGTTTCAGCTCAGCTTCACCCACGTCCCGCCTTTTTGCCCATTTTCGATTATCCGGGAGTGACGCGCGGTGACGCACTTCCAAGATGGCGGTGGTCAGCTCCGCCCACTTTAGGCTTCAAAAACGCTTTACAGAAACCTACGGGTGACGTCACGGTCTTTTTACAGTCTCTATCTATCTATCTATCTAGGTGAAGCACACCATAAAATAATTTACCGCATTAATAATTTACATGCGGTATTACCGCATATATATATAAAATATATAATGTTTTATATATACACATTATAAAAAATATAATCTATAATGTTTGGAAAATGGCACATTTTTAAATATCTAAAATATATTTTATATATATATATATATATATATATATATATATAATCTGTGTGTGTATGTGTTATGATGTAAGGAGGTCAAATTCAGAAACCAATCAATCACGAAGTGTAAAACAAGAAGGGCGTAACCTTACGAAAAAGAAAACACTGAAATATCGCGGTTGCTGCGGTTGTTGCATTCCTCTGCGGTTATGCTCGTCAATAGCGCGGTATTGCGATATTGCGGTTACCGCGACAGCCCTAGCCAATACCCTGAGCCTAGGTATCGGGAAGGGAAAAAGGGTAACGGAACATCTCTAAATGTAACCTATAGAAAGAGTCGCTGTAAAATCTCCAACAAATACACAGAGTGCTTATCAAAACTCAAATGAATGTTTCCTCATTTCCTCCGTCCTTCAGTCCATGACCCAGAAACTGATCAAAGACAGTCATCTTGAAGGACAATTAAATTCTCTAATTGCGTGGAACGAGGAGTGAGGAAGCGTTCAGAGGAGCTATATGAGAGTGCAAGGAGTGAATTTAATTCCTTGTATAATTAATTCTGAAGCCAATACTTAGGAACTCTTACAACGCAAATGTCAGGCCACAAAACAATAAACTCTCTAATCAGACAAGAAGATCTGAGAGAAACACCATCTGATCATCGGTCCATTCACCCATCCTTCCCCCTGGACTCATGGTACCGGTCACTGAAAGTTTACAAAGAAATGTCAAGAACTCAAGTCACTACTCTTACATAAAATATTTACTACATCTTAAGAATTAATGATCTTAACCCTTTCATGTTTGGTGTCATTTTAAAGGTCGCTGTGTGATTGGTAAAATGGTCTCAATTTCACAGTAGTCACTTATATTATGAGAAATATTGAAAACCTGAGTGAATTCTGTGATTCTGTTGTGGGCGGTCTCCCTTCAAAACCTGACCACAGCTCCTAGAGAGGTTTCTCATCCCCCATACACAGATCTAATCTGTTTTGGGGCAAAGAATAAATGTGTATGGGCCTTTTGTTCTGGTAGTATTTAAGGGAAAGTTGCAAATCAGTCAGCGTGATTCTGTAGCCAGAATGAGCCCATAGTGTGGTGTGTCTCTAAACTCCATACTATATATTTTCTAAGGTCTGGTATGCATCATTTACTCTTAGATTAATCTTTGAGAGTTTGATGTTCTGTATCGAGATGATTTGATATTTTTGAATTTGTTATATAATTGACGTGATACAACTTTACCTGACCAATAATAAATTGTTATATTTGATTTATTCTGATCTCTTCTGAAATCATTTTTTCCAGTAGATTAGAGTTGTAGTCTAGTGTTTCCACAAATCTGCGTCCAGGACAGATCATACTGAAGTACCAATGAATGAAGCGGGGTCTCGTCATTAGGGATCTTCTGATTTCTGTCTGTCACTGACTTAACAAGTTACAGTTTTCATGATTATAGAAAAAATACACTTTTTATTATGTGTTTGCAGGGTGCAGCCTATTTAAAGGTATTATAGTCACCCTGTATCCTCTGAGTGAGATCAACTGGCGAGTTTGTGCCGTGCGTTCACAGTTGGCCAGTGAATTGCTAAGCGACACTAGGTCACTAATGAACGAATAATTGAAAGTATGGGATTTCCAGAATAATCAAATATCTAAATTAATATACAATCGATATCTGTGATCAGTTTTTAATTAGAAGTACAGTCTAAATTTAATGATCACTTGAAATTGGAGTCAGATCAAGCACGGAGCTAGACTAAAATTGAAACTAAATCCAGATAAATTCAGAGGCGCAAGTAAAAGACCGAACATGCATTAAAACTTCGACCGGGCCGCTGGATTCTGTTGTTTGGACCAGCGGGTGGATCCTTACAAGAGGATAAACAGGTGTGTTCAATATAGGGATGTCCCTATCAGGTTTTTTTGCCCGAGTCTGAGTCCGAGTCATTGTCCGATCCGATACTTCTATAATACATAAAAAAAGAATAAAGAAGAGCGAAGAAACAGATGCAACATGTTCCTTATTTTTTTTTAATTCACCTTATTTTAACATTCAACAACTGTTAACAAACAGAGCACTTCTGTGAGGTAGCTTGAACAATCAAGTAATAAATAACATAAATTCTTCACTTTTGGACTTTAGTGCAACAGTAAATATAAAAACAAATAGCACCTCAACTTAAAATACCCGGCAGGCATGTAAACAAATAAGAAAACAAAAGTGACACAGTGTTTGCAAAGCCAGTAATGTGCTTTTAGGAACCGCACTCCTAACTCTTACTGTCATCACAGTAGTAAGTTTCACAGAAGGAAATGTATGTTTTTCTTAATGAAAACTAACATCTCTACCTTCACACCGCAGACATACTTGTGCTTTCCGCTTCAAGCTGCTTCCGTGTTCTACTTTGCCGGCATTTAACCAATAGCGTCTCTGCAACAAATTGATGTCAAGCCGCACGTGTTGCTGTTTCTGTGTGGAGTCAAGAGGTCTAACTCTGTGCCACCGCATAACTATAGACGTGTTAAAAAATAATGAGAATATATATACATCTGAGTCCTGATTGGGAGGTAATGTCCGATTCCGATCGAGTCTGAAACCATGTGATCGGGCCCGATTTCCGATCACATGATCGGATCTGGACATCCCTAGTTCAATACCAAAGTCTTTCTTTTCAAAAAATATGGTGCACATAAATTCTCCTCCCACATCTGTCACAATACTTTTAACTTATGTTTTCCCTTTGCAGTTAAATAAACCATATATTTCACTTATCTTAACAGGGCATCTTGCTTTAATAATATTTATTATGGATGCTTTATGTAACCAAACTTCAGCACATAATGGCAGATCACGTAAATGCAGCTGATGATGCTCCGAAGTGATGCTCCAGTGATCAAGAATATTTCAATACACAAGTTTTCCTTCGATTTCTCCTTCGTTGGATCCATACTACGCATTAGAGGCTGACATTTTTGCGGGAATCCCGTGGGATGGGAAACAAAATCGCTCCGAATCACATCATTCATCGACCTCAAATATGGCTTTTCATCTGAAAGATGTATGTAGTAGCAACTTTACATGGCCGCTCAATATGATGTTATCGTAGAGAAATGCGCGCTATTGAAGTGTTCGTGTGGAGAGTGGAGCTGCTCGCTGCAGGACAGGCGCCCTTGCGCTCACTTGCTCCTAAAATCTCCGTAATTTTTGGTTATACAGATAATAGTAGTCTAATACATCTTTCGAATCTGTAAAGACTCTACGTTTATTCTACCTGGTCTCATGGCATTTACGTACCTGGGTGCACTTTTTAGCGTGACATGAAATACGTACCAATAAGTACATATCACTGTAGTTTCCAAAATAAATGAACACTTTCACACAAATTTACAGAGTTGCGATTAATAAAGCGTAATTTTCGTAATTTCAGAATATCATGCTATGACTTCAAAACAATATTAATATGCTGGGAGATTTGAAACCTGATGCTTTTGAACGTTAGCATCGCACACATCCAGCTTCATATTTATGGGTTTTCATAGACGATAAGTTTGTTCGGTAGCTCACGGAGTACGGAGACGGACTTAGGAGACGAGAAGCACCAGTTCGAATCCCATGTAACTACGGTTCGACAAAGCAGTTAAAATCTGGGTAAAAGAAAGTTCAAATGGCACAGTTGCATCAGCTAATACATTTTTATATCAGTTTTGCATTTGTTAACACTATCGGGTAGGTTTAGGGCTGGATTTGGTGTAGGGCATATTTCCAACACGATAGAGCATTAACCTTTAGCGACAGTCCCCGGATATTTGAATTCTGAACCGCCGCAATACGCATCTGAAGCAACGTAATAAAAAAAACAGGAATACGTATCAATATCTACGTAATAAAAACGTGCCGGGGTTCACATATTGAACCAGTGTTTTAGCACCACTCAGTGGACATTTCTATTTCAAACTGTGGCGAAACGTGCAGCAAGGTGCGTAAAACGGCGTCGCACAAAAAGTGTGCAGAGGTACGTAACAACAAAACGTTGCGCTTTAAAGCAAACAGGGTGAGAAACTCAGAGAGAAACTTCGAAACTCTGTCTTTGAAAAATATATCTATAGAGAGTGAAATGTCTACTTTCAAATGAAAAAGCAAAATTCAAATAGAAAACGTGTGTGTTAGCATGGATGATTTACATAAAATTGAATGTGTGCAATGTAGCCTACACTGTGCATAAACTGCTTTCAGTTCAATATAACAACAAAAAACTACATTTTGGGTTTTTATTCAACTAAGGTGGGCACGTTGTGATCTGTACCATATTTTTACTGTAACTGACAGATTTCGGCCAAAAAAAAAAAACTGAGTGGGAGGGAACGGGAGTAATTCTTTCGGGAGTGGAACGGGACGGGATTTTCCCCCAGTTTTTTCGTGGGATTGGGACGGGACGAGATTTTTTTTTTGTGGGAGTGGGACGGGAGAGGTTTGAAAATGCACTCCCGTCTCACCCTCTACTACGCATCTTAAGATGGTGGAGTTAATGGCAGGTTCACACTGAACAATTTTTGTTGTAAAATGACACAAAAGTCTGGTCAAATACTACTCCACTACAAGTGAAAGTTGTAAAGACAGATTTTTACTTAAGTACTTTTAAAAACATGTACTTCCGTACTTTCACTTAAGTATCAAAAGTAAAAAGTAAATGCATTTTTTTATTGTCACATTGTTGTATATTTACAATACCATATGCCACTAATGCAACCTACTGAATACACTGATTAGCTTGTATTATCTTTGGAATTAAGAGCTTTTATGTTACAAAACATATTCAAATGGAACAACTGAATGAAGATAATCATCTTTATTTTTATCTAACACTCCTACAGCTACATTGAACTCATTATAATACTTGTTTAAAAGTTACGGACGTTTACATTAATTTAGCGGGGAAGATCCCGAGGTTGCCAGATTTGCGTAACAAATATCAGCCGAATATCCATTCAAAGCTAGGCGGAAAACTGCAGGCTTAGATATACTGTAAGACTTGGCAACACAGGAAGGTCCCGGCAGATCGCAGACCGGATTTTTGCAGAAAAAAAAAAAGAGTTAAGTGAATCTTAAAATGCACTCATTGTAAAAACTGCTACATATAACGACTTTCTACTTGGGGACCTTGATATAAATGTAGTTGAGTAAAAAGTATGATATTTGTCTTTCAAATGTAGTGAAGTTAAAGTCGCAAGTTTCCAGAAAAAAATAATACTCGAGTAAAGTACAGATACTCAAAAAGTGTACTTAAGTACAATACTCAAGTAAATTTACTTCGTTACTGTCCACCTCTGCCTACACCCTTCATTCCTTCAAAGCTCTCACTCTCGAGGGTAAACCCTTAAAAGGCATTAGGGCACAGGGACGAGCCCTTCAGAATATAAAACAGCCACCCAACTATACATCTACAACAAACTGATATATAATATTTAAATGTATTTTATTATTTTATTATTTTAAACTCACTTTTCTGACTTCTGCTGAGTGTTTGATGTCTTGAATCTTCTTGATTCTGTTCTGGATCGTCTGCTGCACGTCTTTCTGTGTCTTCATCAGTTCAGTCTATAGAGAGAACAACACAGACTTGTTGATCATAACACAGATTATACTTACAATATGTTTTCATAATGAGCTTTTATTTCACAACATGAAATAAAATCTGATTCCTTATTATATGATCCTTTTAAAAGCAGTTTACAGTAACTTCTACCTTCTTCTGTTCACTCTCCTCTTCTATAGGAACAGTGTTGTGGTTCTTGTGGTCTGTCGCAGAGCAGAACGAACACACACACGTCTGATCATCTCTACACAACAGATCCAGAGGTCTCTCATGTTTCTGACATATATAGTCCTCCAGATTACTCACAGGATCCATCAGTTTGTGTTTCTTCAAACCTGTCACTCTCAAATGATGCTCCAGATGAGTTTCACAGTAAGAGCTCTGACACACCAGACACGACTTCAGGGCTTTCTGCTTTCTTTCCTCACAGATGTCACACAGAACTTCAGTTGTTTTCTCAGGACTTTTCTTCTTATAGTGATCTACGAGCTCTCGGAGTGTGGTATTAATCTTGAGATCAGGTCTTTGCTTGAATGTTTCTTTACAGTATGGACAGCTGCAGGTCTGGCTGTTGTTCCAGCACTTATTCAGACAGATCTTGCAGAAGTTGTGTCCACATGGAGTCGTGACTGGATCAGTGAACACCTCCAGACATATCGAGCACTGAATCTCCTCAGACAGTGAACTGATGGAGGATGACATGACTGGAAAGAGATTAATTAGGATCAGTGTGCATGTAAACTCCAGTAATGTTTATAAAGAAGCCCATGATGCACCTCATAAAGCTGGTTGAATGTAAAGAGTGTTTAGAGACAAATGTGACCCTGGACCACAAAACCAGTCTTAAGTCGCTGGGGTATATTTGTAGCAATAGCCAAAAATACACTGTATGGGTCAAAATGATAGATTTTTCTTTTATGCCAAAAATCATTAGGATATTAAATAAAGATCATGTTCCATGAAGATATTTTGTCAATTCCCTACCGTAAATATATCAAAACTTAATTTTTGATCAGTAATATCCATTGCTAAGAACTTAATTTGGTCAACTTTAAAGGCGATTTTCTCAATATTTAGATTTTTTGCACCCTCAGATTCTAGATTTTCAAATAGTTGTATCTCTGCCAAATATTGTCATATCCTAACAAACCATACATCAATGGAAAGATTATTTCAGCGTATTTCGAAAAATGGACCCTTATGGGTCCGTGGTCCAGGGTCACACAAATATGTACAAGATCATGTAGTCAGCTGGTCATTATTGCAAAATGAACCCAGAAAAGCTCATTACACGACCACTTACCTAAAAAATGAATTTTTTTCTGGGTTATTAACTTACATGGAGATTCATTTTCTTCCTGTTTCTTTAGTCTTTATGTTGTGGCAAAATGAAAGAAACACCAAACTTTGATTTAAAACCAATCAAATGACACTTTTAATACAATAATGATAGCATTTCAGTGCAGTAAACACCTAAAGCAGCTGAGTATTTGATGCTTAAACTTATTCCAGTCTGACATAAACCCTACTAAACCAGACCACTGCCATCAGAAACCTGTTCAGGACAATTTATCTTATATTTCTTATTTTTCACTTACCTGTGAGTATCAGATGTGTTCACAAGGGCCTTTAAACAGCTAAATATTCTGTTGTTTATAGAGTTCGATCGTTTCAGGCGTCCATATTGTTGTTGATCAAGTTTCACTTTCTCTGAGTCTCTCTCTGAACTGCAGTGATGTCAGAGCTCCTCCTGTATTCAGTGTTGGTTCATGTGTGTCTGTTTGTACTGAGACTGATGTTTCTGTCAGCCAGTGATAGAGAGATTTCAGCAGAATTACAGTCCTGCTCACCATTATTAGAACCAGTGAAGTTTAAGTATAATGTGAATATCTCCTGACAAAAATTGATCAAGTTTTTTCTATAGAGAACTTGTATTCGATACAAAAGAGCAAATGATAACCAACAATTAAAAAAAAAAAAAAAACAATCGGAAAAACTTAAAAGCTTTCTTCTTCTTCTTCTGTGGATTTATTGGCGGGTCGCATACCAGCTTTTTAGGTGCATACCGCCACCTCCTGTGCTGGAGTGTGAAGTGATTTCAGTCCAGGTATATATTATGATGTCTATATTCTATTCTTAATGAATTTTAAGATTGTCCTTATTATTTTACCAGATCCTTGTTTTGTGTTTAATATGTTGCAGATTGAAAACTCATTGCATCCTAAATTCTGTAATTCTCTTTGTAGTTCATTCCTTTCCTGTTCATACCTAGAACAGAGTAACACATGATCAACTGTTTCCTTTACTCGGCATATTTCACATAATCCAGTACTGTGTTTTCCTATTATATGAAGTGTAGAATTATACTTACCCTATTTTGTATATTATAAAAATGTCTTCCTGTTTTACAGTCATTCCAATTCTCTCGCCATTTCCAATTGCAAGCTTCTTTAATTATACGTTTCCCCTCCATCCTGTAGGACTATTCAGATTAAGTGACTCTTTAGCCATTTTATCAGATTTTTCATTTATATCAACATGCGCTGGAACCCAAACAAAATGAACTATTATTCCAGCATGTCTTAATCTATACAATATATTCATAATTTCTGTTGAGATATCATTTCTAATTGTTTGAAAAGTTTGAAGACTGATAAGTGAAGCCATTGAATCTGAACAAATCACCACCTTATTTGGCATCACTTCTTCTACCCGACTAAGTGCCATCTGAATTACCATCATTTCAGCAGTGTATACTGAGTCCCATCCGTTAACATCCCATATTTTCCGATTTTAAATTCTGGAGCATAAAATGCAGATCCAGTACGATTTATCTCTGGGTTTCTTGAGCCATCTGTGTATATTGGAAGAAATGCATAATAAACTGTTCTGATATATTCTGTTGAATAGCTTTTGATATTAATGTCAATCTGTCTTTTTTGAATACATTCATGAATTTGTGAATCAACTTCAGGTTGACTAAAAAACCAAGGAGGTATTGGGGAAATTGTAACTATTGATGAAAATGTAATATTATTTAGTGACATTTTTGCAGCCCAATCCTTAACTTCCCATGCAAACCCTGTTCCTGTTAAGTTTATTGTCTCCCAACTCCCCTCTAATATTGATTTTGTAGGATGATCTGAATTATGCCCTTGTAAACTGATCCAGTAAGCAACAGATAATTGTTTCTGTCTTATATCTAACGGGGACGCTCCTGTTTCAACTTGCATTGCTGAGATTGGAGTTGTTTTAATTGCACCTGTAATAAATCTCAAAGCTCGTGCTTGAATAAGATCTAACTTTTTAAGCATACTGATTGATGCAAATCCATATATAATACATCCAGAATCTAAAAGAGATCGTAGAAGTGCACAGTATAATGTGATCATTGATTGTTTATTTGCCCTCCATTCTTGGCCTAATACACATCTCATTATATTTAGTACTTTACTGCATTTCTTTTCAATGTATTCAATATGGATTTTCCATGTTAATTTAGAATCAAACCATAAACCTAAATATTTAAATTTTGTTACCCTTTCTAATGTTTCTTTATATAAATAAAGTTTTTTTTTTTTTTTTTTTTTTTCTGGTAAAAAACAGACGACATGTTTCTGATATAGAGAATCTGAATCTTCATTCCACAGACCATTTCTCTACGCTCTCTATTGCTTCCTGAATTTTATGTACAATATATTTAACATTTTTCCCTCTCTTCCACATTGCTCCATCATCAGCATATAATGCTGTTGAAATTCCTGGATGAATTCCTTCAAACACATCATTGATCATCATGTTAAATAATATAGGACTTATAACACTTCCCTGAGGAGCTCCGTTTTCTACATTCACCATCTGAGATGATACACTACCCACCTTGACTTGAATCGTTCAACCAAATAAGAAAATTAAAACCCAACTATAAAATCTTCCTACGATTTCAATTCTCTGCAACTTTAATAACACTCCTTCCCTCCACATCATATCATATGCCTTTTCAGTGTCGAAGTACACTGCCACTAACACCTCTTTCATTGCTAATGCCTTCTTTACATCAGTTTACAGTCTTAATAATGCATCTGAAGTAGATCTACCTGCTCGGAAGCTAAACTGATAGACAGCTATTACTCCTCTGCTTTCCAACACATAATATAAACGGTTAACAATCATTTTTTCCATCACTTTACAGAGGTTAGATGTCGGAGAAATTGGCCAATAATTACCTGCTATTGAAGAATATTTTCCTGGGAATATGAATTACAACAGCTTGTTTCCATGATAAAGGCAGTTGAGCTTCTATCCATATTTTATTAAAAAGATCCAAGTATTACTTCATCCATTTGTTTAATCATATTATAACAAATCATATCTTTCCCTGGGGCAGTATTTCTAATTTTCATTAATACTCTTTTAAGTTCCCACATTTTAAAAGTGGCATCTAGTGCTGTTAGACTATTAGATTTTTTAATATAGATATCTTGATGCTGCTTTAAAATGTCTTCCCTCCTTCTCTTATAATTTTCTTCTAGATTATCTGTACTGTGAGCCTTTTGAAAGGTAAAGGCCAACAGTTCAGCCTTTTCCTCTTCAGTCACTGCTTTTTCCACTTCATCCATTAAAACTGGAATATTCTGGAATATTCTGGTTTCTATAAACTCCAACCATCTTTTTTAAGGACACTCCATACTTCTCTCAACTGAGTTTCACTACCTATTGTAGTACAAAAGGATAGCCAATACCTCTTTTTAGCTTGCTTAATCATCTTCCTTGCCTGAGCCCGTTTCCTCTGATAAATTAGCACATTTGTAGGTATTAATGTTTTCCTAAGCTCACTGAATGCCCTATTTCTATCTTTGACTGCTTTAGTACACTCTTCATTCCACCAAGGAACAATCCTCAACCTATCTCTACCTTCTGATTTAGGAATGGATTCTTCAGCTGCTTTTATAATAATTGAATTTAATCTTTCAGAACATAAGTCTATATCATCTTCAGTACTATAATTCTCCATTCCATCAATGCATAACTTGTTAAATTTATCCCTGAAAATGTTTAAGAGCTTGAACAAATTGCAAAGGAAGAGTGCGAGGAAATAACAGCAGAGGAATGCAAGAAGCTTATAGATGGCTTCAAGAAGCGTTTGGAGGCTGTCATTGCTGCGAAAGGGTGTGCAACCAAATATTAAGGAAGGGTGCCTTTATTGTTGACCGTGCTGTTTTTTTTTTTTGGGGGGGGGGGGGGTTCCCTGTTTCTTCTTTGTTTTTCAACTTGCATGTAGTAATTTCAATGTTCTATAATTACTTTGGACCTCCAATTAAAAAATCCGGTTTCACTTTATTTTGATGGTCCCTTTAACACATTCTATTGACTATAAGTAATGTTGCACCTACATTTATACTAACTCTCATTAGAGTGTTAGTAGTGTATTAGTTGACTGGTAGGGTTAGGGTTAGATTAAGTTGACACGTTCTTGCAAAGTTACTTATAGTCAGTAGAATATCTGTTGGGAGACCAACACAACAAGGAGTTTGTAGATATGAAGCAGACAGTCTACTAATACTCTTATGAGAGTTTGTTGACATGTAGTTGCAACATTACTTAGTGTCTACAGAATGTTCAAAAGGGGCCATCAAAATAAAGTGTTACCAAAAATCCTGATTATATAATTTTGGTACATTTTTATTTATTCCTGAATATATTGTACAAGTTATGCAAAAAATGAAGGGGTGTCAATAATGGTGAGCAGGACTGTACAAAATCTTGACTGTTTGGCAACATTTGTGAAGAGTTTCCAGGTCAAATGCTGCTCAACTTACTGATGCTTAAAGATATTATTTTCTATTCTTATGGTAAGACTTACTTGGTTTTACCATGGTCCAAATGAAAGTGGCAACAGATGCTCTGGAGAGACAACAGCAAGACAAGCCCCAAAAGAAGGAATGGTTTTGCAGGTGGTTTCCACAGATAATTGTTCTCTCCTTGTCCTTCCTGACTGATTTGTCTCTATTCTTGTGTTTTTAGGGACCATCTCACTACTTCAATCATGAGGCAGTACCTGCAACACAATCAGGTTGCACAGATAGTCCAGCTCTGGATGGTACATACGTATGTGCTGTAGGAAGGAGGTTTGGTGTGTCTCCCGGCACAGTCTCAAGAAGATGGAAGATATACTGGGAGATGGACCATTACACGAGGAGAGCTGGACAGGGCTGTAGAAGGGCTATAACCCAGCAGCAGGCTGTTATCAATCAGCAGGTCCACCTCTGGGTCCTCGTTCTCTTCACGGATGAGAGCAGGTTCACACTGAGCACATGACAGACGTGAAAGAGTCTGGAGATGCTGTGCAGAATGTTATACTGTCTGCAACATCTTCCAGCATGACCGGTTTGGCAGTGGGTCAGTGAAGTGATGTCTGGGGAGGAATATCTTTGCAGGGTTGCACAGATCTCCATGTGTTAGCCAACAGTACCTTTACTGCTGTTAATTTAGTTTAGTTTAACTTTATTATCTATACAGATTTTTTAGATCTTTTACACTGGCATAGAAAATACATCCTAACATAAGGACTTCTGAAGCGAAACGATGCGTTAGTTTAAGAAAAATATCGATTCTTCTTTATAAACCGTTTAGTCCAGCTTCCTGTCTCTCGAGCAGCGCTTCTCCCGGAGCTTATATTGCGCATTTTGCTGCGCCTATGTCATATGCTCAACCGCCTTGTCGGGACCGCGCCTGCTCGAGAGACAGGAAGCTGGACTAAACTGTTTATAAAGTTTGAAGAATCAAAATTTTTCTTATACTAACGCATCATTTCGCTTCAGAAATCCTTTATTAACACCCCGGAGCCGTGTGGAGTAGTTTTTCAATGGATGGGTACTTTTTTTTTGGATTCAGAAACAGGGGCACCATTCACTGCAATTATACAGATTGTTCCAGACAGGACCATGTTGAATATAACTCCGAATGTGTTCGTCTGAAAGAGGAATGTCAGACATGCCTAGGATGACCTGAGGGTGAGTAAATCTTTGGCTAATTTTCATTTTTGGGTGAACTATCCCTTTAAGTAATATTCTAATTTTCTGAGATACTGAATTTGGGATTTTCCTTAGTTGTCAGTTATAATCATCAAAATTAAAAAAATAAACATTTGAAATATATCAGTCTGTGTGTAATGAATGAATATAATATACAAGTTTCACTTTTTGAATGGAATTAGTGAAAGAAATCAACTTTTTGATGATATTCTAATTATATGACCAGCACCTGTATATTAGTGTGCTCACACATATGCATACACGTGTACACATGCCTACCCAGAAAATATTTCATGACAATACCTCAATTAAGAATTTGGTTTAAAACAGTCACCGCCAATGATACAAATTATCTTTTATATAAGTTATTTTTAGCCAGCGGTATACGCAGCCTGTGCCTGAAGGAAGGGCCTCAAAGCAGGAATGGAGTGGATGAGTTTGATTTGATTAAACTGCGATCACCTTTTTTTCCATAAAGTTTAAAAACAGCTCTTGCATTGTACTCTGTTTCTGGCCAGTGATCTTATTTGCTTCATTAATTACTTGTGTTAATTTATTTTTCTATCTCATTGTTAAATTACCATACCACGATACAATATTATATGTTAAAGTATTTTCTATCATCGATCTATAAACAATGGTTAGGACCCTCCTATCGATACTAAAATTTCTTAGTTTCCTAAAATACAGTGCAATTAGTTGAGACGTAGCACAGTGCTCATTCAATAAATGCACAGCTAAACAGATGAGTTTTGAGTCTGGATTTAAATGTGGCTAATGTTTTAATGCTAATGTCAATACAAAAATAACTGAGTATCTGTTTCAATAATAAACTATTTATGTTGGACTTTAGGAATGCAGTTAACCCCTACTAGTTGATTTTATAAGGAGATTATCTAGAATGGTGTAGTTATAATATCCACCAGTAGGGTCTAACTGCCCCATGCAAAACAGCCAATTGACTTTTACACCAGTATTTTCAGATTTATGACGATTTAAGATGACTTCTTTTTCATTTTGGCATAAAGCAAATACTGATCTTTGTTTAAGGCCAATATTTTGACTGGACACACATATTAAATACTTTTATAAAATACACAGATTAAAATGTTTAAACTGTGTCAACAATCCACTCAACTTTATATAGGCTATAATACACATAACATCCTAATTAAATAAATAAATAAATAAATAGGAGAGTTTAAACATTCATGATTATACTGTAAAAAGCATTTAAATGTTCTGAAAATCAATGTTATCATTAACTGTTAACTGTTTTGTGAGCTGTCATTTGAGAATATTATATATTATATATCTATATTCTAAGCTCAAGCTAACATGCTGCAATTACAATGCAAAACCCCTGAGTTCTCAACTTCCTTGACACACACACACACACACGCACACACACACACACACACACACACACACACACACACACACACACGCGCGTTTCTAAAAAGCTATGCATGTGACCACCACTTCCACAAGATGTTCTTCAACAGAAACTAGTCATAGTCGCACAGAGCTGTGAAGATGGCGTGTGTTTTGAGATACAGTTTTCTATTGATCGGTATCTGTTTAAGAAGCACTTCATGGGCAGACTCAGTGTTGCAAGGTATGAATATAAATATGCATATTTTACTTTCCATTTCAACTTTAAAAAATGTTACTTTCATGGAGGCTAGATCCTGCAATAGAAAATGTTATTTAGAAATGTTGCATTAGTTAAGAAAAGACAATTAAGCACACTCATGTAAATGAAAGGTTAAAAATAATACTTTATTTATATGGTTTAAATGTCTGTGCATTTTGCTACAAAAAATATTTCAGATGCACAAAAGCCTGAATATTCATCAGTGTATTTAAATGTTGAAGATCTCATTAGTTGTTTTTCTCAAACACAGTTACATCTTTAATCGGAGCTGCTGGGAATACGATCATCATCCAGTGTGCTACTGATAAAACCCCTCAAAACGGGGTGTACCTGTACAAACAAGTAGGAGCAAGTAAAAATAAGCAGGAAGTCTTCTACTATTACAAAGACGGAACTTTTAGACCTAAATCACAATGGTGTAGGGACAAAGTCAAAGTAAATTTCCCAGGAACATTTCCCAACTTTAATGTCACCATCTTAAATGTAAATGCCACAGACATTGGGTTTTACTGGTGTGAATTTAATTTGGAAGACAAAAATACAGTTGGCACAGTCACATGGTTACAGATAGGTAAGTGTGTCTTGCACTTCATATAAATAATTTTATTATCAAACATGATGAGTTTATTGTTGTCTATATGAATGTAAAACATGTAGTTGCGTATTTAGTATGTAAACTATGTTAATGGGAAACTTCTATTCTGATGCAGAGATTGAGAAGTACAGTCATTAATTAATATTGAATGAAAACAGCATAGATGATAGATCTAATTCTCTGGCCTTGATTTTCTATTCTATCATAGAAGAATCAGTAGATAAAAAAACAAATAAAACAGGAGAAGCAGAAGGAAAAGATGATGAAAAAGTGTGCCCAGAAGATATTCATCATCATGTGAAGATCTTTCTCATTGTGTGTGCTGTCATGGTGCTACTGTGCATCTCTGGTTTCATCTTTGTGATTCTGAAGGTAAGCATACATACACACACAAAAATCAGTGTTGAAAAGCGCAAATCAAAAATAAAAACTAAACTTATAAACAACATTATGCATCTATCTGAAATGCATTACAGAGGTATGCTGTTATGTGTAAACATGCAATGTGGAAATAGTGCAAATTGATTTGTTGTTGAAAATTTGTTTCTGTCTATTTGCCGTGCAATTCCTACACTCTGGGATGTTTTTCTGGGATGTTCCAAACACTTGTGTTTAAGTGAGAAAGTTAAAGCTTTATATGTAAAATTAGTTATGGCGTGTTTACAGACCACTGGAAACTTCTGAAATGATGCTCAAAAGTCAAGAGGCCCTCCAGTTTGTTCTCAAACTATTAATTGTTTTTGACATTAAGCAAAAAGTGCAAATAAATAGATGAACCACTGATAATAGAAAATTATAGGAGCCTTTAGTTAATTTTGACTTCATGAATCCTGAAGTGAGAAATAAATGGATTTGTTGTGAGTATATCAGCATTACACACCCAGAAAATCTTACCCGCACACTGCCCGAGATGCAAAAAGCGCTACAGATGTCTTTTAATAGCTGAACCACTTAATGGTTGGCATAATCAACAGCTAATGGCCACTAATGCACAGCTCACATTCTATAACCAAAAGATTTACATAGGTTTTCATTTGAGAAACAGACATCATAGAACTCAAAAAAATCAGCAACCCATCGAATAACAACCCATCTTTTTATCTAACCACAAAAATCATTGTTATGTCTGACTGATCATTGACAGATTTTGCAGTATGCACCGCTAGCAGTCATACACCACATGCAAGATTATTGTGAACAAGCTTGACAAGTGCCCCCCGTTCCTCTGCATCTCTCTTCCAAATAAAATGTCCTTTTGATCTTCTCACTGGCTCTAAACCTTGTTCCTGGTGTCCCTAGAATCACTCCCCATTTCACCCCTTTACTGCGCCCCTGGAACATTGTTTTCTCGTAGTCGTTTTGGAAGCTGAAGAATATTTGATATTTTTTAAATGAGTCACTTCTTTTTGTCATCCTCAGGTAAAGGGGTGTCGGGGGAACAAGAAATACAAACCATCAAATCCACCCTCAGACTCAGTTTACGAAGAGATGAAACGGAGCAATTTGGACGCCCAGCCCAGTATACAGACGTTCATCAACCCTGAATATCAATCCACCAAGCTACTCCGCTAAATATATGTGATATAAAGTTTAACTCTCTGTTTGGATTGGCAAAGCTTTCAAGTGATTTATTGCTTCACATTTGAGTTTATCATTTTATTTTTTTTCTGATCCTTCTTTCAGTTCAGAAAGAGAGAAACATAATCTACCTGATCTCATGATGAAAATGTACCTGTGGGAACTTTTTCTCAAGACGCGAAATACGTACCAATAAGTATCACTGCAGTTTTCAACAGAAATTAACACTAGAAGCATTAAAACAGCAAGCACTTGTAATCGTTTTCGTACACAGTTATGATTACAGCTCCATATATTTAGCTTTCTGGTGATGTGCCGAATTCTGACCCCCGCCAGTTTACTACCCACCTAGTATTGTTAGGTTTAGGGTTAGGTGTGGGGATGGGGTTAGGATCAGGCAATCATGTAGCTATTTCAACGAGAGGGGGTAATAATTTGGCAGGGGGTCAAAAATAGGCACAACACCTAACATAACAAGCTTGTTCGGTAGCTCAGCCAGCACGGAATTGGATTTAGGATGCAGAATCCTTGGGTACAAATCCTGTGAAAAACATCAATCACGCTGAAAGAGCTGAAAGATAAGAAAAACAAGCTAAAACGGCATGCTTGCAGTTGTGTTTTTACGTCACATTCGCTTTTGCTCCTACTGTCGGTAGGTTTAAGTGTAGTGCAGATGGTACTTTATTTTAAAACGTCACAGAGCATTAGAGTTATAGCGTCACTCAACGGACATTTCAAGTCAGAACTGCGGTGACACGTACAAAACCAACGTCACATAAAACGTACCATAGGTATGTTCATCTGCTCCGGGGGAAGAACCGAACACACTTTTAGTGCCACTCAATGGACATTTCACATAATATGTCACGTTTGAATATGTCACGAAACATACATGGCGCTATGTATTTCATATCTTGTGAAAAAGTTCCCACAGGTATGTTTTTGTCATGAGATCAGGTTGAACGTAATTCTTTAATTAATTTAGTGTGAATATCATGGTTATATTTGAGATACTGTAGATCAGGACGAATGTAATAGTTTAAGTGTGGAGAAAAAAAGATGCAGCAGTTTATTTTTAGCTGATGGACAACAGAAATGTCAAAGACCTCATTTGTGGTCCGGTGTGCACATGCCTGCGTGCCATTTTCAGTCTGACAAATAGGCCAACAGTGAACTGACTGATGGAATTAAAGTACAGAATTATATTTCACTCTTTTGTTCTTAATAATTGCAATCAAAGCTATTTTGTCTCACTGCAAATTTTAAAGTAAACATTGCTAAAATGGTAGGCTACTTGTTTGCACAGTGAGTGTATGACTCTCTGATGTTCGTTTCTAAACTTGGTTACCACCCTTAACCAGTCATCTTCCTTTGCAGTTGTGGTCATGTCTTCCTTTCAATAGCCTTAGAATGCATCAAAACAAACAACACTGGCATGTTTCTCGCACTGACTAACAATGATGAAGTTTAAAAAGTATGTTGTGTGTGCAGATGAGGCTTTTACGTATTTAAAGAGCATATATTACATGCATGCTGTTTTACTTATCATCCAGCTTAGTTGCATTTTTAATGTATGTTAATGTTTTTAATGTAATGTACATATGTGCTTGGTTTAGTATAGCTTGTCTCTGACAAGAGTGTCTCTGTATTGTGATAAATAACATTGAAAAGTAAAACGCAACAAAACATTTGATTAAATAATTGTCAAAATTATTTTAAACCACTTTAGGTGGATTTTTTATACACTAAAGCTTTACAGTAATACACAGTATATTACCAATAAATTATTTTAAACAATTCCCAGAATGACATTACAAAGCACTAACTTTTGTGAATCAAGCTAATTTTACTCTGAATAAAGATAAAAGTTGTTTACTTCAGTTTAGAGATCTCTAAATATATAAATTAAAAGGTACAAATACATAAAGGTTCCATTTGTTAATGATATATAATACATTAACAATGAGCAATAATTTGTTACAGTAATTGAGTGTTGTGATGGAATAGCTACCTGTCAAAGCCACTAGAAGGCAAGCCTGCAACCTTTAGCCAAAAAAGCGGCTAATGCTAACGGAAAGTAGACCAGAGGCCATTTTTTTAATGGATGTTAATGGAAGAGAGGCTTCACTACGCTGAAAAAACAGCTTTTTAGAGGAAACAGCTCATCATTTCATGAATCGGCTAATCTTCAACATGTTTTACACTAAACAATACTTTTGGATTAAACTATTTTTAGAGTTTACACTGAAAAAAAAAAAGCTGTTTTATAAGAGAAGTCACTGACTTTTTTGCGACGGGTGGGATTCAGCTTACGGCACTTCTCATTCATTCCTATGGTATCCGTAAACAGCGATTGTGTCGCACAACTCTGACTGAAATTCAGTGACGTCAAGGCTGTAATGTGATTGGTTAGTAAAGCACACATAATCCAAGTTAGCCGTTACGCTTTCTCCAAAAGTAAGCAATACAGACCCTCTCATCTTGACTTTACCCTGACTTGGTTGTATGTGTGTGCGTGCGTGTGTGTGTGTGTGTGTGTGTGTGTGTGTGTGTATACAGGTTTATGTATCCAGGTGGAGACTTAAACCTGAATACACACACAGACTCATGGGAACTTGTGTCACGGTGGGGACCAAAATTGAGGTCCCCATGGATATAAAAGCTTATAAATCATACAGAATGAGTTTTTTTTTTGTTTTGTTTTTTTTAATAAAAATGCAGAAAGTTTCCTGTGAGGGGTAGGTTTAGGTGTAGGGTTGGCGTAGGGTGATAGAAAACAGAATAAAAAGCATTATGCCTATGGAGAGTCATGCATGTGACTGTGTCTGTGTGTGCACTTATTTGGGATTCAGTAGAATAATTTTGAAAATAATATTTTTATCACACCTCTATTGCGTTTAATCATGTTCTGTAGCCGGGGTCTCAGACTCCACACAGCTCACCCAATACATTTTTTCAAGAACTCACGTCAAATATTAGGCCTAATTATGATCACATTCTTGTATATTTTATATTATTGATCAATTTGTGAATCCGTTGAACATGACATAAGTTGTGTTGACACAAATCAATTTAGATGGCATTAGATCAGATTAGTTAGAACTGTATTGATCCCAGATTGATTTCACTCTTGTATGTCACAGACTTCCGAAGATTTGTTTGGTCACATGCTTTTTCAAACCATCCTCTGCTCAGCGATGATTTATTAGATATGGTGGAGAAAACAAGTCTGACTACCAGATGTCGCTAATGTGCATTGTATTAAAAGCTTTGAGTAATGAACCGTTTTTCGGCACAATTTGATGAAAGCCTCAGTTTCCAATCACTAGCGATTACTATATCCATATACCATGGTATGTACATTGTATTTTAAAGCATCTTTAAAAAAAAAAACATGATTATTATGTTCACGGTTGTAATGCTGCAAACAGAGTTGTGGATAAAAGAGATGTGGAATTTAATCAATGACACAAAACAGCAAACAAACATGGAGAGCATGAGGAGCATCAAACATCTCACAAGGAAGTGAAACACTAGGACTATATATGCTGAGCTGAACCAATCAACTAATCAACTTAATAATATCAACAGGTAGATTCAAACATAAGCAGGCAAATAACACGACCATAAGACACAAAACACCTGGGGTCTGTAGCATGAATCTGGTTTAGCTGACTAGCCAGGTAAGCTTCAGTTTAGTTTGTGCCAACTCTGGGTTGACTCTCTAACCATTAGGCCACGACTGCCTCTAACAGTGAACAGCCAATCACAAGCCTTGAAACTGTGATTCACTTCTCACGAGAGAGTCTGTGCAATTCACTACCAAAGATTAAAAGATTTAAAATATGAAGAATTAAAGCTCATTTACACAGCAAGATTAAACGATCTATCCATGAAATAGGATTTATATATAAATACAGAATCATTATAATAAATAATCATCTCTAAATGTCAGACGATTTTATCTTTAAAAATGTTTTGCTATGTAGTGCCTTTTAATTTGGAGCAAGAGAAACTGTGGGAGTGTTTTGTGTCAGAGATGGTGTCACTTTGCTCAAAGCTTCATGGTCCAGACCCCAGGTGTGAGCGAATCACATCTGACACACATATAACACTGATAACAGCAGTCATTGAGAGAGAATACCGGCCTCTACTGGACACTTTTGGACATGACTGATTCTCATCTACTATAAATATGTAACGCAAATCTGAAATATAGAGAGCACTCAGAATTATTTGCATATTTATAATGTGTACATTAATGTTTCTCTGTTTCTCTGCACATCTTTATCAAACCGTCTACAGCTGCAGTTTCAGTGTGAAGCTCCAAATCCACTGAAGAGGTCAGAGAATATCAGGACGGCTGTAAAGAATGATGAGAAATACTCCTAAAAGTTGTTGTGTGATTTATTACACTTCAAATTAATCAAAATAATATTTTCAGAGCTAATTTACAAAATATTTATGTTCAAAATCATTTCGTATATACATTGTGTAATGTGGAAATTGAAAATATTTAAATTAGCCTCATCTAAACATAACGTCCCAGAGGCTCTCAGTTGGATTCAGGTCTGAGGAACATGAGGGTCAGTCAATGCCATCAATGCCTTCATCATCCAGAAACTGTCTGTTCACTCTGGACACATGAGGTCAGGTATTGTCCTGCTCCAGGAGGAACCCAGAGCCACTGCACCAGCGTAAGATCTGACAGCGGCTCTGAGGATTTCATCCTGGTATTTCAACCAACACTGAATACAGGAGGAGCTCTGACATCACTGTAGTTCAGAGAGAGACTCAGAGAAAGTGAAACTTTATCAGCAACAATATGGACACCTGAAATGATCAAACTCTATAAACAACAGAATATTTAGTTGTTTAAAGTCCCTTGTGAACACATCTGATACTCACAGGTAAGTGATAGAAATATAAGAGAGATTGTCCTGAACAGGTTTCTGATGGCAGTGGTCTGGTTTAGTAGGGTTTATGTCAGACTGGAATAAGTTGAACAGAAGCAGGTTTAAGCGTCAAATACTCTTTAGGTGTTTACTGCCCTGAAATGGTCTCAGAATTGAGTTAAAAGTATGTCATTTGATTGAACAAAGTTTGGTGTTTCTGTCGCAATACAAACAGGTAAGAAACAGGAAGTAAATGACCTGCAGACAAACTGAACACAAACCTGCTTCACTGCAGCCGAAAATCACTTTTACACTAAACAATATGAGAATGACTTATATGATCATATAATATATTTTGTGGAAAGGTGAATCTAATTTTTGATAAGGAGATATATGTTTGTTGGAAAATATGATGTTTGTTCTTTCTACTTTCTTTAATTTAAACAGCAGGTCATAGTTCAGATTGTTCAGTAAGTTTACGAGTCACTCGCTGTGTTTCAAATGAATGATTGTGTTTCCATCACTATCAATTATCACACTTTAACCAATTTAATATAAATATTGATTTAGCTGTCATGGTCCAATTTAGTCAAGTCTAAAAAAAAGAAAAAGAAAAAATATTTTTTCTTTAAAAGGCTTTAAGAGGAAAGAACAATGGCAGAATCTTCACAAACAGCAAGAAAAGCGAGGAGACGGAGTATCGACAGATCATCTCCATGTAAGTCAATAATCAAGAACACTTTGACTTTTACTTTTCTTTTATAATATTGAATAAGTACAGTCCAGGAATGTAAAGCAGACCAAATAATTTCAGCTTAACAAGAATAATTATTGTACATTTATTTATTTATTAAGTGGTTATGTAATGAGCTTCACATTTAGGTTCTGATCAGCTTGGGTTCATTTTACAATAATGACCAGCTGTATATGATCAAATATAAAGAGACTGTATATGATCTCTTTATATTTTAATTTCTTAAAAGACACCACACTTTGTCTCTAAACACTCTGTGCATCATGAGATTCTTGATAAACAGTATATTGAAGGAGTTCACACTAATTATAATTAATGTCTCTTTCCAGTCATGTCATCCTCCATCAGTTCACTGTCTGAGGAGATTCAGTGCTCGATATGTCTGGAGGTGTTCACTGATCCAGTCACAACTCCATGTGGACACAACTTCTGCAAGATCTGTCTGAATAATTGCTGGAACAACAGCCAGACCTGCAGCTGTCCATACTGTAAAGAAACATTCAAGCAAAGACCTGATCTCAAGATTAATACCACGCTCAGAGAGCTCGTAGATCACTATAAGAAGAAAAGTCCTGAGAAAACACCTGAAGTTCTGTGTGACATCTGTGAGGAAAGAAAGCAGAAAGCCCTGAAGTCGTGTCTGGTGTGTCAGAGCTCTTACTGTGAAACTCATCTGGAGCATCATTTGAGAGTGACAGGTTTGAAGAAACACAAACTGATGGATCCTGTGAGTAATCTGGAGGACTATATATGTCAGAAACATGAGAGACCTCTGGATCTGTTCTGTAGAGATGATCAGACATGTGTGTGTTTAATCTGCATCGTTAAAGACCACAAGAACCACAACACTGTTCCTATAGAAGAGGAGAGTGAAGACAAGAAGGTAGATATTACTGATAAAACTGCTTTTACAAAGCTTATATCATGAAGATTTTTTTTTTTTAATTTCTTCTTGTAAACATTTTTTTTAAACATGGTAAGTTTCCTCAGAAGACAGTAAATCTCTGTTATGATAAATGTCTGTGTTGTTCTCTCTATAGACTGAACTGATGAAGACACAGAAAGACGTGCAGCTCATGATCCAGAACAGAATCAAGAAGATTCAAGAAATCAAACACTCAGCAGAAGTCAGAAAAGTGAGTTCATTTAATTAAAGTTAAATATGTTATACATCATTTAGTTGCATCTCTCCAAGACTCCTGATATACAGACCAGCAGCATCTTCCTGGCCAAGAAAGAATAGCTTTCCTGCTGTATACAGTACTAGCAGTAACTTAAATGTCCCATGACATGCTGCTTTTTGAATGCGTTTATAAAGGCCTATGTGGTCCCTAGTACTGTATCTTAAGTCTCTTTCCCGAAATTTAGCCTTGGTGCAGAATTTCAGCCACTACAAGCTAGTCCCACAATGAGCTTTCCTTAGGACGTGCCATTTCTGTGTCTGTAGCTTTAAATGCTAATGAGGAGGAGAGAGGCGGGGCAAGGTGGAGGGTGGGTGTGTGGCCTTAACCAGCTTGCGGCCACGGTACCATGCGCTAATGTTGACAGTGTGTCTATCGCAATGGCTCGTAGACACGCAGTTGTTCAAGCTTTTCAGTTTGACCCAGAATCTGATCTGGATGGAGAAGCACTGGATGAAGAAGTTGCAACTCAGTGGCTACAGCAGGACGCCTCCGAATGGTTCGTTTAAAATACTGTGTCTGGATACGGTACTTTAGTTGGTTTGTTTATGTATGCTGTTACAGTTATTATCATGTAGCTAATGCTAGTCTACGTTTTTGGCTTTTCATGTTGCTCTGATTTGATATCGTTCTAAAGCTGTATTAGCATCTATATCAGTAATCTTTGTAGTTTAGAGAAGACTGTATTCTGGATCATTTTTTTTTAATAACAAAGTTGCCCATGTCCACGTATATTGAAGTCATGTTACACATAACCCACGATTCGGTGTTCATTTGTACATCCAACACTGAGCAACTGCCATGCTTCGCTCGTTTGCAAGCCATGATGTCTCTCGAGGAAAAAAAAAACATTGCACTCCCCTCGCCTCGTGCGGCAGTAGCTAATTTTCTCATGGGCGGGCAAAGCAGAGAAAGGGGAGGTAACCTTTCCCCGTATGACGACATAAAGGGAAGATTCCAGATTGGGCCATCTGAGCTTTCATTTTCTCAAAGGCTAAGCAGGATACCCAGGGCTCGGTTTACACCTATCGCCATTTCTAGCCACTGGGGGACCATAGGCAGGCTATGGGAACTCATATTAATGTTAAAAAACCTTTTCATGCCATGGGACCTTTAACTTGAAGCAAGATCAATGTTTTAGTGACTCTGATCTGTTAGCAGCAAACACAATAATGAATGATACTATAAGTAACATACAACTAAACTAAACTAAACAAAACACATACATACACAATGAAGTAGAGTAAAAAAAGAGAGAGAACAAAAAACTGGCAGTATTAAAAATCAGTGAACCATTAGTTCAAAATCAATAAAAATCACCTTAATAAAAGGGGTCAAAACTTAGAAACACAAGATTTACTCACCCTCAGGGCATCCTAGGCATGTCTGATATTCCTCTTTCAGATGAACACATTCGGAGTTATTTTCCACATAGTCCTGTCTGTTCCAATCTGTATAATTGCAGTGATTGGTGCCCCTATTCTTGAATCCGAAAAAAAAGTATCCATCCATCATAAAACAACTCCACACGGCTCCGGGGTGTTAAAGGGTCAGTTCACCCCAAAATGAAAGTTCTGTCATTAATTACTCACCCTCATGTCGTTCCAAACCCGTAAGACCTTCATTCATCTTCGGAACACGAATTAAGATATTTTTGATCGGAGAGCTTTATGATCCTTCATAGACAGCAACACAACTGAAATGTTCCCAGGTCCAGAAACGTAGTAAAAACATCGGTAAAACATTGGTAAAACTTCAGTTCTGCGATGCTACAAGAATACTTTTTTTTTTGCGCAAATAAAACAAAAATAACAATTTACTCAACCATTCTTCTCCCCCGAGTGTCATGATAATAATGAGGAGGAAGTAGAGATGCAAGTGAACTCAGAATTTAATAAAGGAAGGTCAGATACAGTCACAAAGCCGGTAGACGAGGTGGATGATGATGATGACACGACACGGGCGACACAGGGACTTCGATGGTCGTGAAGGGCTCGGTGAAGTTCCAGAGAGGTGACGTAAACCATACAACGAGACGACAAGACGATCAGGAACTCGAAGACAGGAACAAACTTGTATGGGACATCACTGGAAACCGGAGACACTCACAACAGACACCAAACAACGCTCTGACAAGGGAAAGGACAAAACAGTGAGTATTTATGGGAGAGTAAACGAGCTGCAGCTGGTGTCAGTGAGTGCGATCAGCTGAGCGCTAATTAGTGATGATACTACGGTCACGCCCTACACACAGACATGTAAACAACAGAGCCACGAGACCCGAAGGAAACAGTGAAATCATGAACCGTGACAGTACCCCCTCTCCTAGGAACGCCTCCTGGCGTTCCCAGACTCCTTTACCTGTCGATTGTAATCATCGATAAGGGAGTGATCCAGGATGTCTCTCGCAGGTACCCAACTTCTCTCCTCCGGACCGTAACCTTCCCAGTCCACCAAGTACTGAACTCCGCGTCCCCTCCGTCTTGAGTCCAGAATACGGTTGACCGAATAGGACGGTTCTCCATCTACGAGACGCGGCGGTGGGGGAACCGGAGCTGGCGGATTAATACGAGAGTAAAACACGGGCTTAATTTTGGAGACATGAAACACGGGATAAATTCTCCTGTACGCAGGAGGGAGGTTAAGGCGGACTGCCACCGGACTAACAATCTTGGTGACAGTGAACGGGCCAATGAATTTGGGAGCAAGTTTATTCGAGACGGACCGGAGAGGAATGTTCTTAGTTGAAAGCCACACTTTGGAGCCGACGACGTATACGGGAGGCCTAGACCGGTGGCGATCGGCTTTGGCCTTGGTGCGCGCCCCCACCTGGAGTAGAGTCTCGCGGGCTCTAGTCCAAGTGCGGTGACACCTCTGGACAAATGCGTGAGCGGAGGGGACCGCGACTTCGGACTCCAGACTGGGAAAAATAGGTGGCTGGTACCCTACACTACACTCAAACGGAGATAGACCCGTGGATGACACTGGTAACGTGTTGTGGGCGTACTCCACCATAGAGAGTTGTTGACTCCAAGAGGAAGGATTCTTGGAGACTAAACATCGCAGCGTTCTCTCCAGATCTTGGTTGGCTCTTTTAGTTTGCCCATTGCTCTGGGGGTGAAACCCAGAAGATAGACTGACAGTCGCCCCCAGTAATTTACAAAACTCTTTCCAAAATCTGGATCTAAACTGGGGTCCTCTGTCGGAAACCACGTCTATCGGGAGGCCATGTAACCGAAAGACGTGGTTAACGACAGCCAGCGCTGTCTCCTTGGCTGAGGGCAATTTGGGCAAGGGAATGAAATGAGCTGCCTTCGAGAACCGGTCCACCACGGTTAAAACTACCGTGTTGCCCTGGGAGGGCGGGAGGGCGGTGACAAAATCTAGGGCGATATGGGACCAGGGTCTCGAAGGAACTAGCAGCGGCTGAAGTAACCCAGCAGGAGGTCGATTGGAAGTCTTACCAGTGGCACAAACTGAACAAGCCAAAACAAAACTGTGAACGTCACGAGTCATGAGTGGCCACCAGAATCGTTGCTTGACCAAAAACTTGGTACGACTGACTCCCGGATGACAAGCCACATTGGAGCAATGTCCCCATCGAATGACGTCTGACCGTAGTCCCTCCGGTACAAATAAGCGGTTAGGTGGACACCGAGTCGGAGGCGTTACCCCTTCTAAGGCCGTCTTGACCTTCGATTCGAGCTCCCATGTGAGTGTGGAGACAAATAGGGTCTTGGGTAAAATGCACTCGGGAGTAGACGGGCGTACGGAACGATCAAAAATACGCGATAAAGAGTCGGGTTTGATGTTTTTGGACCCCGGGCGGTACGAGAGAGAAAAGTCAAAACGACCGAAAAAAAGTGCCCACCGAGCCTGCCTGGAGTTCAATCTTTTGGCAGTTCTAATGTATTCAAGGTTCTTATGATCGGTCCAGACTATAAAAGGTACCCCCGACCCTTCTAACCAATGACGCCATTCCTCCAATGCTAATTTGACTGCCAACAACTCTCGGTTACCAATGTCATAATTACGCTCAGCAGGGGATAAACGATGGGACAAAAACGCGCACGGATGCATTCTGTCGTCTGTGGGAGAACGTTGTGATAACACTGCGCCTACCCCCACCTCTGACGCGTCGACCTCCACCACGAACTGCCGTGAGGGATCAGGGGTGATAAGGATGGGGGCTGAAACAAAACGGCCCTTGAGTTTGGCAAACGCAGCCTCGGCTGCGTCTGACCACCTGAACGGAGTTCTGGGGGAGGTCAAGGCAGTCAGAGGAGCGGCTAGTTGGCTGAAGTTGCGAATAAAACGCCGGTAGAAATTGGCGAAACCCAGAAACCTCTGTAGGGCCTTACGGGAATCTGGGCTTGGCCACTCCACCACAGCCTTAACCTTGACAGGATCCATGCGAAGACCCTCAGACGACACAATGTATCCCAAAAAAGGAACCGACTGTGCATGAAAAGCGCATTTCTCCGCCTTGACAAAAAGCCCATTCTCTAACAGCCTCTGAAGCACTCGCCGGACGTGCTGCACATGTTCCTGGAGAGAAGAAGAAAAAATCAATATGTCATCCAGGTAGACATATATGAACCGATCGACCATATCTCGCAGCACGTCGTTGACGAGTGCCTGGAAGACCGCCGGGGAGTTCGATAACCCAAACGGCATTACCGAATATTCGAAGTGGCCCCTGGGGGTATTGAAGGCGGTCTTCCACTCATCCCCCTTCCTGATGCGGACCAAATGATAAGCATTACGTAAGTCCAGTTTTGTGAAAATAGATGCTCCCTGCAACCTCTCGAAAGCTGAAGACATCAACGGCAAAGGATAGGTATTCTTTACCGTGATGTTGTTCAACCCTCGGTAATCAATACAAGGTCGCAGGGATCCATCCTTCTTCCCCACAAAAAAGAACCCCGCCCCCGCTGGAGAAGAGGAAGGGCGGATGAACCCGGCTGCTAAAGAATCAGAAATGTATTTCTCCATAGCCTCTCTCTCTGGAGCAGAGAGCGAATATAACTTGCCCTTAGGCGGAGACTTACCTGGCAATAACTCTATAGCACAGTCATAGGGACGATGCGGAGGGAGAGAAGCAGCTCGAGACTTACTGAACACCTCCTTCAGATCCTGGTACTCTGCGGGCACGTTTGACAAATCCACTGTCTCCTCCTGAAACAAAGGAACAGAGACAGACTGACAAGCAGACACAAGACACGACTCATGACAACGATTGCTCCATGAAACTACAGCACAACTCTGCCAGTCCACACAGGGGTTGTGCTGAAGGAGCCAGGGGTGACCGAGGACGACAGGGGCAAGGGGGGAGTCCATGATAAGAAATGACAGTCTCTCGCTGTGGTTGCCGGATGTGATGAGGGTGATAGTCTCAGTGGTGGAGTTGATGGTGGGAAGGTTCTGGCCATTGAGTGCATGCACAGGAATCTCATGGGTGAGAGGTTTGATGGGGATGTTAAATTTGTGTGCAAATGTTCTGTCCATAAAATTACCTTCAGCCCCGGAGTCCAATAGTGCATGGCAGTCGTGGTTGAGTGTTGACCATCTCAGTCTTACCGGGAGGAAAGTTGATGTAGGTGAGGTCTTCTCGGTGGAGATCCCGCCCGATAGTAGCCTCAACGTTACTATCGAGCTCTGTCTTTTACTGGGCAATTAAATGCTTGGTGCCCAGTCCCACCACAGTACAAACATAGTCCTTGGGATCTCCGCCTTTCCTTCTCCTCCCGGGAAAGCCGAGCTCGCCCTACCTGCATGGGTTCGGGATCGTAGGAGGAACTGACCGCATCCGCTCCGCCATATCGCTGGATACCAGTCTCTCCAGAAACACGAGTGGGTAGTACCCGCCGTTCGACTCGACTCAGTCTGGCATCGACTCTCAGAGCCAACTCAATCAATCCGTTTAGAGATACGGGAAGGTCCATGGCATAAATTTCTCTCTGGATGCGGTCAGCCAGCCCATGCAGGAACATATCCCACTGCGCCTCCTCGTTCCACTGGCACTCCGCCGCCAGAGTCCGAAACTCAATGGAGAAGTCAGAAACTGAACGATCTCCCTGGCGAAGGTCGGCCAATAGTCGGGCAGCTTCTCTTCCGGCCACGGCGCGATCAAACACTCTCCTGAGTTCGGCGGCGAGTGCCTGGAACGAGGCGCAGCATGGATCTTGATTCTCCCACACCGCCGTCCCCCAGAGTGCCGCCTTCCCGGACAAAAGGGTTAACACGAACGCCACTTTGGATTGCTCCGTACTGAAAGTTCTGGGTTGAAGAGCAAAATGCATAGAGCAACGTGTTATGAAGGCTCTACAATAGCTGGGCTCACCTGAGTACGCTTCCGGTACCGGTAATCTGGGTTCCGATTGGGCAGCACTCGCTGGTGGTGGAATGGGCACGGCCGGTGCGGGTGGCGCAGTGGGAGCTCGCAAGAGTCGAATCTGCTGGGTGAGCTCGGACACCTGTGTCACGAGGGCTTGAACAGCCCGGCCCGTGTCGCTGATGTTTCTCTCACAACTGTCCATGCGTTGAATGCTGCTGGTGACGAATGTTTGAAGAGTAGCCGGTGATTCACTCGCTGCTTCCATGGTCAGGTGGTCAGAGCGTTCTGTCATGATAATAATGAGGAAGAAGCAGAGATGCAAGTGAACTCAGAATTTAATAAAGGAAGGTCAGATACAGTCACAAAGCCGGTAGACGAGGTGGATGATGATGATGACACGACACGGGCGACACAGGGACTTCGATGGTCGTGAAGGGCTCGGTGAAGTTCCAGAGAGGTGACGTAAACCATACAACGAGACGACAAGACGATCAGGAACTCGAAGACAGGAACAAACTTGTATGGGACATCACTGGAAACCGGAGACACTCACAACAGACACCAAACAACGCTCTGACAAGGGAAAGGACAAAACAGTGAGTATTTATGGGAGAGTAAACGAGCTGCAGCTGGTGTCAGTGAGTGCGATCAGCTGAGCGCTAATTAGTGATGATACTACGGTCACGCCCTACACACAGACATGTAAACAACAGAGCCACGAGACCCGAAGGAAACAGTGAAATCATGAACCGTGACACCGAGTTACTTCTTCCGCCATTTTGGAGAGTACCCAAGAATGTATTTGACTAATCAGCATTGTTTACGTTCCCTGGTGGACTGACCAATGCAGACACACTATTATTAGCAATACAGTGGATAGAAGAGATAAGACCTTTGAAATCAGATATTTGTTCAGATTCATGTGCATCATTGGCTAGTTTATTATACAGTCACTCGGAAAATAGACCAGACATTTTAATGGAAATAATGCAAACGTTATACAGAATTCAAATGATGGGTATTACAGTGGTATTTTTATGGGTGCCTGCACATATTGGTATCCAAGGAAATGAAACTGCAGATAAAGAAGCAAAAGAAGCAGTTAAAAACAACGACATTAACTTAATTGTTAATCAAAGTAAGAGTGAAATCAAGAGTATTATTAAGAAAAGACTGAAGGAAAGGTGGCAAAAACAATGGGATAAGGAGAAAAAAAGTTTGATGGTTTTACAGAATTCAAAGGAAAGTGGGAGAGATGAGAAGTGCAGGGAAAAACAGGAGAGGTGAAATAGTAATATCAAGGATGAGATTTGGACACAAGATTAAATAGTACACTTTATAAAATGGGTAAACATGATACGGGAAGGTGTGAATTTTGTGGGCAAGAAGAATCAGTGGAACATGATATTCTGTACTGTCCGAAATACGAAACTGAAAGAAGGATTCTAATGCATAATTTAGAAAAAATAAAAATGCAATTTAAACTGAGAGATATATTACAAAATAACTTGAGAAATGAATGCTATAGTTTTATTTTTTGAGTACCTTGAAATAACAAATTTGTGGGAGAGAATATAAAAAAAGGTAGTAAGTCATTTTGATCCACACTCCATACCAGAGGTGGCGGAAATACACCATTTTGTTGTTTGTCAACCGCCAATAAAATTTCAAGAAGAAAAAGACCAATGCAGACGTGTCCATTTTGAGATGGAAAAGGTATTACATCAAAGTATAGCGAGAGCTACAGAGAGCAGAGCAGATGACTCCATGCTTTCGAATCACTCTCGCAGTGCTTTGATGTCATACAAAGATCAATCAGAGCAGCGCAAACAACCAACACCTGCTTATTTTAGGCAATTTAGAAATCCTTTGCAGAACAACCTGGTCTCACAGAATTCCGTGTAATGACCACGGACCCTTAACTCCGAATTTGTGGTGGCATCACGGAATCGCTGAATATAACAGAAGTGATACCAATGTAAGTGTCACCAACATGTTCTCACTCCCAACTCGCCACATATTGAAGCTTGGTCAGGACCCCTTTGGCATTGCTTTTTGACGTTCAAGGTACCCCTTTAGCGTAATTTTTCGACTTGCAGTGTTCTCCATTAGCCTGGTAATACCAAACTCTGCTATTTCACTTTGCTTCGTAGACAGAGTCTGGAAGGGCATAATTGACAAGCGTTTACTTTCTCGTGGGGGGCGCTTGTCTGAAGTTTAAAATCATTGGTGTACCCGTAAGCCAATTACATTTGATTATGACGTATGTTATGTGCCGGCTCAGCCGCCTCGAACTTCCGCTGTAAACACAGGTATGCGGCGAAAACAAAACCATCGAGCGAAATACCGGAGTGAATGAGGGCAACCAAGGAGGACACAATCACAATTATCGCCTTGCTTGACTTCTCACTGACGATCGGTAACAGTTGATAAATTAAACTTTTCCCAAAACCTGTCGGGAGTAGGGCCACAACATCACCTCCATTCAAAATGTGAAGCAAACACTCTTCTTGTTTAGGCTTCAGTTGGCAAATGCCGGGAATATTCTCCACAACAGAGCGAATAGCATCCCATGTCTCCTTGTCCGCTGTCATTTTAGATTTCCCTAACCTAAACTACAATCTTAAATTCGACGCATAGCGTCTACGTCAAGGCTCTCAGCCCGCCCTCTGTTCATTGGTTGGACGGCTGCTGCGGAGCTGGAGATAATCTGGGGGCTGGTTTGCTATATCAGACTGAGTACAGAAGCGAGCTGAAATTGAGCTTAAGTACGAAGTCTGATGTAGTCAGGCTAGTCCTCCATTGCTTTAAATAGGAAACCCACCACGTTCACACAGCAGCAGAATACAGTTGTCAGTCCTGTATTTGAGTCCTTAATACAGTTACGTTCACACACAGTTCTGTAACCGAACTCACACCTGTAAATTTTCAGGACTCACAACCGCATTTTCGGAACACACGCGTTGTGTGAATGGAACAGGACTGGACAACTAGTTGTCACATCATACAGTGCGACAGAGAGCCGCTCTGCTGCACAAACACGTGTCTACCGTGTGTTACATGTTTTCATGTGTTTTCGGTAACTTACAGTGACGGAGAAATGAGCTGCGTGTCATCTGAAAGTTTTAGATCCAGTCAGTTTTCCACCGGAGCCACTCCCGTCAATTTTGTGTTCTGCGCGTGACTTAAATACGCAAATTTAAAAGCAGCTGTCAGTTAATGAAGATTTGACGAAGAACTCGCAGCTGGATTGGACTCTTGTCGTGTCAGAAAGTGATAAGACTTTCAGTTTTATGGACGTCGCCATCTTTGATTTTACTTTGGTCACTGTCGCTATGCTTACTGGTAAGGAATACGGGCTTGACTCCCATTGCACGTTCATACAGACAGTATTCTAAACACAACTGTAAGCTGCTGTGTAAACGAGACATTTCGAGACTCACACCTGTAAAGTAAATGCGGTTGTCAATCCCAAAAACTGATAGTGTGAACGTAGCCTTAGCGTCAATATGCCGACGCGATACTGGGAATTTTATTAATTAAATGATATATTGGGTAACAACATTGCCATTATTGCATATATGTTGGGGTGTTATTTTTCAATGTAAACAGCCACAACAGTTTTATTTATGTTACATTACACATTTATGAGCACGAAACCCAACCCCTGCCCCTAAACCTACCATTTGTCAATAAAACAGAAGATATAACAGATCAAAAAGTATCAATGTTCCAAGCCTTCCGAGGCAAAACAATTGATTTGTGAGGAATAGACGCGATCGCCGTCTCCGTCTGCCGTAAAGCTCTTCCTATGTGCTGCAGTCTCTGTGCGTAAATTCAAAAAATGCAGCCAGAAGAAGCCTTACGTCAGCTTTGGTTGTGAAATGCCATTGGTTCTTGTATGTCTCGTGACCGATTGTGTCATGCTATGGGACGGGAGTATCTTTTTGAATGAGATGTGAGCGTGTTAACGCAGCGGGATCATTTTCAGCAATTAAAACCTTGTGTTTTACTCTCTTCTTCGCATAAAGACTTTGTATGGCTTCAGAAGACTTGGAATGCAACACGACTTGTTTGTAATGGTTTTATACTGCTTCTTTATGGTCATTTTGCCATAAATACCTGTGACTGCACTTATATTTGCCTGTGTGTGTTTTATATTGTTCAGAAGTGGGTAGGTTTAGGCAGAGGCGGACAAAGTACACAAATCCATTACTTGAGTGAAAGTATAGATACAACTGGTCAAATATTACTCCATTACAAGTGAAAGTTGTAAACACAAATTTTTACTTAAGTAAAAGTATAGAAGTACTTGCTTTTAAAAGTACTTAAGTATTATGAGTAAATTTCCTTTGTCAATGCATAGTTTCATTATTGTATGTTATACTTGCAATACCTTATGCCTCTGAAGCAACTTACTGAATACACAACCTGGTTTGTAATATCAGAGCTTTTAAGAATGTTAAAAAAAAAAAAAAACTGTAGAAATGAAACAACTGAACATCTTTGGGGAAAAAGATGACTTTGGGACAGTCATAATCATTTTCTTTATTTAACACTCCTACACACCATCACAAAAGCAGCATGGTAGTGTTCTCACACAGCTGTAGCAGTGTACAGTACACACAAAGTGTATTCATTCATCCACATTTGAATCAAGTGGACAGTGAAATTTTGGTAATCACAAAAAACAAATACTCTAACCTACCAACCCAAGTACACAACCATAGCTATAATAACTGCCCAACAACAACATTGGTTTATGTGTTAAAAAAAAAAAGGCAAAACAGCAAACTGTGTTTGACTTTTGAAAACGGATTTCTCATTTTGTTTTGAAAACAATGATACTGTCTTTTGCATGTCAATAGTAATTATGACAGAAGACAGAAGTCTTGACTATGGTCAAATTAGTCAAAGCTGAAAAAGTCTTTATTCATCTTAGGGAGAAGCTGGTTCTCAAAGTTATGTGAATTAATTGCTCCCCTTTTTGGGGTGAAGATCAGTCCAGCAGCACTAAAAAGCCTTTTGCAGCCTGCCGAGGCAGGGAGGGCGGTGTTCAGCTTGAGCGACAGGTTGGCTAGGGCTGGATAAGATGTCAAAGTCATACCTTCAGCTGTTCCTGATAGGCATGCATCCATTTGTTTGGATGTCTTGTGTGTGTGTGTGTGTGTGTTTGATATTAGAGAAGAAATCCTCTTCATCTGAAGTACTTGAGGAGTTGTCAACAGACTGAAGACTCATCATGAGGAAGATTTTTCTTGATATAATGGAGGCCTAAATAAGAAACAATTATAGGTTTGTTTTTTTATTTATAATCTTTTCATTATGACAAGTTTTACACATGTGTATAAGTTTTGTTATGAGGAGAAGCCATCCCATCTGAATGTTGGAATCTCCTTGTAATGTGTTTGTCGCCATTGCAACGGGATTCATAGTGGTGGTATAGTCTCCCAAAAAGGTCATTTCTGCTGGACTGTACCTAACACAAGCAAAAGAAAACAGTAACAACCACTATGCACAAACAAAAGGGTTGTGTAACAGTTAGGGCCGGACGCTGAGGTAAGTGCTAACCAGAATAACATTTACTTGAACAGGATGAGGCAAACAGAGAAATGAGCAGGTGATCGGAGGCGAGTATAGTATACTGGGAAGACCACTGAGCGGATGAGGATGATAGTAACTGCTTTCTCTTCCACGGAGCTGCTGGGGTGACGAGACGAGGGGACCCACAACGGCACACACTATCCGAGGACAGAAGATCTGGGAGGAGAGGAGAACATTAGGATGCAGAGACAGGAAGTAAGGTACAAATGATAAGTATTCGTATGCAAAGGATATCTTTGGAGAATGATTCTCAAATGTATAGAGTCCACATAGAATGTACAAGATCAGACAGTGTGTGATGTTGAAGTGAGGGCTTTTATACTGGGTTGGATGATTGAGGTGATGAGGTGCAGGTGATCGTGATTAGTATTCAGGTGATCGTTGGTGGAGCGTGAGGCCTGACCGATCCGTGACAGGTTGTAGAAAATCAGGGGGAAAAAAACACAGTTCCAGACTAACTACTTACATAGGAACTTTGAGTACAGCACAGATAGCTCTCATTGCCCCTTCTCCTTGATCTTTAAGGATTCTCACAATACGCTCCACAGCCAAATAAAAAGAGTTCCATCTTGTTGCATTAGGCTGTAACAGCTGCAGCTTACAGTGCTCTTCAGCAACCTCTGCAGCAATAGTGGACCTTGAAGTCTTGTTCCAGAGAGCCTGACACTTAGAGAAGGCTGACCTTGACAGCTTCTTGTAGGACTCTGTCCTAATTGCATTATTGACATCCACCGTAGAAACCAAATTGAGCAAATGGCAAGCGCACCGGTGATGCTTTGGCAGTTGGTACTGAAGGCCATCATCCTCATCCAAAATGGCTGCAACATCGATGAATTCCACTTCCATCTCACCAGGGTCATCATCTTCTCCTTCTTCTTGAGTTGTTACTTTCTCAGTTACCTCTTCAGTAGTGACATTGTTGTTTTCATCTGGTCCAAACACATGAAATGCCTTAATAAAATTTGAACCATTGTCTGTTGTGGTTCTGACTATTTTTGCACAGATTCCATATTTTGTGTGTATGTGATGCACATGCCAAGAAATCAAATGTATGTGAGCCCTTCAACTGTTTGAATGCAAGAGCAGCAGAATGCCTCTCAAAACTGCAAGGATGTGCTGCAATGCCAATAAAACTCCTCCTCCTTGCAGTCCAACAATCAGTTGTTGTGGCAATGTATGCAGCCTTCCTCATTGCTTCTTTCACCTGCTCTTTCATTGTTATTACGGCTGAATCAATATTGTGCACAGTAGTTCAAGACATGACTGTGCTGTTGTAAATCCCGAACAAGGTTTTGGAACAAAGGCTGTTCAACAAGAGAAAAGGGCTGGAGACCTTGAACTATGAAGTTGAGTATAGCATTGCCAACAGATTTTTCAGACACCTGCTTTGTTTCTTCAAACTTCATCTGTTTAAAATTTGAGTAAGATGAAAATGTCCTAGCCTCATATCTTCTCTTACAGGCAGCTGTAGTCAGTTCACTATATTTCTTCAAGTGACATCCGTGCTTCCTCTGTAAAAAACAAAACAAAAAAAAACATCAACATCAGAGTACTTTTAGTTAAAAGGCCCCAAATAGGTAGTTAGTTGTAGGAGTAAAAAAAGGACACTTCTAACTTACCCAATAACCATAACGTAATTTAAGATGACAAGCTCTTACCATAGGCTGTTATTAAGATAGCATTACAACCATACTGGTACAGTAGACTGTTTAAGCTAGAGCTACAACCAAGCAGCATAAAACTTGTGGTAAATAACATGTAACTATAGTAATTATACAAAAACAATAAAATGTACAAGACAGAAACATAAATGCTTTTACATTTATTCACATATGAATTCACAAATAAATGCACACTGTGCCATGGTGGTTAAGCAATGCCCCATCCGACATGCTAGCAAATGACTACTTAACTAATTTAAATGCTTATTTAAAAGTTACAAATCTCTTTTCAAAGTTAAAAGCATACTAAAATTTAATGCCAGCCCGAATTACATTTTTTCATGCTAACTGACATTGCGTTAACGGCAATTTGGCGGGAAAATCCATTAAAAAAATAATTTGACTAACTATATACTTCATACTGAAACATTAGCTCTAAAAGCACAATTTCCATTTCAAATGTTTACCAGAAATTAAAAGTTTACACACCTCAACATGCTTCCGCAGGTTGGACGGCGAGTTTTTGAAGGCTGTGATATGGTTCGTTTTTGGCAAACAAAGCAAACATTTGAAACAAACAAGGGTTACACTTTATATTAGGTGGCCTTAACTACTATGTGCTTACATCAAAAAATAAGTACAATGTACTTATTGTGTTCATATTGCATTGCGAAACACTATTGTTGCTATTGAGGAGGGATACGGGTAAGGTTAGGGATAGGTTTGGTGGTGTGGGTAGGTTTAAGGGTGGGTTAAGGTGTAAGGGATGAGACAACAATGTAATTATAAATGTAATTACAGAAATTAATTACAGATGTAAGTACATATAGGTATTTTTAAAAATATAAGTACAATGTAAAAACATGTATGTACACAATAAGTGCATTGTACCAAATGATTAATTTAAATGTAAGTACATAGTAGTTAAGGCCACCTAATATAAAGTGGGACCCAAACAAGTTTTTAATCTTTTCACAAAACTGAAACATACTTTCTAAGTATGGCCATGGATGCACGAACTGCACTGAGGAGACGTCTTCTTCCATTTTGTCATCAATTGTCTTTGTCAGGAGGATTAAAAAAAACGGTCTGAAAATTATTGAAGTTCACGTGGCACTTCAAGAGCGATTACTGATAGGCTATCTATCACCTGTAAAACCACCAATCACATTTAGAGAAGAAGAAAAAAATCATCCACTGACTTTAAAGCTGCTACATAGTAACGACTTTCTACTTCGAGGGCCTTGATAGAAATGTAGTGGAGTGAAAAGTACGATATTTGTGTTTCAAATGTAATGAAGTTAAAGTCATAAGTTTCCTGAAAAAATAAAACTCAAGTAAAGTACAGATACTCAAAAAGTTTTATACTGGGTTGGATGATTGAGGTGATGAGGTGCAGGTGATCGTGATTAGTATTCAGGTGATCGTTGGTGGAGCGTGAGGACTATACAGCAAGATTAATCGCTTAATCTATGAATTATTAATCTGAGAGCAGAGTCATCTTGTACATTTAACCAACCTTTAACACTCTAGTATATAACACTGTAACATATTTGGAAACAGCAGTGGTACAGATTGTAACAATTCTGTATTATCAGAACTTATTGAGTCAGGATAGCACAACTTGGTAGCATAAGCAATGCCTGCACAGTGCATGCGATACATCAGATCTAAGGAACATAATCATTTAACCAACTAGGTTTATGAGCGTTACGTTTGGGTCTAAGAGTATGAGTATTGGTACAATGACCAGCATTCTCAGCAGGAGTTGTTGTTGTGCATGGGAATGCAGTGAGATTGGAAGCATTCCAAGTTTTTCCATCACTCAGAACATACACCATGGTCGCCAAACTCTGTTTGAAATCAGATCTTCGATGGAAGAGTCACATACCGTCTGTCGGGTCTCGGGTCTGATCACCTGGGTTTTCTGTCTCTGTGTTCAGGTGTTGTGTACGTGGCTTTGTTTTGACAGCTCGCCACGTGCGCACTTCTGCGTGATTGTTTCCCCGCCCTCCTTGTTTCTCTGCTTGTTAGCTCATCTTGTTTCACACCGGGTTCTAGTCATCTCATTAGCATTCCCTTTATAGCTCCCCGTGTTACTCTGTCTTTTGTCAGACTGTTTGGTTATTTCCATGATTCTGACTGTCTCTAGTTTGTTCCGTTTACCTGTCTTGTCCTGTCTTGCTCTGTTCAGGCTCCAGTGCTCGTTGCTGCTTATTAACCATCCAGTACCTGTCTGTGCGCTCAGATTCCTGTGGGCTCCCTTGGCTTCCGCCGCTCCTGGGTCTTTACTGACTAGCTAGCAGTTTGCTCTACCTCTCGCTCGGGATAGCGATCAGCCTTGCCGGCTCCGTTTCATCTGCCGCTGTTGTGGCTTGCTCCAGCCGCTACCATCCACTCAAGCCGTATACGGAAGCGCTCCTCGCCTGTTATCGATATTATTGACTGCTCAATAAAAGCCTCTGTTATTCCCGCATCTGAATCCAGCCTATTCCCTGACAGAACAGTCTGACCAAACGATGGATTCAGCGGGATCGGATCCGCTTCGTTCTGCTCTCGTGCAGCAAGGAGTTTTGCTGGGGCAACATGCCACCCAGCTCAACACCACAGCGCAGGAGGTAGACGCCCTCAATGCCCGAGTCGCTGAGCTCCTCACGCGGGTCGATGATCTTCAGCGGGAGGCGGCTAACCGGGGTCCCGTCCTCCGCGCTGTTACTCCTCTGGAGCCCGAACCTCATGCCAATAATCCACCGGTCTACGATGGCGATTCCAATGCCTGCCAAGCCTTTCTCTCCCAGTGTTCACTGGTATTTTCACTGCAGCCTCGACGTTACGCCACTGAGGAGGCTAAAGTTGCTTTCGTTCTCACTCTTCTCTCGGGTCGCGCCCGCGAGTGGGGAATTGCCGTTTGGAGATCGCGGGCTCCCTGCTGTACCTCTTTTGTTGCGTTTCGCCAGGAGATGGCGAAGCTGTTCGATCGGTCCGCCCAGGGAGATGAGGCGGCGGCTCGATTATCGTCGTTGTCTCAGAAGAAGTGCTCTGTCACCGACTATGCCATACAGTTTCAGACTCTAGCGGCGGCTTGTGGCTGGAATGAGGGCGCGCTGCGTGCGCGTTTTCTCGAGGGACTGGATTTTGCCATCTCTGATGAACTGGCTGCTGTGGATCTTCCTCGGGAGCTGGATGACCTGATTAATCTCGCACTCCGTGTGGAGTCCCGTCTCAACCGTCGCCGCCAACGCCGTCTATCCACCACTCCGTGGCGCCACCTGGAGTCCTCTTCATCCGATGTGGCGAGTCCTCAGTCAGCTGAGGTTGAGCCCATGCAACTGGGTCGCCTCCGGCTTACACCGCAGCAGAGGCAGGAGCGCCTGGCTCAAGGATTGTGCCTGTATTGTGGCAAGGCTGGCCACTTCGTACTTCAGTGCCCGTTAAAAGTCAAGGCCCACCAGTGAAGCGGAGAGTCCTGGTGGGCGCCTTCTCCCGTTCAAACTCTCCCGCAACACGCACTCAGCTCCCCTTTCGACTCTCCTTCCAAGGAGGTTCACACTCCGGCCACGCCCTTCTGGATTCGGGGGCTGAGGGAAATTTCCTGGACTCTGCTTCAGCTCACAAGTGGAACATCCCGACCATTCCCTTGGCCAAACCCATTACGGCATGGTCATTAGCGGGCAATCCCCTCACCACTATCACCCACATCACACCATGTGTAAGCCTTTCCCTCTCTGGTAACCACTGTGAACAGATCGAACTGTTAATTATTGACTCCCCTAAGGCACCGTTAATTTTAGGACATCCCTGGTTGCTGAAGCACAACCCTCATATTGATTGGGTCAATAACTCCATTTTAGCCTGGAGTCAGTCTTGTCATGTGTCATGTTTGGGTGCTGCTTTTCCTGTTGTTTCTGTGTCTGGTGTTTCGCAGGTGGATCCCGCTGACTTGACCGGCGTCCCGGCGGAGTACTGCGATCTTCGGGTGGTTTTCAGTAGGTCCCGGGCCACCTCGCTACCTCCGCATCGCCCCTACGACTGTGCCATAGATCTTCTCCCGGGCACTTCTCCGCCTAAGGGTCGTTTATATTCCCTTTCCGGTCCTGAAAGAGAGGCCATGGACAAGTATATTCGTGAATCACTTCAGGCTGGGCTCATTCGCCATTCCTCCTCTCCCGCGGGTGCGGGGTTTTTCTTCGTTCAGAAGAAAGACGGCTCCCTACGCCCTTGTATTGATTACAGAGGTTTGAATGACATTACTGTAAAGAATAGGTACCCCCTACCTCTTATGTCTTCTGCCTTTGAATTGTTGCAGGGAGCCCGAGTCTTCACCAAATTAGACCTCCGTAACGCTTACCATCTGGTGCGAATTCGGGAGGGGGATGAGTGGAAGACGGCATTCAACACACCCTCGGGACACTACGAATATCTGGTGCTTCCATTTGGTCTTACCAATGCCCCAGCCGTCTTCCAGGGCCTCGTCAATAGCGTTCTGGGTGACATGATTAATCAGTTTGTCTTTGTGTATTTGGATGATATTCTGATTTTCTCCCCTTCTCTCCAATTACACACTCAGCACGTTAGACGGGTCCTCCAGCGTCTGTTAGAGAACCAGTTGTTCGTTAAGGCGGAGAAGTGCGAATTCCACGCCGAGTCTGTTACGTTCCTTGGCCATATCATTTCTACCAGGGGGATCAAACCAGACCCTGCGAAGATAGAGGCTGTCGCCAAGTGGCCAGTCCCCGACTCCCGTAAGGCTCTGCAGCGTTTCCTGGGTTTTGCCAACTTCTATCGGCGTTACATCAGGAACTTTGGCCAGGTCGCTGCACCGCTCACGGCGTTAACCTCCACTAAGGTGTCCTTCAGGTGGAACCAGGATGCTCAGGTAGCCTTTGACACATTAAAGTCCCGTTTTGTCTCTGCACCTGTTCTGTTGGTTCCAGATCCTGAATCCCAGTTCATTGTCGAGGTTGACGCGTCGGATGTCGGGGTTGGCGCAGTTCTATCCCAGCGCTCCCTCAGTGACGGGAAAGTGCACCCGTGTGCATTCTTCTCTCGTCGTCTCAGCCCTGCAGAACGTAACTACGACATCGGCAACAGAGAACTGCTGGCGGTGCGATTGGCCTTGGGCGAGTGGCGTCACTGGTTGGAGGGATCAGCGCAGCCCTTCTTGGTCTGGACGGATCACAAGAATCTTGAATACATCCGTTCGGCCAAGAGGCTGAGCTCGCGTCAGGCCCGTTGGGCGCTCTTCTTCGGCCGATTTAACTTCACCCTCTCGTACCGGCCGGGGTCCAAGAATGTCAAGCCCGATGCTCTCTCGCGCCTGTTCGGGGCCCCAGAGGGGGAGCTTGCGGCCGAAGCCATCCTTCCTGGGGGGGTGGTGGTCGGGGCTCTTTCTTGGGGTGTCGAGCGGCGAGTAGAGGAGGCCGGTCGAGGGGTGCAGGTGCCAGGAGGGTGCCCGGCGGGCAGGTTGCCGGTGCCGGCTGCGCTGCGTCCTGAAGTCCTTCAGTGGGGTCACGAGTCCAGGCTGGTCTGCCATCCAGGGATTCGGAGAACGTTGTCTGCCATCCGTCAACGCTTCTGGTGGCCCACACTGGCCACAGATGTCAGACAGTTCGTGTTGGCCTGCCCCACCTGTGCCCAATGTAAGCCAGTGAATCGCCCTCCTGATGGTCTGCTCCATCCCCTTCCCATCCCTTCCCGTCCTTGGTCACATATCGCCCTTGATTTTGTTTCTGGGCTTCCCCCCTCGATGGGTAACACTGTGATTCTCACGGTGGTGGACCGCTTTTCTAAGGCGGTTCATTTCATTCCCCTGCCCAAATTGCCCTCCGCCCGGGAGACCGCCCAACTGATTGTGGACCACGTCTTCCGTCTCCACGGATTGCCGGTTGACGTGGTTTCAGATAGGGGTCCTCAGTTCGCCTCCCGGTTTTGGAAGGAGTTCTGTAGACAGATCGGGGCCTCAGCGAGTCTGTCTTCTGGTTTCCATCCTCAGACCAATGGGCAATGCGAGCGGGCCAACCAGGATCTCGAAAGAATGCTCCGCTGTCTGACATCCAACAATCCGAGTTCCTGGTGCCAACAGCTCTCCTGGATAGAATACGCTCGCAACTCCCTTCCAGTGGCGGCTTCAGGTATGTCCCCTTTTGAATGCTCTGTGGGTTATAAACCGCCTCTGTTCCCATCACAGGAGCCCGATGCTGCGGTCCCGTCCGCCCTGGCTTTCGTTCAGCGCTGCCGTCGCACCTGGGAGAAAGTCAGGAGGGTTTTGGTCCGAACCTCAGGACGAACCAAAGCAGCAGCCGATCGTCGCCGGTCCTCTCCTCCAACCTATGTGTGCGGTCAACGGGTATGGCTTTCTACCAAGGATCTGCCTCTTAGGGCGCCTTCTCGTAAGCTGGCCCCCAGATTCATTGGGCCGTACCGTATCACCAAGGTGGTTAATCCGGTGGCTATCAGGCTCAAGCTTCCTCCCACTCTTGGTCGGGTTCACCCTGTGTTTCATGTCTCTAGGGTAAAACCTGTGTTTTCTTCTCCCCTTAACCCTGCTGGCGATCGCCCCGCCCCCCCGCCCCCTCGTCTTGTGGATGGTTCCCCTACCTATACGGTTAGGAGACTGCTCGACGAGCGGCGTCGCGGGAGAGGCTTTCAGTATCTCGTGGACTGGGAGGGTTATGGTCCAGAGGAGAGATGCTGGGTGCCGTCCCGGGACATTCTGGACCGTTCGTTGATCGAGGACTTCCGTCGGCGACGAGGTGGGCCTCCTCCTGGGGCACCTGGTGGTGCTCCTGGGAGGGGGGGTACTGTCGGGTCTCGGGTCTGATCACCTGGGTTTTCTGTCTCTGTGTTCAGGTGTTGTGTACGTGGCTTTGTTTTGACAGCTCGCCACGTGCGCACTTCTGCGTGATTGTTTCCCCGCCCTCCTTGTTTCTCTGCTTGTTAGCTCATCTTGTTTCACACCGGGTTCTAGTCATCTCATTAGCATTCCCTTTATAGCTCCCCGTGTTACTCTGTCTTTTGTCAGACTGTTTGGTTATTTCCATGATTCTGACTGTCTCTAGTTTGTTCCGTTTACCTGTCTTGTCCTGTCTTGCTCTGTTCAGGCTCCAGTGCTCGTTGCTGCTTATTAACCATCCAGTACCTGTCTGTGCGCTCAGATTCCTGTGGGCTCCCTTGGCTTCCGCCGCTCCTGGGTCTTTACTGACTCGCTAGCAGTTTGCTCTACCTCTCGCTCGGGATAGCGATCAGCCTTGCCGGCTCCGTTTCATCTGCCGCTGTTGTGGCTTGCTCCAGCCGCTACCATCCACTCAAGCCGTATACGGAAGCGCTCCTCGCCTGTTATCGATATTATTGACTGCTCAATAAAAGCCTCTGTTATTCCCGCATCTGAATCCAGCCTATTCCCTGACACCGTCTTGCCGTGTGGATTTGACGCTCATCTTCCTCCTATCCGGTGTCGGTTGTTGACCTGTTTCTGTCGGCTTCCTTTCATTTCTCGCTGGAAAAAGCGCCGAAGAAGACGCGGAACTCGAGGTGGTCTACTAGTCAAACTAAAGGCAAGATTATTTGTGCAGTCCCCAATGCAATGCTTTCTCCTGATTGACTCTATGAAGAGAAAGGAAAGGTACTGTTCTACCATTCTCCACTCTATGGAGGTATCATATCAATGCGCTATTCCTGTGCTCCCTGACACCCGTAGTGATCTTTGGCCGCGACGCTTTCTACAACTTCGCTCACGGGGAGTAAACGTGCATAATCTACATTCCCTGCATTGTGAGTCGGGTGAGCTGAAAGCTTCTACAGAGTTAAAGTTTGCTCTGATTAATGTGCGGTCTCTCGCAAGTAAAACTTTTATTCTAAAGGACTTTTTTGACACACAGAATTTGGTCATTTTATTTTTAACAGAGACCTGGTTAAATACCGGTGACTTAAGTTCATTTTCAGAGTTGTTACCATCTAACTGTGGCTTTTTAAACTCACCGCGGGTCTCTGGACGCGGAGGTGGCCTGGCAACCATTTTTAAGAACAGCTTGAACTGTCGGACTCTGCATACTACACACTATGCTAGTTTTGAGCTGCAGCTGTTTCAGTTGAACTCCTCATTACTTTGTGCTGCATTATATCGTCCTCCAAAGTTTAACAAGGATTTTATACGGGATTTTATGGACTTTCTGGGCAGTATATGTTTGAAATATGATAAACTCCTAATAGTGGGCGACTTCAATGTGCATGTCTGCTGTTCATCAAACCCTCTGGCTAAAGACTTTTTAGATGTAATTGATTCTTTTAACCTTGTCCAACATGTGCAAAGTCCAACTCATGAAAAAGGCCATACTTTGGACTTAATATTATCTTTGGGCCTTTCTGTTGGGGATATTGTAATTCAGAACTCAGTTTTTTCGGACCATATGTTTATTCTCAGTAGTATTTTTACTTCATGTGTCATTCAGACCACCTGCCCTCCAGCTCGCCAGGTTCGTTATGTAACCCAAGCTGTTATTGAGAGGTTTAAGACTATATTCTGATTCTGGCATTTTTTGTGATCTTGATGGCTCTAGTGATGTAAATATGGCTTTTGATTTATTTAATTCTACATGTTCCTCTATGCTAAACGCTATAGCCCCGTTAAGGGCTAAGGGTGGCAAGACTAAAATTGATCCTTGGTTAAATGAGGGTAAACGAGAGTTGAGACGAGCTTGTAGGAGAGCAGAGCGTAGGTGGAAGAAGGATAAATACTGTAAAAGCTTGCGAAGATTTGTTAAACTTTTTTGCCCAGAAAGTCATTGATATTAGAATCCAGATCATGCCTGGTTCTTTTACTTTTCCATTTACCAGTTGCACATCTGCTTCTTTTAATCAATTGTCTCCTCTTTCTCTTCAGTCTTTATCTAAGGTAATTGACCAGTTGAAACCTACAAATTGCTGTCATTTCATTCCATCAAAAGTTATTAAACAGACTCTTGAGGTTATTGGCCCAAGTATATTGACTTTAGTAAATAAAAGTCTGCAATCTGGGGAATTTCCTGCTAGTTTTAAACATGCCATTGTAGAGCCCCTGTTGAAAAAGCCAAATTTAGATCCAAATGTTTTATCAAATTATCGCCCTATTTCTAAATAACCTTTTATATCTAAGGACTTAGAAAAGGTTGTTTTAAATCAATTACAGGCCTTTCTAGTCCAAAATGATATTTATGAAAAGTTTCAATCCGGATTTAAAGTAAATCATAGTACAGAGACGGCCCTGTTAAAAGTATTAAATGATATTTTATCTTCAATCGATTCTGGTGATTCTGTGATTTTGATTTTATTGGATCTAAGTGCAGCCTTCGATACTATTGATCACAATATTCTAATCGCTCGCTTGGAAAAGACTGTGGGTATCCGAGGCATTGCCCTTGAGTGGTTCAGGTCTTTTCTTTCTAATAGATCCTTTTCGGTTAATATTAGTCAATCCTATTCTAAATCTGCTCCTTTGCACTGTGGTGTTCCCCAAGGTTCAATCCTTGGTCCAGTTTTGTTCCTGTTGTATATGCTGCCCTTGGGTTCTATTTTTAAACGGCATGGAGTTTTTTTACATTGTTTTGCTGACGATACTCAGGTGTATTTTCCTTTGCGGAAGCACGATAAGAGGTCAATTACATCTTTATTAAATTGCCTGCAGGAAGTCAAATTATGGATGTCAGCAAACTTCCTAAGTTTAAATGAATCTAAGACCGAGGTAATCTGGTTCGGAAATTCTGAGTCCCAAGTCCTTTCTGATTTGGGAAACTTGGCTCCGTTCCATAAATCAGTAGTTAAGAATCTGGGGGTTCAGTTTGATGTTGCTTTGAAATTTGACAAACAGATCAAGTTAGTGGTTAAGTCCTGCTTCTTTCATTTAAGATTATTAGCCAAAGTAAAACCGTTTCTGTCACTCAGCAATTTCGAAAAGCTTATTCATGCTTTTATTTTTCTTAGACTGGATTATTGTAATTCCTTATATGCAGGTGTGAGCAAATCATTGATATCTCGCTTACAGCTAGTGCAAAATGCTGCTGCGAGATTAATGATGGGTGTCCGTAAACATCAGCATATAACACCTATTTTAGCCACTTTACATTGGCTTCCAGTTCACCACAGGATTGATTTTAAATGACTTACCTTAGTATTTAAAGTCCTACACAATCTGGCGCCCTCTTATTTATCAGATCTCTTACATGTACATAAACCTCAAAGGAACCTAAGGTCATCTAATCAGATGATCCTAGTTGTCCCTAAGTCAAGGCTAAAGCTGTGTGGTGATCGGGCGTTTTCAGTGATGGCCCCAAAGCTTTGGAATAGCTTGCCGTTACAACTTAGACTCCTACCTACATTGGGGTCTTTTAAAAGAATTTTGAAACTGTATTTATTAGAATTAGTTTTTGGTTGATCGCATTGTGTTTACAATATTGGGGTTCATTACCTTATGATGTTTGTTTTATTTGTTTTCTTATCATTTCCTTTGTCTTTTTGTCTTTCTGTGATATGGTCCTTTTTGTATTAGCTGTTACTGTACAGCACATTGGTCAACCTTGTGTTGTTTTAATTGTGCTATATAAATAAATAAAACAAACAAACAAACAAACTCTCACTTTATCCCCCTCCTGGAAGCAAGGAGTGCGTGCACCGCGCTTGGCATCAGTATACAGTTTCGTTTTATGTTGCAGCCGTGCAACCCTTTGGCGAACAGTCATATCAGTGGGTGAGCACACATGAGGAGATGGCAGAATAGACAGCCTTGTGCGCATTTGTCTGCCATAGAGGAGCTGAAAAGGTGATTTACCGGTTGCAGCATGTGGAGTGGCACGGTACACCTGCAAGAAGCCAGTTACAACAGGTTTCCAAGGAAGATGTTGCTGGAGATTCCGTGATGCCACCACAGATTCGAAGTTAAGGGTCCGTGGTCATTACACGGAATTCTGTGAGACCAGGTGTAGAACATCTCCACAGGAAGTGGCACGTCTGGTCACCTTATAGTACAGTAATATCACAACTCTCTTCATCTAAACACATGATTTGAGAATCAATCAGTGCAAACAGTGCAGGATGAGGTTTATTCTTCTGTTGAGGTATTTTAAATCCCCTTAAAAACACTGATGTATGAGCAATAATAACACCGATTCTTGCAACAGGGATTTTATACTGAACTCCTGGAGATGATGGAGGAGCAGCAGAAAGCAGCAGAGAAACAGGAGCAAGAGCTGATTGAAGAGCTGGAGCAGGAGATCACTGAGCTAAAGATGAGAAACACTGAGCTGGAGCAGCTCTCACACACTGAAGATCACCTCCACCTCCTACAGGTCAGTCAACATGATCTCTCTGATCAATGATAATGCAGTATATGACACCATAACACTCCCCATGCTGAAGGATTTCTCCTCTCTCCTGCTGTAGATTCACTCATCCCTGTGCAGCCCTAGAAACACCAGGAACTGGCCTGAGATCAGTATGAAGACTCATGAGAGTCTGGAGACTCTGAGGAGAGCTCTGAACCAACTGAAGGACACTATAGATGACAAACTCACACAAACTGGTACATCAATACATACACTGATCAGATAGAAACATGACGATTTACTCAATTCTATAAATATACGGTGGAGTGGGAGAAAACGCCTCTCTTAACGGTCGAGTAGTACGTTCGAATTCAAATGTAGTACCTACACAAGTAGTATGCGATTTCGGACGAGTTTTTGCTTAAAATTAGAAAGAATATAATCAATATTTAAGAATTACAAAATTATAATAGCCTATTTGAAACATTTTGTTAGTCGATGTTAACTGGCTAGCTAACTAGCTACCTGATGCTAACTTGAGGTAATTTTTAAATATAAAATCCAAATATTTTTATTCAACCTAGTTAGAACAGGCTACATTTGATGAAAAAACAAAGGATTTGATGTTCAGAACAGAATAACTACAGTAATTGTTCATTGTACCCTGGGGGGGGGGGGGTATATATAACTGTGATGTTCTACAAAACAACAAGCTTTCTTACTGTTTATAATTAGATCATTTACAGTGAAATCTGTTTTCTCTCCGATACATCACCAGTGTGAGCTTCATGATGAAAACTACTACATCACTCTCGCCATCGTAGTCCATAGTTACAATAAAAATGTATCTTTACTTTATCTTGTGGTTATTTTGGGGAAAACACCCACTCTACCCTAACCTTCAGGTCTGATTATGTTTTATTGTCATTAGTCTCTACAGAGCTGAAGTGGATGCAGCAGTATGCAGGTACAGTGTGCTGTCTGCACTACACTAGTTTACATTCATACACTCACAGCTTCATTACTGCACTACAATCTGATTAAACACTGGATTAATAATCACAATACACAGATTCTGTGATGCTATGTTTTTAAAGTTGTGATTGATTTTCTGTGTTTTCTCAGTGGATGTGACTCTGGATCCTGATACAGCTCATCCTGATCTCATTCTGTCTGATGATGGAAAACAAGTGAGACACGGAGACATTAGACAGAAACTCCCAGACAAACCAGAGAGATTTGATACAGGTGTCTATGTCTTGGCAAAGGAGGGGTTCTCCTCAGGAAGATTTTATTTTGAGGTGCAGGTGAAGGGAAAGACTGAATGGATTTTAGGAGTGGCCAGAGAATCCATTAACAGGAAGGGAACGATCAGACTGAATCCCAGAGATGGATACTGGATTGTGGGTCTGAGAAATGGAGATGAATATGAAGCCTGTGATGATACTCGTGTCTATCTGTCTCTGAGAGTGAAGCCGCAGCGGGTCGGTGTGTTTGTGGATTATGAGGAGGGTCTGGTCTCCTTTTATGATGTGGAGTCCAGCTCTCATATCTACTCTTTCACTGCTCAGTCTTTCACTGAAAAACTCTATCCATTATTTAGCCCATGCTTTAATGATGGAGGTAAAAACTCAAGCCCTCTGATCATCACACCTGTCAATTATAACAAATGAATTTACGCTCCTAATATGAAATACAAAATTAAAATAATTTATAATTTATAAAAAATAAATGTTTCTAATTCGACCATTTTTATCATTTGTTTTTCAATTTTTAAAATCTATATGCTATAATTACATTCTCTCATGTTCTGTGATATTACTGTAATACATCAGATGGTGAAACCTTGATATATATCATAGAAGTGTATGATTACTATATTCATATACAACGGTATGTACATGTTACTTTAAGGTACATAAAAATACCATGATATTATGTTCATAGTAGTGTCCAAAATACATGATCTTACCATAGTACCATGCCACATGTTAACACAATGTCAAAATGAAGTAAGTTTTACTATAAAAATAGAACACAATTACTTAGAAGCAAATTAAATTATATTCATAAATTTGAAACCTTTAAAAATTTAAAGAGAAAGTATGTCTGTAACACAAATGGTGGAATAGGACTTGCATGCTAAATTCAATATCGGCATGAAATCCAGAATGACCATATTTACTGTTTTAAAGGCCATTCATGGGTTTATTATGAGTGTTCAAATCAGCAGTAAATATGATAATCCTTTCATTCTTGGGAGTAAACAAGTAAATCAATCTTAATTGTATTAATTAATGCAAGCCTTGGCCCTCTCATTAACCTATCACATGAAATGCTATTATAAGAATATCTTAATTAGTCTATCTAACCAGCCTAGGACTCATTGCTGATTGTGTTTGTCCATTTGAGAAAATGTAATATTTATAGAGTTAATTTCATTAAGATCCTTATACAGTATATTGATCCCAGAATTAAGATGTTCAATAAATAAATTCTGACTTATTGTAGATTAATTTAACAGGTGAAACAGAGACCTGTGACTCAGACTTAATCCAAAACATTGTCATTCTATTCAAAAACACTTTTATACTTATTACTTTCTAATTACATGTCTTTAGAATGTCTTCACTTTCATTTATTTTATCACATTCACTATAAATACAGAAATGTGTTCCTGTATATGTACAGTATCTGAAAGTGTGTTGTTCAGCATGTAATGTCTCAGCAGCGCCACCAGAGGGAGCCGAGCGCCACCTCAAAGAGTAGAAGACCAAGAGGCGAAACTCTGCTGTTTTTCGGGTAACAGCCGCTAGGTGGCGCTTCGGTCGCCATTTTGGGTGAAAATTCCAACTGAATAACACACAGATACAGAAATAGACAGAATAACAATGAAAGAGAAGTCAATGTGGAATAAAAGAACGCAATGTTGGGCAATCCACTGTAGAAACTATCATGGTGTGTTCACACCAGATGCGAATGAAGCATTAAGCGCGAGTGATTTACATGTTAAGTCAATGCAAAGACGCGAATAGACATCCGGCGGCGCGAATTGAGCGTTTCGGGCGTTTGACGTAACAGAGTTGAAAAAATCTACATTTTGGCGAATATTCGCGCCGCGTTAACCAATCAGGAGCTTGCTCTAGTAGTGACGTGATTACGACATAGACGGAGGCAGAAATCCGAAACAACAATGGAGGACAAAATCATCGTCACTGTATGTGTATACCCGGAGCTGTACGATACATCTTTGTACTTTTATAGAAAAAGGAATAAAAAGGATCTTGCTTGGAAAAAAGTGAGTGAGGAGGTCGGACAATCTGGTAAGTTATGTGAGTAATCTGGTGAGCTATGTATACATATTGAGTTGATGTGTGCAGAAAGAAGTGGAAGAGTCTTATAATCCATGTCAGCCATTTCGCAACGAGACTGGAGCTGCCTGGCTGAAGCCCCTCCCTGATGCAAATTCGCGTCTATTGTGAAGCAAATTTCATGCGCGAATGAAGCGAGTAAACTCAAAATGTGCAAGGGTTCAACTACGCATGAATAGTGCGATTTATTCGTGCAAGTCGCGTCTAGTGTGAATGCACTGTCAGTGTGACAGTAAAAATCTTGCCTTCATCGTTTTCCCAAAGACCCTGACAGGTGATTATTCACAAAAGTGTAAAAATATCGTGTTTTGAAGTGAAACGTAGCTCTATCTGATGAACCTGCTAACTTTAACTGTTTTTAGTCTAGTAGTAAACTTAAATCCTTTTAGGAACTGCAGGTCAGAAAATATAGTAATGATTTATATGGATATGAACACGATCATCTAGATTCTAGAACATGATGCATTGCATCTGTCATAATTAATTTAAATAAATAATTTTGGAGAAAGTGGCTGTACGTGTGTTTTTTATATTTCTTTCTTTCTTTCTTTTTTTTTTTTACATACAAAAGCTTTACAGTCTTCCTTTACCGGACATTAATATAAGACAATACTGCAAAAAACTGTTTACTGTCAAGCTGATTTTATTCCTGTTATAAAGGCTATTTATTGTCCAACATTCCTAATTTTTCTGTCATTAATTTAATTTCATATGTTGGTATTAATTCAGTGTTTATAATGCTACTTGAACTTAAAATAATTTCAACTGAAACTGACATGGTTTCTAGAGCAAAAGGTTTTGTGAAAAAAGGGAAGACTTTAAAATAAAGTATGTAAATAAACTCTTAAAAGGATTTGATGATCAGTAGTGATGGTATGTTGTTGTTGTTGTTGTAATCATTCAGGTTGTATTTCAGGTTTAATGTACGTTTTTTTTAAAAAACAAATCAGCTGATATTTGCCATAGTGACAGCTAGAATCTAGTGGACTGCGAGTCTCTTTCACTCCAGAATGGCTGAAGTGCTGCTGCTGCAATATTGGCTTTCACTTCCTTTCAGTATAAGTTCTTCAGCATTAGCGTGTTAGCATTAGCTGCACAGTGAACAGTGAACCAGTGACAGACATTACTGAACATGAACTTGTGCAGCCAGCAGTTCTCAGCTTTCTGTGTAGAAACCATCAGAGAGACATGCACTGGCCCACAGTTCCCTGCTTATCTGCCTATATATTGGCCATGCATTCAGTCATCATTTAATGGATAAAATATTAAACTTATTAAACACTCAGTTTCACTTTCCTTCATGTTTCACGGATTATGGACTCATTTTAGTCAGCAGTGTCTGTTTTAAGTTAAAAACATCTTAATAATGGATTTGTCTCTTACAAACACACAGCTTTTGTCTACTCCAGATCTTAACTGATGGACTGGAATGGTGTGGATTACTTGTGGATTATTGTGATTTTTTTTATCAGCTGTTTGGATTCTCATTCTGACGGCACCCATTCACTGCAGAGCATCCATTGCTGAGACAATGATGCAATGCTGCATTTCTCCAAATCTGATGAAGAAACAAACTCATCTTCATCTTGGATGGACTGAGGGTGAGCACATCTTCAGTGCATTTTCATTTTTGGGTGAACTATTCATTTAGCAAAAGCCTTACTTAATGACATCACCCAACAGGAAGTGACATCATTATGGAGGGAAAACAGCAGCACATCATCTGCAACATCATTTTTTTAATTATGATATTTGTAAGTTGGTTTGTGTCTCTGGAAAACATTCATCTTTTTGGATCAAATGACAAATCAGGTGATTCAAAATATGTTGATGAATAATATGAAAATTATAACTTAAAGTTGATTTTATTTCTTACTGAATGTCCTGTTTATTTTGTTATCATTGTGTAAATAATCAAATTAATAGTGTTAAAGTGTCAGAGTAGTATTCTGAACATCTGTTTTACGCTTTTATAGAAATGCTTCCTATATTACATGCATATTCATGTATCAATTTGTTAAATTAAAATGTTGTTGTGTGATTTATTGCACTTGAAATTAATCAAAATAATATTTTCAGAGGTAATTAGCAAAATAATTATGTTGAAAATGATTACTTATATACGTTGTGTAATGTGGAAATTGAAAATATTTAAATTAGACTCATTCAACCATAACGTCTCAGAGGTTCTCAGTTGGATTCAGGTCTGAGGAACATGAGGGTCAGTCAATGCTATCAATGCCATCAATGCCTTCATCATCCAGAAACTGTCTGTTGTAAGGATCCACCCGCTGGTCCAAACAGCAGAATCCAGCGGTCTGGTCGAAGGTTTAATGCATGTTCGGTCTTTTACTTGCGTCTCTGAATTTATCTGGATTTAGTTTCAATTTTAGTCTAGCTCCGCGTTCAATCTGACTCCAATTTCAAGTGATCATTAAATTTAGGCAATATTCTTAATTAAAAACTGATGACAGATATCGATTGTACATTAATCTAGATATTTGATTATTCTGGAAATCCCATACTTTCAATTACTCGTTCATTAGAGACCAGGTATCGCAGGAATTACACTTCGACCGATAGTGAACCCACGGACACAAACTCGTCAGTTCTGAACTTACTCAGAGGGTGCAGAGTGCTTATAATACCTTTAAGCGAGCTGCGCCTGCATACTCACAACAAAAAGTGTTTTTTTTCTATAACCACGAGAGATACACCGTGTTAAGCCAGTGACAGTCAGGAATCAGAAGACCCTAATGGTGTTCCTCATGGTTCATCCATCTGTCCTGAACGCAGGTTTGCGGAAATACCACTACACATTAATCTACTTGAAAAATTATTTCAGAAGAAATCAAAATAAATCAAACTTGACAATTTATTATTAGTCAGGTAAAAACGTGTCATTCTAATTACATAATTAAACAATAAGAAGCCAATTCAAAAATAAGAAAAATTTTCATCCCGGTATCTAACAGCAGTAAAGATACTGTTAGCTAACACATGGAGATCTGTGCGACCCTCCAAAGATATTCATCCCCAGACCATCACTGACCCCTGCCAAACTGATCATGCTGGATGATGATGCAGACAGCATAACATTCTCCACAGCATCTCCAGACTCTTTCACATCTGTCACGTGCTCAGTGTGAACCTGCTCTCATCCGTGAAGAGAACAGGGCACCAATGGTGGACCTGCTGATTGATAGCAGTCCTGCTGCTGGGTTATAGCCCTTCCAGCTCTCCTCGTGTAATGGTCCATCTCCTAGTATATCTTCCATCTTCTTGAGACTGTGCCGGGAGACACACCAAACTTCCTTACTACAGCATATACGGATGTACCATCTAGAGCTGGACTATCTGCAACCTGTTTGAGTTGCAGGTACTGCCTCATTATACAAGTAGTGAGAAGGACCCTAACAAAACACAAGACTAGAGACAAATCAGTCAGGAAGGACAAGGAGAGAGCAATTATCTGTGGACACCACCTGCAAAACCATTCCCTTTTAAGGCTTGTCTTGCTGTTGTCTCTCCAGAGCATCTGTTCTCACTTTCATTTGGACCATGGTAAAACCAATTAAGTGTTACCATAAGAATAGAAAAGAATATCTTTAAGCATCTGTAAGTTGAGCAGCATTTGACCTGGAAACTCTTAACAAATGTTGCCAAACAATCAAGATTTTGTACAGTCCTGCTCACCATTATTGGCACCCCTTCATTTGTTGCATAACCCTCTGGGGTCTAAGGTAATTTTGGAGCCCTTGAGATGTTTTGACGTGCCCTGATATTTGTGCTTATTTCAGCTACTTAAAACATACTATTAACTAACATTTTTTATTTTTTTTTTTTGTATTCAGCACAAACTGTGCTACAATAATATGAGACCAAGATCAATGTACATGTTTTCATTTTTTAGAAAAAATAAAAATAAAATTATGCATGGTTAGTGAGTTTGGGGGGGGGGGGGGGTATCTAAAAATAAAGCCATAAAACCCACACTAAATAGTTCTGAACAAGACTTTTGAGTAATCAGTCTTGTGGGCTAGAATATTTACTTCAAAATTATGTGAAAATCATTCTGCTTACTCCTTCATAGAAAACAATATATTGATTTAAATTTTTAAAGACATGTTTTGTGATCGAAAGCCTGTATGCAAGGGAGTGGCAATGGCCATGAATATTAAGTGAGTCTCACCTGAGAGACAAATGGCCCTCCCCTAATGGCCCATCAGTGGGACTGTGACTTTGAGGCAGGTAAGAGAGAATGTGAGGAGATTGAAAAAATGTTTTTTTTTAAATTATTCGTATTTTATTTACAACACAGTATAATCGAAGCATACATAATGAAGGTCAAAGACACATTATTGTGCACACTGATCTAACCACAGAGATGTGAACAGACTTTGAGTCATTCCTGCAACGGATTCTGTTCAACAAGTAAAACAAGTAAATCATACCTGATATTTACGTGTTATTTCAGTGTTTCTGCTACTTTCCATGGATTCAAGAAGAAGAAAAAAAACAATCAGTAGTCAAGGAGCTTGTTTTACCATATCAGTGTAGTTGAACATCTGATGTTGGTACAGCGCACTCAGAGGAAAACAGGATTCATCTGTGGTGCAGGTATCTGATTCAATAAAATACAAATAACCAAAAAAAGCAAACCAAAAAAAAAAAAAAAAAAATTGTGAGCATGTTAATATCAGGAGCATCTGTGTATATACAGTGGGTACGGAAAGTATTCAGACCCCCTTAAACTTTTCACTCTTTGTTATATTGCAGCCATTTGCTAAAATCATTTAAGTTCATTTTTGAGTTATTAAGTTCATTAATGTACACACAGCACCCCATATTGACAGAAAAACACAGAATTGTTGACATTTTTGCAGATTTATTAAATAAGAAAAACTGAAATATCACATGGTCCTAAGTATTCAGACCCTTTGCTGTGACACTCATATATTTAACTCAGGTGCTGTCTATTTCTTCTGAACATCCTTGAGATGGTTCTACACCTTTATTTGAGTCCAGATGTGTTTGATTATACTGATTGGACTTGATTAGGAAAGCCACACACCTGTCTATATAAGACCTTACAGCTCACAGTGCATGTCAGAGCAAATGAGAATCATGAGGTCAAAGGAACTGCCTGAAGAGCTCAGAGACAGAATTGTGGCAAGGCACAGATCTGGCCAAGGTTACAAAAAAAATTCTGCTGCACTTAATGTTCCTAAGAGCACAGTGGCTTCCATAATCCTTAAATGGAAGACGTTTGGGACGACCAGAACCCTTCCTAGAGCTGGCCGTCCGGCCAAACTGAGCTATCGGGAGAGAAGAGCCTTGGTGAGAGAGGTCAAGAAGAACCCAAAGATCACTGTGGCTGAGCTCTAGAGATGCAGTCGGGAGATGGGAGAAAGTTGTAGAAAGTCAACCATCACTGCAGCCCTCCACCAGTCAGGGCTTTATGGCAGAGTGGCCCGACGGAAGCCTCTCCTCAGTGCAAGACACATGAAAGCCCGCATGGAGTTTGCTAAAAAACACCTGAATAAGATTCTCTGGTCTGATGAGACCAAGATAGAACTTTTTGGCCTTAATTCTAAGCGGTATGTGTGGAGAAAACCAGGCACTGCTCATCACCTGTCCAATACAGTCCCAACAGTGAAGCATGGTGGTGGCAGCATCATGCTGTGGGGGTGTTTTTCAGCTGCAGGGACAGGACGACTGGTTGCAATCGAGGGAAAGATGAATGCGGCCAAGTACAGGGATATCCTGGACGAAAACCTTCTCCAGAGTGCTCAGGACCTCAGACTGGGCCGAAGGTTTACCTTCCAACAAGACAATGATCCTAAGCACACAGCTAAAATAACGAAGGAGTGGCTTCACAACAACTCCGTGACTGTTCTTGAATGGCCCAGCCAGAGCCCTGACTTAAACCCAATTGAGCATCTCTGGAGAGATCTAAAAATGGCTGTCCACCAGCGTTTACCATCCAACCTGACAGAACTGGAGAGGATCTGCAAGGAGGAATGGCAGAAGATCCCCAAATCCAGGTGTGAAAACGTGTTGCATCTTTCCCAAAAAGACTCATGGCTGTATTTGATCAAAAGGGTGCTTCTACTAAATACTGAGCAAAGGGTCTGAATACTTAGGACCATGTGATATTTCAGTTTTTCTTTTTTAATAAATCTGCAAAAATGTCATCAATTCTGTGTTTTTCTGTCAATATGGGGTGCTGTGTGTACATTAATGAGGGAAAAAAATTAACTTAAATGATTTTAGCAAATGGCTGCAATATAACAAAGAGTGAAAAATTTAAGGGGGTCTGAATACTTTCCGTACCCACTGTATATATAGGTTTTGTAGCCATAGACTCACGCATGCTTTGTACTATTGTAAAAAAAATTTAAAAAAAAAGATTTTATATCTGAGAAACTTTTATTATTGTTTAGCACGTTATTAAAATATATTTTGGAACAGAGTAGGCTATTACTAATGAACATATTCTAAACATACTTGGACTCGTAGCATCCATCATGTTACAGTGTACACTCATATTACTTTTATTGTTTTATATAAAGCAAGAAAACATCATCGCACCGTAAGAAATTTAAATACAATGAATTGCCTTTCATATTCAAAATGTTTTACTCAATTTCAAACGTTGTAGTCAGGAATTATAGTTTGGGGAAAACCCAACTATGCCATATAGCCTAGTATGTAAAATTTTATAGTAGCCTATGATATGATTCTGTAGCATGCTTTGTACTGTAAAAAAGGATATTTTATATCTGAGAAACTAATTATTATTGTTTAGCACGCTATTCAAATCTATTTGTGAACAGAGTATTAATATATTCAATATCTGTACAATATATTCAGCAATAAATAAAAATGTACCAAAATTATATCATCAGGATTTTTTAATTGGAGGTCCAAAGTAATTAAACAAAGAACATTGTTTTTCAACTTGCATGTAGTAATTTCAAAGAAGAAACAGGGAAAAAATGGCACGGGCAGGAATAAAGGCACCCTTCCTTAATATTTGGTTGCACACCCTTTCGCAGCAATGACAGCCTCCAAACATTTCTTGAAGCCATCTATAAGCTTCTTGCATTTCTCTGCTGTTATTTTCTCCCAATCTTCCTTTGCAATTTGTTCAAGCTCTTGAGCATTTGCAGGGTTCTTTTCCCTAATGGCAGATTTCAGCTCACCCCAAAGATTTTCAATGGGATTGAGATCAGGACTCATTGCTGGTCATTTTAAAACAGTCCATTTTTTCCTTTTCAACCATTCCTGCATGCTTTTGGATGTGTGCTTTGGGTCTTTGTCTTGCTTGAGTACCCATGATCTTCGACTCAAACCAAGTTTTCTTACACTAGGTAGGACATTTCACTCTAAAATCTCTTGGTAATTCTCTGATTTTATGAGACCTGTGATACGGTCAAGTACCAGTACCAGATGCAGCAAAGCAGCCCCACAGCATTATGGATCCTCCACCATGCTTAACTGTTGGTAGGGTGTTCTTTTCATTAAAAGCTTCATTGCATTGTCTGTAAACAAACTGTATGTGTAAACACCATTATGACAAAGGAACGGGTGTATTCCAGAAAGCAGGTTATGTGGCATACCCGGGTATGTTTGAGGATAAGTGAGCGGATAACCTCAGCTTTCGTTTCCAAAATCGGAGGTTACTTTCAGTGTGTCAGTAACCAGAGTAACTTGCTCTCTGAAGATAAGCAGGTTATGGTCCAGGATTACTTTTAGTTCAGCGCTATCAGCGTTCACGTGATCTACTGACGAGCCTTCAGTGGACGTGACAGATAGCGTACAACATTATATAATATTAGATTATGTAATATAGCCTATTATATATATATATATATATATATATATATATATATATATATATATATATATATATATTGTAACGGGCGGAGAAATCACACGACAAGTGAAGACAATGAAAGCCCCGAAGGGTGCGTTTATTGAGTGTGATTGCGTGCCGTAGTGCTCTGAGGTGAGATCGCCGTGCTCCAGGATCGCCTGTTCTCCGTGCTCATTCTCCAACTCCCTCAGAGTTAATAAGTTGAGTTTTACCATTTTTGAATCCATTCAGCCGATCTCCGGGTCTGGCGATAGCACTTTTAGCATAGCTTAGCATAGATCATTGAATCCGATTAGACCAGTAGCATCGCATTCAAAAATGACCAAAGAGTCAGTCCTAAAAGTAGTCCCCAGCTATATTATAACTAGTCACCTAGCTGGGGACTACTTTTAGGCGCTGCGTAATATCACTGCGCCTGCTGCGGCCATGTTACGGCAGCAAAGTTCCTTGATTATTACGCCGGAATGAGAGTATAGTTCCTAACCAAATCGGACTAGAAAATCACAACTTTTCATTTTCCGCCGGTCTTAGTACACGATATAACTACAGAAGAGTCGAGTTTTAAATAGGACAAATATCGAAACTCTTTGGTCATTTTTTAATGCGATGCTACTGGTCTAATTGGATTCAATGATCTATGCTAAGCTATGCTAAAAGTGCTATTGCCAACCCGGAGATCGGCTGAATGGATTCAAAAACGGTAAAACTCAACTTATTAACTCTGGGGGAGTTGGAGAATGAGCCTATTTCCAAAAAAAGTGGAGTGTTCCTTTAACCGTGCGTTCTGTAATACACCCCAGGGAGTAACGTGTGGCTTTTTAAAACACTGAAGTCATCATTCAGTGGCTAATTCATGTCACATGAGCACTGGCAATTTATCACAGGTGATTCTCATTTGTGATTTACCACAGGTTGAGTCAAAATGTATTTCCATACTGATTTATAGTAAAGGGTGCCAATACCAGTGTCACAGCTTGAAGTATTTCCCATTGCTGTTTTTTTTTTAAATTGTTGTTTATCATTTGCTCTTATGTATCAAACACAAGTTCTCTATAGAAAAAAATCAGTTTCACTTTATTTACTTTTTTTCAGGAGATATTCCACATTATGTACTTAAACTTCATGGGTTCCAATAATGGTGAGCAGGACTGTAAGTCTGCTGAAATCTCTTTATCACTGGCTGACAGAAACATCAGTCTCAGTACAAACAGACACACATGAACCAACACTGAATACAGGAGGAGCTCTGACATCACTGTAGTTCAGAGAGAGACTCAGAGAAAGTGAAAGTGAAACTTGATCAGCAACAATATGGACGCCTGAAACTAACAAACTCTATAAAGAACAGAATATTTAGTCGTTTAAAGGCCCTTGTGAACACATCTGATCCTCACAGGTAAGTGAAATATAAGAAATATAAGAGAGATTGTCCTGAACAGGTTTCTGATGGTAGTAGTCTGGTTTAGTAGGGTTTATGTCAGACTGGAATAAGTTGAACAGAAGCAGGATTAAGCGTCAAATACTCAGCTGCTTTAGGTGTTTACTGCACTGAAATGCTATCATTATTGTATTAAAAGTATGTCATTTGATTGGTTGTAAATCAAAGTTTGGTGTTTCTGTCATTTTGCCACATTACATTAAAGACTAAAGAAACAGGAAGTAAATGACCTGCACACAAACTGAACACAAACCTGCTAGAACTGCAGCTGAAAAATCACTTTAAAGGGGTCATATGATGCTTTTTTAAAGATCATTATTTTGTGTATACAGAATATGTTGACATGCTTTAATGTTCAAAAAACACACTATTTTTCAAATACTGTACATTATTGTAGTTCCTCTATGCCCCGCCTCTCTCAAACGCATCGTTTTCTTCCAACAAGCGCAGTCTGCTCTGATTGGCCAGCTGGCACAGTGCTTTGTGATTGGCCGATATCTGGAAGCAACAGCTCATTTGCATTTAAAGCAACATACTCAAATTCAGCGCGTTTTGGCTCATACCCTAAAAGTGGCAATTTTAACAAGCTATAAAAAAAAATAATCTGTCGGGTATTTTGAGTTAAAACTTCACATACACACTCTGGGGATATTAGAAACTTATTTTACATCTTGTAAAAAGGAGCATAATAGGTCCCCTTTAATATTAAACCAGGATGAGGGATTACTCTTGACTGTGCAATATCTTTTGTGGAGAGATGTGTCTAATTTTCTAAAAAAGAGATATATATGTATGTTTGTTGGAAAATGTATCACTTGTTCTTTGTACTGTCTTTAATCTAAACAGCAGGTCATAGTTCAGATTGTTCAGTGAGTTTATGATTCACTCGCTGTGTTTCAAAATGATTGTGTTTCCATCACTATTACTTCTTACATGAGATTTAAACACTTTAATGTAAATATTAAATAAATGGCCATGAGTCAAATTGTCAAATGGCCATGAGTCAAGTCTGAAAAAGAGAAAATAACTTATACTGTATAATACAAAATTATTTTTTTCTTGAAAAGTGTTGAAGAGATAAAAACGATGGCAGAAGCTTCACCCACATCAACAAAAGCAAGAAAAACCAGGATACAGAGTATTGAACATGATCCTCCAAGTAAGTTAATAAACCAGAAAAACAGTAAGTTTATGAATGACTTTTACTCTTCTTAGATAATATTTAATGAGTAAAGAAGATAATTAAATATTTTCAGCTTAACTCTGAAATATTTCTCAATATTGTTCATATATTCATTTATTAGGTAAGTGGTCGTGTAATGAGCTTCACATTTAGGTTCTGATCAGCTTTTCTGGGTTCATTTTGCAATAATGACCAGCTGACTATATATGATCTTGTACATATTTGTCTCTAGACGCTCTTTACATTCAACCAGCTTTATGAGCTGCATCATGGGCTTCTTTATAAACATTACTGGAGTTTACATGCACACTGATCCTAAATAATCTCTTTCCAGTCATGTCATCCTCCATTAGTTCACTGTCTGAGGAGATTCAGTGCTCGATATGTCTGGAGGTGTTCACTGATCCAGTCTCGACTCCATGTGGACACAACTTCTGCAAGATCTGTCTGAATAAGTGCTGGAACAACAGCCAGACCTGCAGCTGTCCATACTGTAAAGAAACATTCAAGCAAAGACCTGATCTCAAGATTAATACCCCACTCCGAGATCTCGTAGATCACTATAAAAAGAAAAGTCCTGAGAAAACAGCTGAAGTTCTGTGTGACGTCTGTGAGGAAAGAAAGCAGAAAGCCCTGAAGTTGTGTCTGGTGTGTCAGAGCTCTTACTGTGAAACTCATCTGGAGCGTCATTTGAGAGTGACAGGTTTGAAGAAACACAAACTGATGGATCCTGTGAGTAATCTGGAGGATTATATATGTCAGAAACATGAGAGACCTCTGGATCTGTTCTGTAGAGATGATCAGACGTGTGTGTGTTTAATCTGCATCGTTAAAGACCACAAGAACCACAACACTGTTCCTATAGAAGAGGAGATTGAACAAAAGAAGGTAAGTTACTAAAAACTGCTTTTAAAAGGCTCATATAATAAGGAATCAGATAGTATTTCATGTTGTGAAATAAAAGCTCATTATGAAAACATATTGTAAGTTTAATCTGTGTTATAATAAATGTGTCTGTGTTGTTCTCTCTATAGACTGAACTGATGAAGACACAGAAAGACGTGCAGCAGACGATCCAGAACAGAATCAAGAAGATTCAAGACATCAAACACTCAGCAGAAGTCAGAAAAGTGAGTTTAAAATAATGAAATAATAAAATACATTTAAATATTATATATAATTTTGTTGTAGATGTATAGTTGGGTGGCTGTTTTCTATTCTGAATGGCTCGTCCCTGTGCCCTAATGCCTTTTAAAGGTTTACCCTCGAGAGTGAGAGCTTTGAAGGAATGAAGGGTGTAGGAGACCAAAACCAGTTCCTTATAAACACTTTTTCGTCATTTTACAACAAAAATTGTTCAGTGTGAACCTGCCATTAACTCCACCAACTTAAGATGCGTAGGAAGGATCCAACAAAGGAGAAATCGATGGAAAACTCGTGTATTGAAATATTCTTGATCACTGGAGCATCACTTCAGAGCATCATCAGCTGCATTTACGTGATCTGCCATTATGTGCTGAAGTTTGGTTATATAAAACATCCATAATAAATATAATTAAAGCAAGATGCCCTGTTAAGATAAGTAACATATATGATTTATTTAACTGCAAAGGGAAAACATAAGTTAAAATTATTGTGACATATGCTGGAGGAGAATTTATATGTGCACCATATTTTTTGAAAAGAAAGACTTCGGCATTGAACACATCTGTTTATCCTCTCATATAGCTCCTCTGAACGCTTCCTCACTCCTCATTCCATACAATTAGAGAATTGAATTGTCCTTCAAGATGACTGACTTTGATCGGTTTCTGGGTCATGGACTGAAGGACGGAGGGAATGAGGAAACATTAATTTCAGTTTTGATAAGCACTCGGTGTATTAGTGTTGGGGATTTTACAGCGACTCTTTGTGTAGGTCACATTGTTACACCAGTAGCTGGTGAAAAGTAACTCTCTTCATGATTGAGTCATTGATTTTGATTTATTCACTCAAATGATTAATTCAAAAACAGGAATGAATCAAAACTACAGTTTGTTGCAGCTTTGTTTGAAACTAGAATATTATTCAGGAATCAGAGCAAATACAAACAACTGACAATATTTTGTCTAAAATGTAAGTTACTTAACATCTTATTTATTTTATTGTTGTACACTTGCAATCACACTATTGGTCTGAATATCATCATGGCTGTGATTATCTGATCACTTGGTAAAGTAATAGCACACTTCTCCTCAACATTATTGAAAAACACATGATTTGAGAATCATTCAGTGCAAACGGTGCAGGATGAAGTTTATTCTTCAGTTGAGGGATTCTGAAACCCCTTAAAAACACATGTATGTATGTGAAAAAAAAAAAATGTATGAGCAATAGTAACACAGATTCTTCTCTTAGTAAACACCACTAATGATTAGTTGACTGTCCTGGTTGATCAGAGAAACACAGAGAAGGAGAAAGCAGCCCGTGTCGAGCTCTTCACTGATCTCATCCGCTCCATTGAGAGATGTCAGACTGAACTGCTGGAGATGATGGAGGAGCAGCAGAAAGCAGCAGAGAAACAGGAGCAAGAGCTGATTGAAGAGCTGGAGCAGGAGATCACTGAGCTAAAGATGAGAAACACTGAGCTGGAGCAGCTCTCACACACTGAAGATCACCTCCACCTCCTACAGGTCAGTCAACATGATCTCTCTGATCAATGATAATGCAGTATATGACACCATAACACTCCCCATGCTGAAGGATTTCTCCTCTCTCCTGCTGTAGATTCACTCATCCCTGTGCAGCCCTAGAAACACCAGGAACTGGCCTGAGATCAGTATGAAGACTCATGAGAGTCTGGAGACTCTGAGGAGAGCTCTGAAACAACTGAAGGACACTATAGATCAGGGACGTGCACAGGAATTTTGAGGGGCAGTTGCTCTGACCTAAAAAAAGGGCACCCCCCCCCCAAAAAAAACAACAACTCACAGGCTATATGAAGGACTGAGAATAACAGGGTCTTTATTAAAATATATATACACAAAGTAGTAAAACACTGAAATACAGCACTAAATCACCTTAACTACTACCTTAACTACTACTAATAATAACATAGAAAATCCTGACTTGAGTCATGAAAATCCCTACATCAATATCCCTAACAATACCCTATCAAGTCACCAAATTTACATACTAAACATGCAAAATTTCCGTTTGTTATACCCAGTGTTGGGCATGTTACTTTAAAAAAGTAATTAGTTATAGTTACTAGTTACTTCTCACAAATAGTAACTGAGTTAGTAATTGAGTTACATCATTATAAAAGTAACTAATTACCAGGGAAAGTAATTATTGCGTTACTTTTTAAAAAATGTTCAAATGTCAAATAAGTTTGGATGCCCCCAATATTAAATGTTAAATTAATGAAATGGACACTAAAAAGAATAAATTATTATTATGAAACATTGTACATTAACCTACACTATTTATCTACTGACACTTAGTATCAGTCAGTCAAGCATTATAATATAATATTATGATAATTTAATATTATATGATGATAGAACTTTAGTAATTAGAATAACCAAGTATGAATGCATATTTGTCATCAATATAAAACACACTAAGGATTAATGAGCTGCTGGGTTCATGAATATTAACCACGTTGTCTGCGTTTGCTCGAATTGATTTGCTGAAATCAAAACGATAGCAGGTGAGCGCCTGCCAATGAGATTGTCGTTTGCGCATTAGTTCCGCCCACTACCAGAGAAACCGGTAGTTCTTAAAAGCTGAAGAATTCCAAATGAAACCCGTTATTTTGACAGGAAAATACAACAAAGAGTATCGTTTACATGTAGCGCGTCAATTCTTCATGTTATGAAAGACTCTCTTGCTCTGTATCTTTCTTTGCGCGCGTGTATGTGAGAGAAAGCGACGGCGAGTCGTGCGCTTCACGCTAGAGTTTACGGCACGTCAAATACAGCTACACTGCGCATCCATTCAGATGAACTGAAAAAATAAATTCTAACAATATAATATAGTAACGCCACATTTTATTGTCAGTAACGGTAACGGCGTTGTAACGGGGGAAACAGTAATTCGTTTGATTACTCGTTACTGAAAAAAATAACGCCGTTATTCCCATCACTGGTTATACCTTTCCGACAACGTTAAGTCGTCTCACCCGACAACCGCGACAATCTCCTAGTGCCGCTCATGCAGGCTCAGCTCAGGTGCCGGTGTTCCGACAATCTGTGCTACCTCTCAGAATGAGCTACCCGTACCCAATGCGCATGCGCAGTACCCTATTACAGTTGGAAATCCTCTATCTGAAGACCCGCCCATAAATTTGAGCTACCCTGTCGGAGTTGTGAACGAGCGCTTAAGTAAAATCAATTTAGCTTAATTAAAGTTGTGTTTTGGGGTTAAATTGAATCTCTCCCAGTAAATATGTTATAATTTCTTCATTGTCTAATAATTTATAACAACAAAAACGAGTTTTCTAACGTTTTCACGAAGGTGATTTTTCAAAAAAGCATGTGGTTTTGACAAGTCCTTGATTTACTAAATAAAATTTGTCTTTGTCTTACTAAATAAAATACTTTTTCACTGTATGTCGAATCTTTTACATTAAATATGTGATATTTTGTTCATTCTGATAGACATGTATAGCTGACAAGTTTTGCTACCTCTGTTTCTCCATTTATTATCATTTATTAAGATGTTAGTTCATTCTGATAGACGTTTATAGCTGACAAGTTGTGCTACCTCTGTTTCTCCATCATTTATTATCATTTATTAAGATGGTAGTTCATTCTGATAAAGAAGCTCATGTCGTTAGATCTGCACAACAGCTTGAACTACTGGTAGCACATCCTGAGCGGGTAGGACAGATCGTCAGAACACCGGTCGCGTGCAGCGCTGCAGCCACGTAAACAGAGTTTGCCCTTCCCCTACTGACTTTCACTTTCCCGAATATGGAAGTGAATGAGGCTTTGCGTTTTTTTTTTTTTTTTGTTTTTTTTTTTTTTTATCTAGGCTTACGTGAAATTCTGCATCCATTGTACGATTTTTTTATTTATTTTTTTTCCACCTCGGAAGGGCAACGTGAGTCGAGAAGGGTATATGGGCAGTTGCCCGGGCAACCTGAGCAACCCCCCTGTGCACGTCCCTGCTATAGATGACAAACTCACACAAACTGGTACATCAATACATACACTGATCAGATAGAAGCATGATGATTTACTCAATTCTTTAAATATATACGGTAGAGTGGGAGAAAACGCCTCTCTTAAGGACTGTGTAAGTTTTTTTCTGTGAAAAAAAAGTTAAATGTGTTCAGAAAAGTTATCAGTTTTAGTGACAATGACACAAATTATAAGCAAAGTATGAGACATGTCCAGCGTTTTCATGTTATTAGATTTTTAACAAAAAAAAATAATTTGTAATAAGGGGGTGTTTTACTCCACCTTCTGTATGAGGCAAAACACCCCCATGGGTGGAGTACAATGCCCCCCAGTTTTTCAGAGCACTTTGCTTCAAACAATTACAGAAAAATCAGATACAGACAGAGTTTTGCTTAAAATAAAAAAGAATATAATCAATAATTAAGAATTACAAGAATGTCTATCTGCTTACCCCCAGGGCATCCAAGATGTAGGTGACTTTGTTTCTTCAGTAAAACACAAACAAAGATTTTTAACTCAAACCATTGCAGTCTGTCAGTCATATAATCAATGGGCACAGAATCTTTGAGAGAAAAAAAAAAAAAACATACACACACAAATCCAAATTAAACCTTGCGGCTCGTGACGATACATTGATGTCCTAAGACACGAAATGATCAGTTTGTGTGAGAAACTGAACAGCATTTATATCATTTTTTACCTCTGATACAGGCAATGTCCAACTCTCCTGAGCTCATCCACAACATCCGGCACGTGACGCGTCAACGGCTCTGGAACATAAATACACATATACATAGATATATACATAGAACCTTGCGTATCGCAGCCCATAGAAACAGTCGCTAATGAGGCATCTATGTATATATATATATATATATATATATATATATATATCTATGTGCCAGAGCAGGTTGACGCGTCATGCGATGGATGTTGTGACAGTCGGACATTGAGGTTTATCAGAGGTAAAAAATTATATAAATGCTGTTCAGTTTCTCGCACAAACCGATCGTTTCGTGTCTTAGTACATCAATGTATCGTCATGAGCTGCAAGGTTTAATTTGAATTTGTCTGTGCATGTTTTTTTTTTCTCTCAAAGATTTTGTGTTCTAATGAAGAAACAGTCACCTACATCTTGGATGCCCTGGGAGTAAGCAGATAAACATCACATTTTCATTTTTTGGTGAACTATCCCTTTAACTGGTTAGCTAATTAGCTACCTGATGCTAACTTGAGGTAATTTTTAAATATAAAATCCAAATATTTTATTCAACCTAGTTAGAATATGCTTCATTTGATGGAAAAACAAAGGATTTGATGTTCAGAACAGAATAACTACAGTAATTGTTCATTGCTCCCTGGGGGGCATTTTACTCCACAGACTATGTTTGAGAAAACAATTGTCATTCTGAAAATATAATTATATTTGTATTAAATAACACGTATTCACTATCTACAGGCCTACTGTTCTCATATCATATATAACTGTGATGTTCTACAAAACAAGCTTTAAAACACTTTCTTACTGTTTATAATTAGATCATTTACAGTGAAATCTGTTTTCTCTCCGATACATCACCAGTGTGAGCTTCATGATGAAAACTACTACATCACTCTCCTCAACGTTACAATAAAAATTCATCTTGACGTTATCTTGTGCTTATTTTGGGGAAAACACCCACTCTACCTTAACCTTCAGATCTGATTATGTTTTATTGTCATGTGTCTCTACAGAGCTGAAGTGGATGCAGCAGTATGCAGGTACAGTGTGCTGTCTGCACTACACTAGTTTACATTCATACACTCACAGCTTCATTACTGCTCTACAATCTGATTAAACACTGGATTAAATATTAAAACATCAGCATCACAGAATCTGTGTATTGTGAAGATTGATATTCTGTGTTTTCTCAGTGGATGTGACTCTGGATCCTGATACAGCTCATCCTGATCTCATTCTGTCTGATGATGGAAAACAAGTGAGAGATGGAGACATTAGACAGAAACTCCCAGACAAACCAGAGAGATTTAATACATGTCCCTGTGTCTTGGGAAAGAAGAGATTCTCCTCAGGGAGATTTTATTTTGAGGTGCAGGTGAAGGGAAAGACTAAATGGGATTTAGGAGTGGCCAGAGAATCCATTAACAGGAAGGGAACGATCACAGCAAGACCCAGTGATGGACAATGGACCGTGTGGCTGAGGAATGGAGATGAATATAAAGCCTGTGAGGAACCTCGTGTGTCTCTGTCTCTGAGAGTGAAGCCGCAGCGGGTCGGTGTGTTTGTGGATTATGAGGAGGGTCTGGTCTCCTTTTATGATGTAGAGTCCAGCTCTCATATCTACTCTTTCACTGCTCAGTCTTTCACTGACAAACTCTATCCATTATTTAGTCCATGCACTAATGATGGAGGTAAAAACTCAAGCCCACTGATCATCACACCTGTCAGTTATAATGAATGAATGTAAACTCCTAAAATGAAATACAATATTAAAATAATTAATGATTTATAAAAATAAATGTTTATAATTACAATTTTAAAAACATTTTGTGCTGCTTTTTTATCATTTGTTTTTCAATTTTTAAAATCTATATGCTATAATTAAATTTTCTCATGTTCTGTGATATTACTGTAATACATCAGACGGCAAAACCTTGATATGTATCATAGAACTGTATGATTAATATATTCATATACAATGGTATATACATGTTACTTTAAGGTACATAAAAATACCATGACTTTATGTTCATAGTAGTGTCCAAAAAACATGATCTTATTATAGTACCATGCCACATGTTAACACAATGGCAAAATGAGGTAAGTTTTACTATAAAATAGAACAGAAATACTTAGAAGTGAATTAAGTTCTATTCATAAATTTTAAACCTTTAAAAGTTTAAAGAGAAAGTATGTCTGTAACACAAATGGTGCAATACGACTTGCATACTAACTTCAATATCAGCATGAAATCCAGAATGACCATATTTACTGTTTTAAAGGCCATTCATGGGTTTATTATGAGTGTTCAAATCAGCAGTAAATATGCAAATCCTTTCATTCTTTGGAGTAAACACGTAAATCAATCTTAATTTTATTAATTAATGCAAGCCTTGGCCCTCTCATTAACCTTTCACATGAAATGCTATTATACTTACAGGTGCATCTCAAGAAATTAGAATGTCGTGGAAAAGTTCATTTATTTCAGTAATTCAACTCAAATTGTGAAACTCGTGTATTAAATTGGAATTGGAAAAAAAAGTATGGTCACTACTGCAAATATTCTTTCTCACAAATAAGGTGAAAGAAATGTCTTTTAAACTGATCCACAGGATTTTTCCTGTCAAGAAATTTATACAGAAGTTTAGAGCTGATGTAGAGCTATCATGCTCTTTTTGTTTGAATGCTGATGAAACACTGGAACACTTATTTTGGTCACGTCAATACACAGGAGTTTTGGTATGATATTGGTGCTTTTGTTAAGTTGAAGCTTTTGCCAGAATTTTCTAAATAGAGTCAAAATACCCAAATATAATATTTCTAATTTGTCACGGATCGGCTAGGCCCTCCCCTCCGTCAATCACAACGATCCGCATCACCTGAGTTCTAATCATGCTCACTTGCACCTCATCACCACTGTCATCTTACTCAGCATAAAAGCCCACGGCACAGTTTATCCTCTGTACGATCTCGTACACATGATGTGGACTCTACTCCTGCGACCATCTCGCTGATTATAAACCTTACAATACTTACCCATTGTGCCTTACCTCTTGTTTCTGCTGCTTGTGTTCTCCTCTCCCGCCAGATCGTCTGTTGATGTTCTTAGATGAAAGCCACACTTCTTGACCAACGACATAGACGGGAGGCTTAGACCGGTGGCGATCGGCTTGGGCCTTGGTGCGCGCTCCCACCCGGAGGAGAGTCTGTCTGGCTCTGCTCCAGGTGCGACGACACCTCTGGACAAAGGCGTGAGCGGAGGGAACCGTGACTTCGGATTCTGTACAGGGAAAAACAGGTGGCTGGTACCCTAAACTACCCTCAAACGGAGATAGGCCCGTAGCCGATACCGGTAAGGAGTTATGAGTGTACTCAACCCATGAGAGCTGCTGGCTCCAGGAGGACAGATTCTGAGAAACCAAACATCGTAACATGCATTCTAAATCTTGATTGGCTCTTTCTGTCTGACCATCACTCTGGGGATGATATCCGGACGAAAGACTAACAGTCGCCCCTAAGAAGTGACAAAATTCTTTCCAAAATTTGGAAATAAACTGAGGCCCCCTGTCAGAGACCACGTCCGTCGGGAGGCCATGAATGCGAAAAACGTGGTCAATGACAGCAACCGCTGTTTCTCTGGCAGAAGGCAGTTTGGGCAGAGGAATAAAATGAGTTGCCTTCGAGAACCGGTCCACCACAGTCAAAACCACCGTGTTGCCCTGAGAGGGTGGGAGACCCGTAACGAAATCTAACGAGATATGGGACCAGGGTCTCAAAGGAACTAACAGCGGCTGGAGGAGTCCCGCAGAGGGTCGATTGGAAGTCTTAGAAATAGCACAGACAGAGCAAGCCAAAACAAAAAGTCGTATGTCACGAGCCATAGACAGCCACGTTGACAACAGAATCATTGTTTAATAAGAAATGTAGAACGGCTCACCCCAGGATGACAAGCCAACTTGGAAGAATGACGTCTGACCGTAAACTTTCAGGTACAAACAAACGACCCAGTGGGCATCCAGGCGGGGGCGTTACCCCTTCAGAGGCCGTGCGAACCTTCGATTCGATCTCCCAAGACACCACAGAGATGACCACTTTCTGTGATAAAATGGGCTCGGGAGACAGCGGGCGTTCGGAATGGTCAAAAATACGGGATAACGCATCAGGTTTGATGTTCTTAGATCCCGGACGGTAAGAAATAGAAAAATTGAAACGACTGAAAAATAAAGCCCACCGAGCCTGCCTGGAGTTTAACCTTTTGGCGGATTTGATGTATTCCAAATTCCTATGGTCGGTCCAGACAATAAAAGGAACCCCTGAACCCTCCAACCAATGAAGCCACTCTTCCAAGGCGAGCTTGACTGCCAGCAGCTCCCTATTACCAATATCGTAGTTGAGTTCAGCGGGAGATAAACGGTGAGACAAAAACGCGCAAGGATGCACCCTGTCATCCGAGGAAGAGTGCTGGGACAAGACTGCACCAACTCCCTCCTCTCAACCTCCACCACAAACTGACATGATGGATCAGGAGCAACGAGAATGGGGGCTGAAACAAAGCAGCCCTTTAGTTTGCTGAACGCAGCATCAGCTGCGTTAGACCACCTGAACGCAGTCTTGGTGGAGGTTAAGGCGGTCAGAGGAGAAGCTAGCTGGCTGAAATTGCGAATAAAACACTGGTAAAAATTGGCAAAGCCCAGAAACCTCTGCAGGGCCTTACGAGAATGGGATTGGCCAATCCACCACAGCCTTAACTTTGTCGGGATCTATGCACACTCCCTCGGCCGACACAATGTACCCTAAAAAGGGGACTGACTGTGCATGGAAAATGCATTTCTCCGCTTTGACATAAAGCCCATTCTCTAACAGCCTCTGCAGCACTTGCCTGACGTGCTAAATATGTTCCTGGAGAGAATGAGAAAAAAATCAATATGTCATCCAGGTAGACATAAATGAACTGATCAAGCATATCTCTCAACACGTAGTTGACGAGTGCCTGAAAGACCGCGGGAGCGTTCGAAAGACCGAACGGAAGAACAGTACCTGGCAATAAGTCTATAGCACAGTCATAGGGACGATGCGGAGGAAGAGAAGCAGCTTGAGACTTACTAAACACTCCCTTCAGGTCGAGATACTCACTGGGCACGTTAGACAGGTCCCCATGCTCACCCTGAAAAACAGAACAAGAGACAGAAGGACAAGCAGACAACAGATAAGAATACAGGACTTTTAAGCTTACGGGCCAGAGTAAAATCCAAAAAATTACCCTCGGCTCCCGAGTCAATGAGAGCCTGACAGTTGTAATTGTCCGAGTCTCACTGAATCTTGATCGGGAGATGGGTGACAGTGTGGGAGGTCTTTTCCGTAGCGAACCCGCCCGCCAGTAACCTCCTGTTTACCGCTGGGCTCCGGCTTTTACTGGGCACTGTGCCACCATATGGCCAGCCTCCCCGCAGTATAAACATAATCCGCGGCTACGGCTTCTCTCCCTCTCATCCGGAGAGAGACGGGACTGTCCCACTTGCATGGGCTCGGAATCTGAGACTTCGTCCAGCGCCTCATATGGGTTGTATGAAGAGCGGTCTAGACAATCAGTAGTCGAGAGAAGAGGTCTGTGCTGACTTTGCTGCCGCAACCTGGCGTCCACCCGGATAGCCAAGTCAATAAGCCCATCCAAAGAGGTGGGTAAATCCAAAGCATAGATCTCGTTTTGGATATGCGGAGCCAGTCCATGCAAAAACATATCCCATTGAGCCTCGGTGTTCCAGCTGCACTCTATTTCGTATCTATTGCCAAGGTACGAAACTCAACAGAATAGTCTGTAACTGTTCGGTGAGTCTGGCGTAACTCCGCCAAGATCCGTGCCGCCTCTCTTCCAGATGCTGCTCGATCGAAAACCTTTCTCAGTTCACTCGAGAACGCCTGGAACAAGGAACCACACTGGTGCTTATTGTCCCAGACCGTTGTGACGGGAGGAGCCAACGAACTTCAGCGGGCGAGAGGGGATGACGTCTTCAGGTGTTGCCCAACTGCGCTGTCGTTGGCTCCTCCCGTCACAGTGGTGGAGAATGCGGGCAAGGCGGAGCCTAGACAGCGCAGTTGGGCAACACCTGAAGACGTCATCCCCTCTCGCCCGCTGAAGTTCATGAAGAAGCGCGTGGGACGGAGAAACAACGGAGACGGCCTCCCAGCCACCGAAGGGGTAAGTGACATTTGGTCAATTGTCATCTTACCCTGTGGTTGGTTGAGGCTGTCGACTAATACCGGTTTCTCTGTCCCTGTTCCGGCGCGGTGCGAGAGGGAGGATCGCCCAGAGAGGAATCCCTGCCCCGCCCATTCCGATCGTATGGAGCCTGGTTGAGGAAGGTAGCACTCCTGCGTGGGCGGCGACCAATGACGGGGATGTCGCTTGGGGGGGGGGTGACGGATCGGTGGCCCTCCCCCTCATTATCATCACCACCCCGTCCCTTATTTGCCTCCCTTCACCAGGCTCCCAACGGGAGTGGGTGGATGAGAAGAGGGGCGTGGGATCAACGTGGGCAGGCGGCGTGTGATGAGGCACAGCTGGACTGAATGAAGCCTCATCACCGCCGCCATTAAATGCCGAGCACGCCTCTCCTCGAGAGACCGGTCTCTTCCCCCGTGCATGCACGCTGGTGTCCTCGTGGGTCCAGGAAGGGTGCGTTGAGGGACATCGCGCCGCCGAGGATGTGAGCCACGGAAACTCCAGAGTCAGCGTGCGAGCCGCACCCATATTACGGCCGACGGGCCAGGATGCCGGGCCGTCTAAAGTCCTGCCAAAAGGCCAAGAAAGAAGAGGAAGAGCCGCCGCTCAAGAGAAGCCGCCGCCCCTCGAAACCGGACCAGAGCGGGAGCGCGTGCGGCCACCGGACTCCGCCCCTTGCCTGGACCCTTCCCTTACGGAACACTGCCCTCCTTCACGAGCCCCGCAGCACAACGAGGACACCAGATCCCCCCTGTTTTGTTGGACACTTCTTCCCCCTGGACACTTTATTTTATTATTTTTGTTTAATAAAAGCCTCTCCGAGGCCTGACGCCACACCCACTGTGTCTGTCGTTGGCTCCTCCCGTCACACCATGGTGCCCCAGAGAGCGGCCCGTCCAGAAAGCGATGTGATAGCGAACGCTATCTTAAATTCCTCTGTGGGAAATGATGACGGCTGAAGAGAAAAGTATAAAGAGCATTTAGTCAAAAAAGGACGGCACAAGTGAGGCTCACCAGAGTAGACAGTGGGAGGCGGCAACCGAGATTCAGCAGAATGGATGGTTCTAGATGCATCTGGAAGTGCAGGTGGATTGTGCACAATGGGCTGTTGTGTGGACTCCACCTTAAAACGTTGAAACTGGGAGGTTAATTCAGAAACCTGCGAGACTAATGCCTGAACGGCGTGGCCAGTGCTCAGCATCTGTTCCTCCTGTTGAGTCATTCTTGCGTTATTGTTCTCGAAGAAGCTTCTTAGCTCAGTGGCACTCGCTGGATCCATCTTCTGGTCAGTTCGTTCTGTCACGTAAGCAAAGACTCAGATCCAATTGCGAGTGAAGAAAACAGTTTATTGGCTTCACAGGATGCAGAAACCACAGCAGTTTCCAATAATCCCAGAGTGACGTCCTAGCTCGGAGAGCAATGGTCCGTGAGAATAGAAGTCCAGCCGAGGAGGGAACAATCCGAGCAGGTCACAGAAAAGCACACTAGAAGTCGAGGAGAGAACAAACAGAGGTGAGCGAGAAAAACGAACTGACAAAGGATCATGAAAGAGCGACCCAGATATAGGCAGAGAAATAGGGTGCAGGTGAAACCCCTGATTAAGAAGTGGGGTTGCCAGCAGGGGCAGAACCACGCAAAACACAACACACACCCAGGAATGAGCACACAGACCCATGAACCGTGATATATATAAGCTATTTATTGTCCAACATTCCTAATTTTTCTGTCATTAATTTAATTTCATTTGTTGGTATTAATTCAGTGTTTATAATGCTAACACTTTTTAATTTAAAATAATTTCAACCGAAACTGACATGGTTTCTAGAGAGCAAAAGGTTTTGTGAAAAAAGGGAAGACTTTATTTTAAAGTCTGTAAATAAACTCTTAAAAGGATTTGATGATCACTAGTCTAGTGGTTGTACGTTATTGTTGTAATCATTCAGGTTGTATTTCAGCTTTAACGTACGGTTTTTCACTCCAGAATGGCTGAAGCGCTGCTGCTGCTGAATGGAGGCTCTATTGGCTTTCACTTCCTTTCAATATAAGTTCTTTGGCTGCCTTCAGCATTAGCGTGTTAGCATTAGCTGCACAGTGAACTGTGAACCAGTGACAGACATTACTGAACATGAACTTGTGCAGCCAGCAGCTCTCAGCTTTCTGTGTAGAAACCATCAGAGAGACATGCACTGGCCCACAATTCCCTGCTTATCTGCCTATATATTGGCCATGCATTCAGTCATCATTTAATGTAGTGTTTCTCAATGGGGGCGTTCAGAGAGCATCGGGGGGCGCTGAGAGAAATATTTTTGAAAGGGGGGCGCTGAGCTGTTCTTGGGGGGCGTTTGGTTACGGCGAGTTTACACCAAAGATGTATGTATGAGCTGAACAACGTGATCTCACAGAATTCCGTGTAATGTTCACGGACTTAATTAACCTCTGAATCTGTGGTGGCATCACGGAATTGCCGAAAATTCCGTGATGGGCTCACAGAAAAAATTCCGTGGTGGGCTCACAGAAGTGATACCAATGTAAGTCATTGACAGGCATCAGCCGTGCTCCACGCACGGAAACCCTTAGCATCAATATGCCAACGCGATACTGGGAAATTTATCGTCATCATTATTGTTCAGAACTGGGTAGGTTTAGGGTAGGGGCTGTCAGGTACTCCAGTGAAAGTATAACTGCATCGGAGTCACTCTTTTTACGTTGAACCAGTGAATCCGTGCATGGACCACGGCTGATGCCTCCTGTGAGCCCATCACGGAATTTTCGGCGATTCTGTGATGCCACCACAGATTCGGAGGTTAATTAAGTCCGTGGTCATTACACGGAATTCTGTGAGATCAGGTTGAGCTGAACCTTGCAAAAGAAAATGGTCTGCCACGTCCTAACGCCGTCTCTACACTGGATGCATCAAAGCGCACTTTCTGTATCTATTTGTCAACTTGTCAGTAGCGCAACAAGCGCGTTTAGTGCGTCATAAAATAGAAATAGAAAGCGGCATCCGTTTACTGTAGCACTTGCGCTCAGTTACTGAACGACTGATTATAACGCGATCCATGTGCTTTGACATAACGTGTCGCACCGTTCGCGCCCGGTCTAGTAGTGTTAAAACTACCGCTTCTAGACTAGATGGTCATTTCTACAGCAACGACTCTTTACTTCAGTGTTCGCTCGGCTTTCTGTAGCGCAGCTGATGAACTTCCCGTTAAACCAATATGCATTTAGACACAATAAAGCATGAAATGCTTTTTCTTGTTTAGAAAAAAATAATATAAATGCTTTTTGTTTGCTGATTTCTAATTTATTCTCTAGTTTAGAGTTTATTCAACGCACAAAATATAGCCTAATTTACATTCACAAGCCTTTTTTTTCTCCTTGGGAAACTTATAATAATATTTCAAGTCCAGTCAAATCAAATATGTCATGAATGTCATTTGCCATTCAGTGTTATATGGGTTAAAATACATGCTTTTAAGATATATATTATAAATAAAACATAGCCTATACCACCATTCAAAAAAGGCCAGTAATGGTTTTGAAACAAATCCTTTCTGTAGTAAGTTTGCATTTATTTGATATAACATACAGTAAAAACAGCAAATCTACAATTTGAAAGAACTGCTTTTTATTTGAATATTTTAAAATGTGTTTTCCTCTCATGCTAAAGCTCTATTACTCCAGTTTTCAGTGTCACAAGATCCTTCAGAAATCATGCTAATTGTTGCTCAAGAAATTTTTATTCTTTTTATTATTATAGCTGGCACACCACAACGACAAAAAATGCTAGATTTGCAATTTAATTGATTAAATTTAATTATTTAAGACAGATATAAATCAGGACTGCACTAAAATAATAGCTATTTTGAAAATGAGAAGCATATGTTTCCCATCTTTCTACAACCCCAATTCCAGAAAAGTTTGGACATTTGTGAAATGCCATACAATCAAGAAAATGTTCTCTTTAACTGACATTTAATTGACTGAAGTACAAAGTTTTTACTGGCCAAATTTTATTTTGTAAATATAAACTAATTTTGATTTTGATGGCTGCAACACACTCCAAAAGAGTTGGGACAGAGGCATTTTTAACACTGTCGCATCATCTTTCCCTTTAATTACAATGTTTAATTGTTTGGGAATTGAGGATACCAATTCTTAAAAGTTTTGTGAGCAAAATTTTGCCCAATCTCACACGATACAAGACTTCAGATGCCCATCAGTCTATGGTCATTGTTGTCTGATTCTTCTTTTCATGATGGGCCATACATGTTCAATAGGAGACAGATCTACTGGCCAGTCAGTCACATGCACATGTGTCTATGAAACCATGTTATTGTAGCACATGCAGAATGAGACCTGGCATTGTCTTGATCTAATAACCATGGACTTCCCATGAAAGACGTGATGGCACTATATATCTCTGTACAATCCCAGTAAATGCCTCCATGTCAATGGTACCTTAACACATAAGCCAGTCACCCATGCTGTTTTCTCTGCTGCACCTCCATACCATGACAGACGTGTGCTTTTGCATTCATCACTGATGAAAATGTGGATGCTCCCTTTGGTCTTTGGGACTGAAAACTCAACAATCATTTTTCCCAAGTAACAAGTTGAAATGTGGACTAATTTGAGCACAGCACACATTTCCACTGTCTTTTTGACTATCTGAGATGGGCTCTGGTCCTGAGAATCTGATAGCTTTCTCCTTGAGTAACAGAGATTCAAGTTGCATTTCTTGATGCAGCAGCAGACTGTGTTAAGTGACAGCAGTTTTCTGAAGTTCTCCTGAGCCCTTGTGGCTATATTTAACACTGCAGCATGATGTTTTCTCATGCAATGCCATCTGAGGGCTCAAAGGTCATGCAAATTCACACTGAGATTTCTCTGGATTCCCTGAATCTTTACACAGTATGGTAGTTGGTGAAAGGCCTAAATTCTTTGTGATTTTGCATTGAGAAATGTGATTTTTTTTTTTTTGTTTGGCACAAAGCGATGAGCCATGGCTGAGACTGAGATTATCCTTTTATACTCAAACATGATACCCTGGCCTAGTTCACCTGCTTACTTATGAACTGTTTCAGAATAGTTTAATTTGGAAATTCTATAGCCTTTTCATTTTTATTTCCCCTCTGTCCCAACTTAATTGGAGTGTGTTGCAGCCATCAAAATTGAAATTTGTTTATATTTATCAAATGCATTTATGTTGGTCAGCAAAAACATTGGAAATATTTTCTTTGTACTTCTGTCAATTAAATAAAAGTTAAAGAGAATTAACAAATCACAGGGTCTTGATTGTATTGCATTTTACAAAACATCCCAACTTTTCTGAAATCGGGGTTGTACTTTGAAGTATTTGTAAGCAAACTTTGAAATATTGTCACAGAATTTATGAAATATAGTAAAAGAGGGTTTATATTTCTTCCATTTGCAAGTATAAATGTGGTTTACCCACCAAAATTACCATGTCTACTATGTCAGAAAAAAAAGGAAATTCAATATATTCTAAAAAAAAAAAAAGGGGCGGAATTTTTTTAAATTAAGGGATAAATATTGTTATTTTTCACTGAAAGCTTATTGAAAACATCCATATTACAGCAGTAAAAGGGTGTTCAAGAGTTCCAGGAACAGAAGAACGAACTAAAATCTTGTATTTATTTATTTATTATTTTAAATGCCCCAGTGGATATATATATATACATATCTAAACAGAATATTAATATTATTATTATTATTATTTTTTATCAGGGTCTGTTTAAATTTGGGGCAAGGTATATCAGATCTCAACATGATTGAAACTGTAGTAATGAAAATCGCCAACATGCTTAAAAACTACACTTATTTTCAAATATTTCACTGTAAAAAAAGTAACTCAATGGATCCTTAAATTAACTTAATTTCTTAAAAATCATAATGACCCAATACATTTGAATGGTACTGTAAAAATAACAGTTCTCATTATAATCAAAATAATAATCAACTGTAATGTTCAGTGATGACAATTAGACAATTAGTTTTATTTGAAACGTGGGGGGCTTGAGGGACCTGGATAATGGGTAGGGGGGCGCTGGCCCAAAAAAGGTTGAGAACCACTGATTTAATGGATAAAATAATAAACTTATGATGACACTCAGTGTCACTTTCCTTCATGTTTCACTCAACCTTAACTCCGCCTACCTTGACAAGCAGGCAATCCACCTGTCACTCAAGTGGACACGCCCTTAATTATACAGAACTTTCAGGATGGATGCTGCTCGTGTTAGCATGTGTTTAGCAATTTTTCAGATAATGTGCAATCGGAGCCTAAATAACGAAGTGATAAGAAGAAGAATATCAAGAAGAAGGAGAGCACGATTTCCTCCAGCTCAGAATTGTGACGTCTGTCGCATTTCAGTGAAGTAAAAAAATCGCATGATATGCGACATGGCCGTTCAGACTGAAGTCGCATTGCAAAACATCAGATATGTATCCGATTTAGGACCACATATGAAAGTGGCCTGGGCCTGATTTGAAAAAAAAATCGGATTTGTGCTGTTCAGACTGTCATAAGAATATCAGATATGGGTCACATTTGGGAAAAAAAAAAGTAGGATTTGGGCCACTTTAGCCTGCAGTGTAAACTAATGGCGCTTTTCCACTGCATGGTACGGCACAGTACGGTTCAGTACGGCTCACTTTTGGGGGGTTTTCCACTGGGTACGGTACCTGGTACTTTTTTTAGTACCACCTCGGCCGAGGTTCCAAGCGAACGTACCGTTACCAAAATGTGACGTGTAAACTCTGCTGATCACTGATTGGCCGGAGAAAATCGTCATTACTGCGTCACTGAACTTGCGACACGAGACACAACAGACCCGCTAGACTTAAATCAGCACAGCCAGCAAAGGATCGGTCGCAACTTTTGTTTGTATCAACCAAAAAATGGCTGTTTCGTGGTCTGCAGAGGAAGTAGAGACGTTCCTCTCGTTGATAGCCGAGGAGCGGATCCAGCGAGAGCTTGATGGGGCGACGCGGAATGAAAAAGTTTTCCAGGAGGTCGCTAAGCTCTTGGCCGCACACGGCTACCACCAGACCTACAAACAGTATAGGGACAAGTTAAAAAAACCGAAGAGCGACTACAGAAGAAAGGACCACAACAGCCGGAGTGGTTCAAACAGACGATCGTGGAAGTGGTTCGACCAAATGGACGCAATCTACGGAGGTAGACCAACGAGCATTGGGAGGGAGGGTGCCCTGGACTCAGCCACGCCATTGTTGGAGAACACGATTGAAATCTTAACTTTACTAATTTTATTGACCGTCGATTCCTATTTTATTTTTCAATTTCACTGTAAAATCATGGCGTAATTAAGCACAAAGTCCTAGTAGCTAACAGTTATTAGCTGTAGTGCTATTGTTCATGATGTTCAGGAGTTGTTGTTGCCTTTTTTGTATGTGTGTTGCAGTAATTTGTGCATTCCCAACTAATTAGGCAAACTTTGCGTTTCAGACTCATTGTCTACGATCGATTAACTTGCACTTTCTCCATGCAACGACGAGTCCTCTTCCCAACCGGTGCTAACAGCGTCTCCACCACGACCGCCAACACCATCAACATCAACCTCCAGCTGCACGACGACACTGCAGCGTGTGGTAACAGGTATAACACAAATTTGATATTTCATATATCATAATATGTACAAATGGGATATCGCAATGTAGGATATATATCATAATATACCATGTCATGAATTCCTGTTGCTTACCATAAATACATTATTGGTAGCTACTGTAAATGTGATAATAAAGATATTTTAAGGATGTTACTGTACAGTTCTTTCACAAATTAATTTATACAAAATCACAGTACAAAAAAACTTTTTTTCAAAAGAATTACTTCCATTTTTAACTTTATTTTCTTCATTTTGGACCAGGAAAGAGGAAACGGAGCCTGCACCATCAGGAACATCTTGTGATATTACGAGAGATGCAGGTAGCAGCTGAACCGTGCCCAGAGGGAGCGCCATTTGCAGATGGCACTTGACGAGGCCAGTCAAGCGAGGGAGCAGGAAGCGGCCTTGAGGGCAGAGGAACACTCTCAAATGGCTGCTCAAACGTCCAGGCAATGAGTGGCCGACGGGAATAGAACTCACTCGCCGACTAATGCCATAGGCATTTGTGTTTTTATCTGTGTTTGTTTTTTTATTTTGATAATGTTTGCACTACACGTCTGCACACTGTTAACAGTTTGTTCCACTCACTTTAAAATGTATTTTTGTTGTATTTGTCTTTTGTATATCCATTGTGCACTACATACATTAGTTTAAATGTTTAATTTACACATTGTTTAAAGTTTGCTGTTTACACTCACTTATTTTATGTATATCTGCCAATTGTGTACAGTTCTTGCACAAGGTACAATTGCACATTGTTTAAAGTTAGCTCTTTTTTTTTTGTAACTTAAACTTCCTTTATATATATATATATATATATATATATATATATATATATATATATATATTACTTTTTGCACTTTCTATATTGTGAGTGTTTTCTGTTTATATTTTTTCCTTTGTAACTTATTTGTTTTGTTTCAATAAAAACAATCTGATTGAATAAGTGTACCTCCAGACTATAATAAATCTTTAATATTGTAGGTGCAGGTAATGTATCTCTTGATAAAGACAAATGATTAATGCCATAATGATACAAATCAAGACAAAAAAAAAAAAAAAACAAGGGATACATTGTAAACTTAGAAATATTGTTCAAAAGTTTATTGATAATTCACTTTACAGAACATGCTACATGAATTGTTAACTATTCAAGTAACGCATCAGACCTGCACGAACATCCCTGCCCTCCTCCTCTACAGCCTGTGGCACTGCCACCACGGTCTCTGCTGCTGTAGGTAAATCCCAAGCATTCTCATAGGCCTCTCCATGACTCTCACAAAGGTTATGTAGAGCACAACATGTCAGCACCATGGACTTCACAAGGTTGACAGCACAGTCATTTCTTTTCATAAGGCATCGCCATCTTCCTTTTAATCTACCAAAGGCATTTTCAACCACTACGCGTGCTCTGCAGATTTTCAAGTTGTAGACCTGCTGTTCTGCTGTTAGGTGTCCAGTGTCAATGAATGGTTTTAAGAGCCAGTTCTGCAAGGGATAGGCAGAGTCTCCTAGGATGTAGTAACCAGCAGTCACCCCACCTATGTTTCTGGTGTTAGCTGGTATGTGGTTTCCACGGCTTGCCAACTCCCACAGTGTTGACAGTCTCAAAACCCGAGCATCATGCAGGCTTCCAGGTAGTCCTGTGAAAACATTCCAGAAAAGTCCCTTTCCATCCACAACACCTTGAAGGATGATGGAGTGCCAGCCTTTACGGTTGAAATAGTCACAGTGATATTCCTCTGGTGCTATGATGGGGATGTGTGATCCATCAATAGCACCAATATAGTGTTCGGAGCCCCCACCTGTTCTCAATGTAGGCAGCCATTTCTTTAAACTTTTCCTGATCTGGATAACGAATTTGCTCTGGTACCAACAGGGTTTCTGCTGCTGCACAGAACTCCTGAACACACCGACACACAGTTGTTATGCTTACACCAAAAAGATGTCCAACACTTCTGTACTCAGCACCGGTTGCTAGCTTCCACAGTGCGATGGCTATTCTTTTCTTTAGAGGTACACACACACGGAAGTTTGTGTCCCGTCTCTCCATCGCTGGACGCAGTTTGTTGCATAAGTGGATGAATGTTTCTTCGGACATTTTAAAGTTCAGTTTTAAAGCCACTGAGTGCTTGTAATCACAATCACATCCCACCACTCTGAAGCACGGTTAAATGTTCAAACAGATGGTCTGTTGCGGAGACTTTTTTGCGAAATGTGGAAGATCTGTAATATACAGAATACGCATTTTAATGTTATACTGGCAGTTAAGTTCATTATATGATTTGCGACAGAGATAAAAGTTAGCTAGCAATGTGCTTTTAGATGCTTACCCTTGCGCGCCGTCGAGCAAACCAAGTGTTGTCGTCGTCTGCGTGTTGTTGTAGGAGTTCCCAAACTCTCTTGTCTTTTTTAGCTGTGATTTCTTTGGCTGCCATCAGCCTCTTTTGAAACAAACTCTTTCGTCTTGCTGTTAAAAACATCCACATGCCGAGAATGAAGAACACCATTCCGTTGATATGCTCCATTGTTGTGTGTTTGTTTTTGGCGTGTTTACGATGATGTCACGGCAGTAGAGGCGGCGCAACTATAACGACACGTGAATAATCCAGCCCACTCTAAAGCGGTACTAAACTGCAGTGGAAATGCAAACCGAGCCGAACTGAGCCGTGCCGAGCCGAGTCGTACCATGCAGTGGAAAAGCGCCATAAGTCTATGGGACTGACTCCATTTTCCAGCCAGTCTCTAGCGGCCAGTTGATGAATTGCAGTTTAAGTCACTTCCGTGTTGGTTTCAAGAGAGACAGCGGAAGGTGGCTGCTTGGGCTTTACCTGTGTGGTGCCCTTCTTTTTTGGTCGATTCTCCTCCTCTTCCTCTTCAGACTGTAGATCTGATGTGGTACACATCAGAGATTTCTTCAAAAGTTGTCGAGCCTCAAAGTAGTCGTCTAAATGACATGTGTTAAACTTCAGTAGTTTCATATTAACAGAGCAAAAAAAGAACAGAATTATAGACAACAGAAAAGTTTAAAAGGATTAAAAGTATTTTTTTTAAATTACATAAGGGCAAAATATTTTGATATTTGCTAACAATAGCCATTTTGATTATTTACAAATAAAATTAGCATACCACATGACTTAATAACTCTGACATCATATGTTTTCCAGTCAGGCCCAGGTTCCTCTGAATTTTTTACTGCCCTGTTCACTCTTTCATCATTTCGGTATAGTTTGGCCAATAGACAACACCATCACTGCACCACTTTTGTGGCACCACTGCTACAGTTTTGTTGATCAGGAACTCGATTAAGTGGAACATCCTTAACTGAAAAGGAAAGAAACAAAAAGCACAACAGAAATATAACTTTCAGTTTCAAGAAGTTCTAAAGCAATTGTTAGTAGTCAAATACATTATATAGTCATTATTAATCAATTATTGCTGTGGTGTATAGAAGTGTTGTAAATTTGAAAGTTTTCATGAGAAATGTGTATAAATAGTGTGAAAAATTATTAGTGAATGAGACACAATGATTTGTTGAAAACTCCCATAATAATCTCTAAAGCTGTTTACACATTCGTACGTCTTCACTTTGTTGTTTCTGAGGAGAGAATTCGCCAGCGCTCGCTGACAAAATAGCAGTGCTTCGGCGATGACTCATCTGAACGCTTCTGATTGGTCCTTGCATTCATAAGCTCAACAGAATCGTATGTGATTGGTTATAATGCGCAGTGCTTTAAAAGCGTGTGTGTTTCTGGCTCTATGCCAGTCAGCGAAGGCAGATTTGAATTTTACAGTTGTTTTTCATTTTATACAGTTTACAGGAAAAACTGCGCATTTCACACAAAATTGTTTGGTGTGATATGATTCCAAATTTAGGGGGCCAAAGGGGGGCCAAGCTTGTTGGCAACTGTACAGATAAAGCATATTTTAGCAGTATTCTTGCCATGTTCAGTCCTCTTCAGCCTGACAGGCCACAGCTCTGATTTGATTTCTGAGATATGCGACTGTTAGAAAAAAAAGCGCGTTCGGATCGCAAATCCGCGACTCGTGTCCGTAACGAGTCCGCTAGTTTATTTCATATGTACTAAAACAACATTATGAGGGGAGTAGGGAATATTTATCGAAAAATAAGAAAAAATAGACTTGAACTAATATTCTAGAAACAATTTAGTTAAAAAAGTTTATTCTCGCCTGCAATTATTATTCCTGAAGAGGGGTGAAAAATTACCTCACCTTACATACGATCAGGTTCAGGTTCACTTTATTTGTACCCATAGGTAAACTACGTTTGCAGTGTTAAGAGTTCTCACATCTTTCACATTTTACAGACACCACAAACATTAAACAACATATATGATAAAGTGCTTTAAAGTTCCCAGCATCACCAAAAACTGCCTGGACTGAAAACAATAAATAACTAATGCACAAATTATGTAAAAATTACAATAAATAAATATTTAAAAAATATAATAGTAATAAATAAAAATAAATTAATATTCCTAAGACCTATCCTTATTCAACTGAGTAATAGCTGCAGGCTCAAAGCTATTTTTATACCGCTTATTTCTACAATATGGAAATACAAATCTATGTCTAGATGGCAGAAGTTTAAATTCATTGTTCAAAGGAATGGAGTTAGTCATCCGCTGTAACTGTCTGGTATACAGGGATGCTGAACTAAGCTGTGACTCCCCAATCAGCTTACTAGACCATCTAACAATTTGACTCAGTGAATTCTTGTTCTTTACAGACAAGTTTCCAAACCAAGACACCAGAGAAAATGTTAAAAGTGATTCAATAAAAGCACGATAAAATAAAATCATCATGTTCCTGTCAATGTGAAAGTGGGCCAATTTCCTTAAACAAAACAGATGCCGCTGCCCCTTTTTACATACTGCTTCACAGTTTACTTCAAAGTTCAACTTAGAGTCAGTGATAGTCCCAAGGTATTTGTATAAGATTGCACAGATTCTACTTTCTGACTTTTAATAGATGTAACTTCATGTGGGTGGGCTTGTTTCCTAAAATCAATAATCATGTATTTTGTCTTAGATAAGTTTAATTGGAGGTAGGACTCCTCACACCACTTTATAAAGTCATCAATAATCGGGCCATGGCTAGTCTCATTGCCCTGAAGCTCACTAACAATAACAGTGTCATCTGCATACTTTATAATAGTCCTGTTTTCCCACTTACTCTGACACACATTTGTGTAGAGAATAAATAACAGAGGTGAGAGCACACATCCTTGTGGGGAGCTCGTAGAGGAACAAACTTGATCAGACAGGGCTCCATCTACCCTTACTCTCTGTGTCCTATTAGTTAAGAAATAAAGAATCCAACCCACAATATTGTTACTCAATGTAAACTGTTCTAAAACCTATTAATTAGAACATGGGGTTGGATTGTGTTAAAAGCAGATGAAAAATCAACGAATAAAAGTCTGGCATGAGACCCATTACCCTTAGTGTTTAGCAAGTAAATTCAACAATGTAACTGTAGCATCATCTGCTCCTCTATGTGGCCTATAAGCAGATAGCATAGGGTTAAGTGTATGTTCAGTTTTCCTTAGAATGTCTTCCCTTACCAGTTTTTAAAGGGTTTTCATTAAAATTGGTGTAAGAGCAACTGGTCTAAAATCATTAAGGGTATTGGGACTACTGAACTTGGGAACTGGGACTACCACAGCATCTTTCCACACCTTAGGTACATGCTGTACCTGAAAAGACTTGGTGAAAATATAGGTAAAAACAGGACTCAACTCTTACACAGGCTTTAAGCAAATGTCTACAGATATTATCAGTCCCGCAGCTCTTGTTTACCCGCATTGAAAGGAAAGCATTTTCAACATCATTTTGATCTCTCTCTCTCTCTCTCTCTCTCTCTCTCTCTATATATATATATATATATATATATATATATATATATTTTTTTTTTTTTTTTTTTTTTTTTTTTTCTAATTTTTGTTTATCATTTGCTGTTATGTATCAAACACAAATTCTCTATAGAAAAAAAGCTGTTTCACTTTATTTATTTATTTATTTATTTTCAAGAGATATTCCACATTATGAACTTAAACTTCATTGGTGCCAATAATGTTGAGCAGGACTGTAATTCTGCTGAAATCTCTCTATCACTGGCTGACAGAAACATCAGTCTCAGTACAAACAGACACACATGAACCAACACTGAATACAGGAGGAGCTCTGACATCACTGTAGTTCAGAGAGAGACTCAGGGAAAGTGAAAGTGAAACTTCATCAGCAACAATATGGACGCCTGAAATGATCAATCTCAGAATATTTAGCTGTTTAAAGGCCCTTGTGAACACATCTGATACTCACAGGTAAGTGAAATATAAGAAATATAAGAGAAATTGTCCTGAACAGGTTTCTGATGGCAGTGGTCTGGTTTAGTAGGGTTTATGTCAGACTGGAATAAGTTGAACAGAAGCAGGTTTAAGCGTCAAATACTCAGCTGCTTTAGGTGTTTACTGCACTGAAATGCTATCATTATTGTATTAAAAGTATGTCATTTGATTGGTTGTAAATCAAAGTTTGGTGTTTCTGTCATTTTGCCACATTACATTAAAGACTAAAGAAACAGGAAGTAAATGACCTGCAGACAAACTGAACACAAACCTGCTTCATTGCAGCTGAAAACCACTTTAATATTAAACAGGATGAGGATGACTCTTGACCATATAATATCTTTTGTGGAGAGATGTGTCTAATTTTCTATAAAGAGATATATATGTATGTTTGTTGGAAAATATGTCACTTGTTCTTTGTACTGTCTTTAATCTAAACAGCAGGTCATAGTTCAGATTGTTCAGTGAGTTTATGATTCACTCGCTGTGTTTCAAATGAATGATTGTGTTTCCATCACTATCACTTCTTACATGAGATTTAAACACTTTAATGTAAATATTGAATAAATGGTCATGAGTCAAATTGTTTCAAGTCTGAAAAAGAGAAAATAATTTATACTGTATAATATAATTTTTTTTCTTGAATAGTCTTTAAGAAATAAAAACAATGGCAGAATATTCACCAACATCAACAAAAGCAAGAAAAACCAGTAGACGGAGTATCGACGATTTGCCTCCATGTAAGTCAATAATCCAGAAAAACAGTTTTACTCTTCTCAAATAATTTTTAATGAATACAGCAGATAATTAAATAATTTCATATTTAACTCAACATTTCTTGTTCATATATTAATTTATTAGGTAAGTGGTCGTGTAATGAGCTTTTCTGGGTTCATTTTGCAATAATGACGAGCTGTCTGTACATGATCTTGTACATATTTGAGTTTCTCCAAAGCCATCACTCTTTGTCTCTAGACACTGTTTACATTCAACCAGCTTTATGAGGTGCATCATGGGATTCTTTATAAACATTACTGGATTTTACATGCACACTGATCCTAATTAATCTCTTTCCAGTCATGTCATCCTCCATTAGTTCACTGTCTGAGGAGATTCAGTGCTCGATATGTCTGGAGGTGTTCACTGATCCAGTCACGACTCCATGTGGACACAACTTCTGCAAGATCTGTCTGAATAAGTGCTGGAACAACAGCCAGACCTGCAGCTGTCCATACTGTAAAGAAACATTCAAGCAAAGACCTGATCTCAAGATTAATACCACACTCCGAGAGCTCGTAGATCACTATAAGAAGAAAAGTCCTGAGAAAACAGCTGAAGTTCTGTGTGACATCTGTGAGGAAAGAAAGCAGAAAGCCCTGAAGTCGTGTCTGGTGTGTCAGAGCTCTTACTGTGAAACTCATCTGGAGCCTCATTTGAGAGTGACAGGTTTGAAGAAACACAAACTGATGGATCCTGTGAGTAATCTGGAGGACTATATATGTCAGAAACATGAGAGACCTCTGGATCTGTTCTGTAGAGATGATCAGACGTGTGTGTGTTCAATCTGCATCATTAAAGACCACAAGAACCACAACACTGTTCCTATAGAAGAGGAGAGTGAACAGAAGAAGGTAAGTTACTAAAAACTGCTTTTAAAGGGCTGATATCATAAGGAATCAGATTTAATTTCAGCTTGTGAAATGAAAGAGTTAATTTTTTTTAAAAGCACTGTAAGTTTCCTCAGAAAACAGTAAATCTCTGTTATTATAAACGAGTCAGTGTTGTTCTCTCTATAGACTGAAATGATGAAGACACAGAAAGACGTGCAGCAGACGATCCAGAACAGAATCAAGAAGATTCAAGAAATCAAACACTCAGCAGAAGTCAGAAAAGTGAGTTCATTTAATTAAAGTTAAAGCGGTTATTGGATGCAAAGTTAACTTTACAAGTTGTTTGAACATAAATATGTGTTGGAAGTGTGTGTACTAGTGATGTGCGGATGGCGGTTAAAAAAATGCATTCTGATTATTTGCGGGTGGGTCGTGGGTGGATAAGATAAATCATTAATGATGCAAATATTAACTACATTTTCTAAATAGGCTACAGAAATGGAATAAACTGTAAATTAACATATTAAAGTTATTCAACAAAACATTACTTAGTCAGGAGCAGTGAGGGATTTCCTCTGTCTTTTGTTGTTTGATTAAATAACATTAATGACAGACGGCACAGCTTTATTAGGCTGCTGTCACAAGACCTATTTCACAGAACCAATAGGCTACTTATACACATGCGTTTTCTTTCGCAACGACGATGACCATTTTGATGTAATTCTGTGTGTATTTGGCCACTTAAGCGCAACAAGATTTGCTTGCAAACTCAGTTTGGTACTCGCAGAGCGTGCTTTGAATGTGACTTCAGCTCACAGAAAAGCGCGTCTGGAGAGCGCGAGTAGTCTACTGAATGGCTTAAAAAGACGTGAAAATAATACATTTTTGTGACGATGCAACAAGTACAATCCTTCGACTGTACCGAAATGCGAGCTAAAGTCTTGTATCGTAGCGTGCAGCAGCTCAGATGGGCAGATGTGAAGAGAAGGTCAAAGAGAGAGGACTCCTACAGCTGAATCACTCACGCTGTTTTCAAATGACTGATTTGATCTGATGGTTTGTGCGGATTTATTTACTCATCTAACCAATATGCTATATTGGATAAATGTTTTGCAGTAATTTCCCTCATTTTAAAGTTGAAAGCTGCTGGAATGAGTAATGCACCGAAATTCAGGACCTAATTAAACATAATTCTATTATACGGAGAATTGTGAAATAGATTTTCATGACTTTTCCAAAACTTTATGGGTTTATTTATTTTTCCAAAACTTTCCAGGCCTGGAATTTGCTGTTTTAAAATTCCACTTTTCCGGGTTTTTCATTACCATACGAACCCTGAATGTGCGGGTCGGGTGCGGTTATCTAAATCAGACAAAAATATAGGTGTGGGCGGTTGGCGGGTGGATAATTTATTTGAAGCTGCGGATTCGGGTGACGTTTTAGCTCATCCGCGCATCGCTAGTGTGTACACATCCATCCTATGATGATAAAAATCGATCCAGTGTTTTTTTTTTTATCCCTATTTTAAAATCCCCTTTCTCAAATCAGGCTGTTCTGAGATTCCTCTCAGGATGACGTAGTTCTGTGCAGGCCCCTCCCACGATAGTTGATTGACAAGACCGTCTTACCTTAGACCCGCCCTGAGTGAGCTGAGAGCTGTCCGCCTCCGGTGCAGGGGAAGACAAGATGTCTCCGTTTAAGCGATTGAAATGTTTAGTTGTTAGATGTAATAATGAATATAGCAGTCGTGAAAGTGAATGCGCTGATCCTGATCTGCCTAAATGCGTCTATGTTTGTGCGAATATTTCATGATCCAGCTTTATCTATAGAAGAAGTGAGTATAAGGGTTTTTATGAATCTTTGCAAATCGCCTTTCCTAATAATGTGCTAGTTAGCCAGTTTCGCGGCTGAAGTTAAGTATGCTCAGTGGCGGTCTTAACATAGAGGCATAGGTAGGCGGTTGCTTGGGGCCCCCTACCGGCGGTCGAAGTAGGGGGGCCCCCAACCAACCTAAAAAAAAAAAAAAAAAAAAAAAAAAAAAAAAAACCTTATCATCATGAACGCTTCAAAAGCATGGTGAATTGTATTAATATTCTTAAGAAATACGTTGAAACATTGAAGTAGTAGTTAAAATGTCCAGTTCATGGTTATCTGTCCCTACACATATACACCCCCTACTTTCATAATGAAATGGACCAGTCCGTGACGGTGCGCGGCGCGAAAGATAAACACACAGTGACAGGAGGACTGGGAAGTATACACAAACAGAGACGAAGCAAGACGCGAAAATGAAACGATGTTACCCAAGCGGCTCAAATAAGAGAAAAAAACGAAAAGACACAGATAAGTATTTGGCAACGCTGCCGAAGATGACACACTTTTTTACGGCTACAGTTGTTGGGGTTGGGGATACAGACAGGAACAACGCCCAAAGCATTGAACATGCCGCTACAGCAGCATCAGCAACAGCTAGCTGTGAAGTGGCGCTAGTTGTAGTTGAGGATAACATTAACCAAGAAATCAATGAAAAGGACATCACTTTGTTGCCGCCCGCCGTCACCGACAGTGTTATCGACTTTGACACAGATGAGGTGGAAGAGTTGTCCAGTGATGGCCATTTTGACACCGATGATGACGATGATGGGGCTTTGGTGAGTCAAATGCCTACTTCTGCTAGTAATAGCCCTAGCCATACCCTAATAAAAATGATTTTGTGGTGACGTAAATACTACAGAAAAAAAAACATGTAATTTCTACATGTAAAAGTTTGTTCAGGCAAGAATTAAAAGAAAAAGTAAGTAAATTCTATATTAGTAGTCAATTCAAGCTTGTAGAAATTAAAGCATTAATATTAGCATAATTTACTCAACTTTTCTTATACTGGTGTCCCCATCATGCACTGGGGTTTGAATAATTAAGTTAATAAAGGTTCATTTATTTTTATTTTTTTTTGCTGTTTTCCTGCTGTATTTACACTGTTTTATCATTACTATCAAAGGCCTACTCAAACTTTTCCTTGGACATCTGGAAACATTGCACCTGGATATCTCTGACTGCCGTGAGAAGACATCAACAAGTAGGACTCTCTGTGTCAGAAGCGTGTGATATGGAGAACAATCTCTCTTTTCTCTCTCATAGACTCTCACTCACCACTCACTCGCTCGTTCACTCGCTCACACTCTCACTCGCTCACACACACACACTCACTCACTCACTCAAACACACTCATTCTCTCTCACACAGACACACACGCATTCTCTCTCTCTCTCTATCACACACGGTCTCATTCTCTCTCACTCACTCACATACACTCACGTGGGATATACATGGATTTGCTTGGAGCCAAATGCAACCTCACCTCTCCCCAGTTCGCCCCTCTTACCCCCTCTCACTCATTACTCATTCACTCACTCACTCAGACAGACAGACACACACACACTTTCTGTCATACCCTGCATCCTGTACATGGGTCTGCTTATGCAATGGCAATTGCAACTTCAGCCCTCTCTCCCTCTCACACACACACACACACACACACACACTATCATGTACATAGGTTTGTTTGTAGAATGTTTGAAATGTCAATCTCAAGTAATACCAACTGCAACCTCACTCACTCACTCACACATACAAAGTAAATTATTCGTCTTGACAGTATTTGTTAAGTATATGACTGTTTGTGGGGGTTTACCCTAACTTTTCTTGCTGGTTATATTGATTTGATCTTTAAAAAAAGAATAAACAGTGCTGGTTTCCTGGCATTTTGGCAAAGACGTGTTATCTGAAACCTTATTCTCTGTTGGGTTCCATCGTGACTGTTAGTTTGTATTGTGCTACACTGTGTTCTCTGCTTTCCATCTTCATTTTGGAGTAAACTGTATGCAGGGTTTAAAGGGGAAGGTTTTTTTTCTCCTCTCCAACCTTTACTTCCCCGTAGATTAGCTTTACCTGCCTATCCACCATTTAGTCAGTACTTTCTTTTTAAAGATTGGATGGGGGGGGGCCCCATACATACCTTCGCCTTGGGCCTCCAATTTGCTAAATCCGCCACTGAGTATGCTCCATAGATAGATATACCTAGATGCCTCATTATCGAGTGTTTCTATGGGCCACGATACGTAAGCCATTCGCCATTTTTGGAACAGTCTACGAATCTTTGAGCGCATTGACTGTGTGCGTCTACAACAGCAAGTTATACGCTTGTATATCTTTGAATATTCATTGATTATTATGGTGAATGCGAGATGGCTGACGTGTCAACATATCTGGAGCGGTCGAATAGGGAAGCTACACATATCTATGGTCTGCTTGTCACTCTATGGAAGAGAGGGGTGGAGTCAGCAGAGCTCATTAGCATTTAAAGCAACATGGACTAGAACAGCGTGCTGTAAACAGAGCTGATTTTGACAGGATAAAGAAGGTGTTTTTTTACACCACCATTGAGAAATTTTAACCAAAGTATGTTATAGACTTTTTATTAAGACCCTAAAGAATCATATCAACTTGTGTAAAATGGGCATCCGATGACCCCTTTAACACTAGAACCACCACTAGGGTTGGGTACCGAACTCGGTACTTTTAAGGGTACCGACCGAATTGCGTCGGTACTACCGAGTATCGATTCACATTAAATCATTCGGTACCTAATTTCGGTACCTGAGAACGCATTTGGGCGCTTACGAGAGAGACAGAGAGAGAGGGAGAGACCCTGTGACTTGTCACCCCTGCAACTCTTTAAAACACAACACACAGGGCAAACCGAAATGTTCTGAAGTGTGCTTACATTTCTAGGGTCATATGGTTTCCGCGAAAACGCGGACAGAATGGCGGAGTCCATTCATAAAAACGGAATTTACTCTATAGTGCGGAATGCCGCAGAATTCGTCAAGTTTTGGATGAATAAAAGAATGTCTGTCACTTAATTTGAATCGCGATATGAACTAGCGTATGTGAATATTAAAACGCAAAAAGACGGTTTAAATATGAATCCTGCATGTTCCGTTAGCCTCGGTATGTATGAATGGCGGAGACGCGGTTGTGTTTACTACACAAATACTGAAGCACACGTGAACTCTGCATCTCACTACATGAACACATGAACTTACAGGCTGTGAGAGTCACTTCATGAGAATTGTACCGTTTCATTTGAGAAAACTAGCATCATATCAAACTGTATACACTCAGAAACTTCATGGCAACCTGTCAAAATAAAAGTGCGGTTTAACGTAACACAAATAGCCTATATTACTCTTGTATTACTTTTGTACAGTATAATGTACGTCTTTATATATTCCATTTACTGACAAATTTAAATAAAACGATTAAATGATAAAAGGAATTATTACAACCACATTAATGACTTAATTGTAGAAAAAAAAATACAATTATTTTAAAAAAATTTTAAAGGAATATTCACACATTTTTTCTACCATGTATTAACAATAAACCTCAATTTGTTTGCCAAAAAATAAAAGGGTTTCATTTTCATTGGATTAAAAATAAATAAATGTTTCATGCCTTCATTTGATTATCAGAAAAAATAAACCAAAAGAAAAAAAAAATGTAGGGCCCTATTGTTCAAAATGTTGAAATTGAGAGTTTTGGACTTATTTTTTCACTGAAATACATGTTTTTGTTATTACACAGAGAGTAAAGTACCGGAAAAAGGTACCGTTGGGTACCGGTACCGAATTTCAGATACCGATACCGGTACCGTACCGGTTCAAATGTGAACGGTACCCAACCCTAACCACCACGGTGTAAATTTTACCCGTAGCTGTTTTTCAAATGTACATAACAGATTTTCAACAAAACATTCAAGTCTCCCAGTCATTTACTTTTACTAAAATTATGTAAGTTACAACCCAATATTGTTAAAAATTATTTAGATTTTATTTATACCTATAAGCACCGCGCGGGTCAAATTTACCCGCTATATAATGCATGTATTTTCGCTCTGTCATTTTCTTGCCACTTATGTTTTAACATTGTACATTTCTAGGCAACGCCTTTCACTCACTGATTTAGCGGTGATCAGTTTCATAAATAAAGTCAAAATGACTAAAAGAAGGCGATTTATGGAAGGTAGGTATTAGAAACACTAAATACCATGAGTGATGGAGAGTCTGATGGTAAGTTATGCGTCCTGGGTCGGCTCAGCATCTGACGGCTCACCTGACAGTGATCCAGACATCATATTTAGATGTTTTAGCCTAACGTTACTCATAATTGGTCAAACTTTGGTTTTATTATTTCATTTTTGTCTTGCCATATCATTTATTGTTCGCTACGTACGGTGCTGCTATTTATTCTACTCTGGCCGTTTCCTGAAGAAGCTTAGCCTACTGACCATTATGGATTAGTGTAGGCTGCATTAAAAAGTCTTAAACATAAAACAACAGGGTAAAAATATAGTTGACCACTAGACATAATCATTTCATGACTCTAGACACTTCTTTGTGAAGACAGTGGCATAATACAGTGAACTAATATGTTGTTTAGCCATATAAAAACAGTTGCCATGTGTGCAGGTAAAATTTACCCGCTGGCGCTTTTAGGTAAACAGCGACCTCTGCCGGTTCTAGTGTTAAATGTGTTATACATCATTTATTTGCATATATACAGTCCAGCAGCACTGGAACTTTTCACTGTTTGTGTCACTCTGCTATCTGTCTTTTGTAGCATATTAGCTTAAAAAATAAATACGTTTAATTAATTAACTACAAATACAAATATTATAAATATTTAGATCTGCTTTCAGAGTTAACTGTAGCAGAATTAATCTTACAGTTATTTAGTCTGTTCGTCCACGCAGACCGTATAATAATTTATCAACTCTAGGAAAGTTTCTATTCCTGACAAAGAAAGAATAGGTTTCATGCTGTAGTACGAGCAGTAACTTAGCAAATAGTAAGATCAACATTTCAGTGACTCTGAACTGTGAGCACCAAACACAGAGACAAACCATCTTCATTATAAAGGGTTTAATAAACAAACGACAAGCAACATACCACTAAACTAAGAAAAACACGTACGCACACAATTAAGGAAAGGAAAGAGAGAGAAGAACAAAGAAAGGCAGTATTTAAAATCAGTGAACCACAACCTAATGAGAACCATCAGAGAATCAAAATCACTTTAATAAAAGGGGTCAAAACTTAGAAGACGCTTTTAAGTAGTTGATAAATGGTTATTTGGACTGGCTTTGTGGCTGAACGAGGTCTGGATGCGTGTAGAGAATGAAGATTCTTGGTTAGTTTATTAGAAGTCAGCTGGAAGCTTTCATCAGGTTCCTCCAAAGACCTACAGATCCAAGGTCCACAGGGAACTGACAAAGTTACTTGAACATAACATTTTTAAAGAAAAAATAGGCATGAGCCTTGGAGATTGTCTGTCTCAAAGGGCTTGAGTTTGGGTATAATGATCCTTTAACCTCCCTACCTGTCACACCCATCTCTCCTGGACTGACCAATGCAGAGGTGCCAATTTTGAGTGGGAAAGATTTCTTTGTTTTGCCCGATTTCTTATTTATGTGTTTATGGGGGTCTGGTGGATTTGTGCAGTATTAAACCAAAGTGTAGTAAAAAGTGTAAGATGCAAGTTATGGTAATGTACTATACACTATTATACAGGGATCACAAGGATTATTTTGAGTCATGCCAGGGTTGCAGAACATTACGTTAAGGACACAAGCATCTCAGACTTCACTAACGCAACTATAAAGTTATAACTAAGCTAACCTAACATAAGGACATGCAAACAACACAGGGATACACTATATACATTTTGGGACAGTTTGTAGATAAACTGAGCCAATGTACTTTCCTGTATGTATTGCGGGCTCTAAGTTTTGTCTGCGCCACACGAGTAGTGGTCAAATAGTGATGTAGAGGGTTCGTCCTTCTCCCCCTTGGAATGTCTTTGAAGCTCAAAGAAAAGGCAGAAAACTGTCCTGGTTAGCATCAGTAAAGATAGCAGAGGTGATAATGATCTTTGAGCAAGATGTTAAAATTAGACGTACCAGCATCAGGCCTGTAATTACATTGTAAAAGGGAAGACTGAACGTTTACAATGCCTGAGACGTGATCCAGCAGTGAGTCATTGATTTCTATTCATTCACTCAAATGGTTCGTTCAAAAATACTGATTTATTCAACTAATCACCAAACAATAATTTTGTGGCTTTGTTTGAGTCCTTCAGTGGTTGAAGTAAATATAGACAAGGCAACTGACACTATTTTGTTTAAAATGCAAGTTGGTAATTATGTTTTGTTTAATGAATTGTTCCAGAAAATCAGTTTCACACTCACAATCAAACTGTTGGTCTGAATATCAACACGACTGATGACGTTGTAAAGTACTATCCACATCTCTTCAACAAGACTAATGATTTGAGGAATCATTCAGTGCAGACGGTGCAGGATGAAGTTTATACTTCTATTAAGGGATTTTGAAACCCCTTAAAAACACTGAAGTATGAGCAACAGTAACATTGATTCTTGTCTTAGATGTTTTATACTGAACTGCTGGAGATGATGGAGGAGCAGCAGAAAGCAGCAGAGAAACAGGAGCAAGAGCTGATTGAAGAGCTGGAGCAGGAGATCACTGAGCTAAAGATGAGAAACACTGAGCTGGAGCAGCTCTCACACACTGAAGATCACCTCCACCTCCTACAGGTCAGTCAACATGATCTCTCTGATCAATGATAATGCAGTATATGACACCATAACACTCCCCATGCTGAAGGATTTCTCCTCTCTCCTGCTGTAGATTCACTCATCCCTGTGCAGCCCTAGAAACACCAGGAACTGGCCTGAGATCAGTATGAAGACTCATGAGAGTCTGGAGACTCTGAGGAGAGCTCTGAACCAACTGAAGGACACTATAGATGACAAACTCACACAAACTGGTACATCAATACATACACTGATCAGATAGAAACATGATGATTTACTCAATTCTTTAAATATACGGTAGAGTGGGAGAAAACGCCTCTCTTAAGGACTGTGTAAGTTTTTTCTGTGAAACAAAAGTTAAATGTGTTCAGAAAAGTTATCATAGTTTTAGTGGCAATGACACAAATTATAAACAAATTATGAAAAATGTCCAGAGTTTTCATGTTATTAGATTTTTAACAAAAATTAAATTTGTACTAAGGGGGTGTTTTACTCCACCTACTGTATGAGGCAAAACACCCCCATGGGTGGAGTACAATGCCCCCCAGTGTTTCAGAGCAATTTACTTTAAACAATTACAGCAAAATCAGATACAGACAAGAAAATAATCAATAATTAAGAATTACAAAATTATAATAGCCTATTTGAAACATTTTGTTAGTTGATGTTAACTGGCTAACTAGCTACCTGATGCTAACTTGTCATTTTTAAATATAAAATCCAAATATTTTCATTCAACCTAGTTAGAATAGGCTTCATTTGATGAAAAAACAAAGGATTTGATGTTCAGAACAGAAAAACTACAGTAATTGTTCATTGCCCCCTGGGGGGCGTTTTACTCCACAGACTATGTTTGAGAAAAAAATTGTCATTCTGAAAATATAATTATATTTGTATTAATAACACATACTCCCTATCTACAGGCCTACTGTTCTCATATCATATATAACTGTGATGTTCTACAAAACAACAAGCTTTAAAACACTTTCTTACTGTTTATAATTAGATCATTTACAGTGAAATCTGTTTTCTCTCCGATACATCACCAGTGTGAGCTTCATGATGAAAACTACTACATCACTCTCGTCAACGTAGTCCATAGTTACAATAAAAATGTATCTTGACTTTATCTTGTGGTTATTTTGGGGAAAACACCCACTCTACCCTAACCTTCAGATCTGATTATGTTTTATTGTCATGTGTCTCTACAGAGCTGAAGTGGATGCAGCAGTATGCAGGTACAGTGTGCTGTCTGCACTACACTAGTTTACATTCATACACTCACAGCTTCATTACTGCTCTACAATCTGATCAAACACTGGATTAAATATTAAAAACATCATCATCACAGAATCTGTGTATTGTGAAGTTGTGATTGATATTCTGTGTTTTCTCAGTGGATGTGACTCTGGATCCTGATACAGCTCATCCTAATCTCATTCTGTCTGATGATGGAAAACAAGTGAGACACGGAGACATTAGACAGAAACTCCCAGACAAACCAGAGAGATTTGATACATGTCCCTGTGTCTTGGGAAAGGAGGGATTCTCCTCAGGGAGATTTTATTTTGAGGTGCAGGTGAAGGGAAAGACTAAATGGGATTTAGGAGTGGCCAGAGAATCCATTAACAGGAAGGGAACGATCACAGCAAGACCCAGAGATGGATGCTGGACTGTGATTCTGAGGAATGGAGATGAATATAAAGCCTGTGATGATCCTCCTGTCTCTCTGTCTCTGAGAGTGAAGCCGCAGCGGGTCGGTGTGTTTGTGGATTATGAGGAGGGTCTGGTCTCCTTTTATGATGTGGAGTCCAGCTCTCATATCTACTCTTTCACTGCTCAGTCTTTCACTGACAAACTCTATCCATATTTTTGCCCATGCAATAAAGATGGAGGTAAAAACTCAAGCCCACTGATCATCACACCTGTCAATTATAATAAATAATATACTGCTAAAATGAAATAAAATATTAAAATAATTAATGATTTATAAAAATAAATGTTTGTAATTACAATTTTGAAAACATTTTGTGCTGCTATTTTTTTTTATTATTTGCTTTTCAGTTTTTTAAATCTATATGCTATAATTAAATTTTCTCGTGTTCTGTGATATTACTGTAATACATCAGATTGTAATACCTTGATATGTATCATAGAACTGTATGATTACTATATTCATATACAACGGTATGTACATGTTATTTTAAGGTACATAAAAATACCATGATTTTATGTTCATAGTAGCGTCCAAAAGACATGATCTTACCATAGTACCATGCCACATATTAACACAATGGCAAAATGAGGTAAGTTTTACTATTAAAAATAGAACAGAATTACTTAGAAGTGAATTAAGTTCTATTCATAAATTTGAAACCTTTAAAAGTTTAAAGAGAAATCCAGAATGACCATATTTACTGTTTTAAAGGCCATTCATGGGTTTATTATGAGTGTTCAAATCAGCAGTAAATATGCAAATCTTTTCATTCTTGGGAGTAAACAAGTAAATCAATCTTAATTGTATTAATTAATGCAAGCCTTGGCCCTCTCATTAACCTTTCACATGAAATGCTATTATACTTATACCTTAATTAGCCTATCTAACCAACCTAGGACTCATTGCTGATTTTGTTTGTCCATTTGAAAAAATATATATATTTATAGAGTTAATTTCATTAAGATCCTTATACAGTGTATTGATCCCAGAATTAAGATGTTCAATAAATAAATTTTGACTTATTGTAGATTAATTTAACAGATGAAACGGAGACCTGTGACTCAGACTTAATCCAAAAACATTGCTGTTCTATTCATAAACACTTTTATACTGATCACTTTCTAATTATGTGTCTTTAGAATGTCTTCGCTTTCATTTATTTTATTACATTCACTATAAATACAGAAATGTGTTCCAGTATATGTACAGTATCTGAAAGCGTGTTGTTCAGCATGTAATGTCTCAGCAGCGCCACCAGAGGGAGCCGAGCGCCGCCTCAAAGAGTAGAAGACCAAGAGGCGAAACTCTGCTGCTTCTCGGGTAACAGCCGCTAGGTGGCGCTTCGGTCGCCATTTTGGGTGAAAATTCCAACTGAATAACACACAGATACAGAAATAGACAGAATAACAACGAAAGAGAAGTCAAAGTGGAATAAAAGAACGCAATGTTGGGCAATCCACTGCAAAAGCTATCAGTGTGACAGTAAATAATCTTTCATATCGTTTTCCCAAAGACCCTGACAGCTAATTATTCACAAAAGTGTAAAAATATTGTGTGTTTTGAAGTGAGGCGTAGCGCTATCTGATGCACCTGCTAACTTTAACTGTTTTTAGTCTAGTAGTAAACTTAAATCCTTTTAGGAACTGCAGGTCAGAAAACATAATAATGATTTATATGGATATGACATTAAGCTAGAATGAGCTTATGCAACTTTACACATTTACTGTTACTATATTATTAGTATTACTCCACTAGGTCTGAATATATATTGTATGTTTTAATCCCCTGAAACACACTACAAACACAATCATCTAGATTCTAGAACATGGTGCATTGCATCTGTGCTTTCACTTCCTTTCAGTATAAGTTCTTTGGCCGCCTTCATGATGCATTAGCAGTTCAGCATTAGCGTGTTAGCATTAGCTGCACAGTGAACAGTGAACCAGTGACAGACATTACTGAACATGAACTTGTGCAGCCAGCAGCTCTCAGCTTTCTGTGCTCTTTCTTCATAGAGCAGGGTACTCAACAGGCGGCCCGTCTGCATTAATATTGTGGCCTGCGTCATGCTGAAGATGAATGTATTTTATTACAATTTCTGCTCAAAATATTAGGCAGTTTGATTTTTTAATTAAATGTATACAATCGCAGTAGTAAAAGCTGCTCGATCTCTAAACGCTGTAACTAAAACAACTTAAAAAGAGAACAAAAGAAGACATTTAATAACATGATTTTATTCAACATCAGTCGAGTGTTTGAAATAACTTAATTTTGTGAGCTGATGTGCATTTTTTGTCACAGAATGAGGCAGATAATATATTCTATAAGGTAATAAAGGCTAGGCTATGTCGGAACATTAACATGCAGCTAAATTGTCACGTCGTATGTTTATTGCCGTTTACTGTATATTTAAATAAATAGCCAGATCGCAAACAGATTCAATCACCCACGCAATCTTGTTCATAAATGACAGGATTCAACTATATGTCTTAAAGCCTTAAATCCAGTGTTGGCCGTCAGGGGAAGCAGGGCCTTCTCTGCTGGCCCTATAAAATATAAAATTGTCTGAAAAATGTTTTTATTGATTATTTAGGCATCATTTTCATTTGTGTAATGTCCACAAAATTGGCTATGATTAGTTCCCAGCAAGCAATAGCCGTCATTTCACCGTCTCAGTTAACTACAGACCCGATATAGTCCAGCTATATGTTGTTTTTTGGCAAAATAACTTGTGAGATGTTTGATATTCCATCATGTAAGCAAAGTCAACAGCGTTTGCAAGGTGTTTCATTTCTTAGACATGTTCTATGCATAGCCTCGGTTTAGCTCGTAGTCAGAGCAGCTATTTGTAGTCCACTGATAGTCAAAACTGATCCACTGTAGTTTTTGGTCAGGCAGCGCGTGAGATGGTTAATATCCCATCATGTTCACAGTGTCAATAATATCTACAAAGATATAAGTGTCATTTCATGACATGGTCTATATGTAGCCACGTTTCTCTCTAAATTGGACGGGCTACGTGTAGTCTGCTTTTAGCCAACCCGGTGAAATCGAGGCAATCCGTGGTCTAATTATAACGGCTTGGCTATAGCCCTGCACCAGACCAGCGATGAGACAAAATAGCTGTTTACATGTCATTTTCACCCTAGCAGCTTCTTATCGAATGCAAGTGAACTTTTGAAACATTTAAATTAGTGTTATTTTATATTTTATTTAATTTTTACAGAATTATTAAATATAGCATTATTTATTATGCCAAAAATAAATGTTTCAGAAGTTTAGTAGTTGCATTTGATAATATGATGTCATGCATCCCACAAGCTGTTAAATGTAACATTCATACACATACAATATTATTGATATTATTAGATGGCAACCGTAGCCCTTTAGAGACATGAGCAGCGCGAGACGGGAAAGTTAGTAAAGATAACTGTTGAGTTTTGAATGTTGTTTTTACACGAGAGAGCACTAGTTTTCCTGTCGGAGAGCAGCGGGCAAACAAACGATAGAGGACATTCCTACTTGGTCTTGTAAGTATCTGTGTGTTCGTTTGTACATGTGTTCATTATTTATCTGTATTGTTTGTTATCATGTTTAGGAACCGTGTCATTTTAGTGAAGGGAGCAGATCGTAGTTGTGATCGTGACTATAGGCCCACGGTTCAGCATGCACGTGTTCAGAGGAATAATTGCAAGATTTAATAGTTAATAGAGTAAAAGTTTTATCATTTGTACGTAGGGTTGCCACCTTCAGCAAGCCAAAATTAGGGACACCCATTCACAACCCCCACACCCCCTGTACGCAAGAAAAACAAAAACAAGGACACTAATAATCAGTGGGGAACTCATAGCTCAACAATAAACCATTAGAAGACACGCTCATGTATGTAAATTATTACTTCTTATTAGTCTTTTTTTGACAGTTCAGCAGCTGTTATACCTGGATGAGATTATTCATGGATGATTTTATTAATTTGCTTAAATTAGGACTAAATCTAAAATAAATGTAAATTTAAAATTAAATCTAAATAATTTTGCATTTTCACTTCTGCTGAACACAAAAGAAGATACTTTGAAGAATGTGGGTAACTAAACAGCTTCTGGTCCTCAGTAACTTCCATAGTAGAGAAAATATACGATCAGATTGGGGTCCAGACACTGTTTGGTTACCCACATTCTTCAAAGTATCTTCTTTTATGTTCAACAGAAGAAAGTAATTTTTACAGGTTTGGAACAACTTGTGGGAGTGTAAACGATGACAACATTTTCATTTTTGGGTGAACTATCCCTTTAAGTCAGACAGTCCATCGTGAGCAAATGATTCTCTGCAAACTGCGCGTTCATCATTAGTTACTGAACAGACAGATCCATTGATAACTTTCCCGTTCAGCCCTACATCTGGAGAGTCTTGTGTTCAAAGCGGACGTGACGTTCTGGAGACTCCATCGCCATGGAAACAAAGAAGTCAAGATGAGCTTCTCTAATACTACTTATGAAATTGATTTCATTATAATTGCTATTAGCATTATAAACGGTGCAAAATACTTATTTGTTGATTCAGCTTGTTGGCCTTTGTAAAATACGGGACAAATCGCATCCCGTATTGATTTGATACGGGACGCATCATTTTACCAAAAAATTCCTTTTTGTAGTGTGTTTTGGGTATTTTTCCAATAGGATTTAACATCCCACCAATAGAATCCATCACATACCAGTAGACACCATTATAGTTTCCATTAAAACCAATACAATTCCCATTATAACCATTAAATCCATTACATTTTCTATTGTGTTTTGGGCAGGGTTCTATTGTTTTTTTCAGCAGGGTATATTCATGTTCAGTGTTATTTTAAACAGGACAAGGACAAGCAACACTTAGATGAGTAATAAACTGTATTTCTAAATCAGTAAATCTGCAAATATTGCCTTAAATAAAATCTGATGATGCAAATTGTAATTTGTGGCCCTTCGCATTTTATGTAGTTTAAATGCGGCCTGCTTGGCCTCTGAACTTGAGTACCCCTGCCATAGAGAGACATGCACTGGCCACAATAAGAGTTCATGACCACAGACACAAGAAACACAGGCAGAGATCGTGACAACAGTACCCAGCAAACATTTGGATGTTAAATGACCGTTGAAAAAACGTCCCTCCGACACGTCCCGTCATGGTTGAAAAATATATCCAAAATGAAAATTGAACCGATGTCTTTGACGTCTTCTGGCTTTTCTGCACGTCTCTGGACGTCTAAATGTGTCATCTTCTGGATGTCTATTTTGTGTTAATTTAATGTATTAATTTAAGTATATAAGGCTGGATATAAAATAATCACACACCCATTCTGTAACGTCGTTAAAGGCAATCACTTATGTCTTTAGGTTTACACATCTTACATATCCATTTACAACGGCTCAAAGGTTCTAAAAAGGTCCAAAATCGGTCCAGTCAGACCTGAACGTCTATATAACGTTTTAACCATGTGTGCATTACAAACAGCACATCATTTGTAAACTTAAAAAGAAGAGTGCTGTAATTTACCACAACATATTTTAATGTGAATATAAAATTTTTGAAAAACGTCTTCCATTTGTTAAACAACCATTCAAAACAAGAAAATAAAAATAGTAGAATGTGGCTAATTCTAAATCTGTGGCAATGGCATTTGCTCTAAACGTTTTACATTAATATTAAGCAGCCATTATTTAAACAAGAAAACAAAAGTACGGGATCAAAGTTGACACATATGTAACTATTTTTTATAGTCTTTCAATTTTTATTTTCCAAAATGTTTGCTCTCATTTTCTTGGTGCACCACTCCCAGCTCTTCCAGGATTCAGGTGTTCTGCCATTGATGCATGGAAATCAGTGCTGTGGAAGTACTACTTTTTTTTCCTAACAGTCTTGCATTACTGTTAAACAGCCATAAATCAAACAAGTAAACAACAAAAATACTGGAATACGATTAACACATATATAAATGTTTTTTAGAGATTTTGAAAGTTGTTTATGGCTCAATTTTTATATCTATCACCCCCAGCTCTTCCTGAAGCGTGCTTCAGGTGTTCTGCCATTGCTGCATCAATGCCGGAGTCTGTAGTATTGGGGCTCCACCTCTTCAAAGCATCTGAGGGAAGAGAATATGAATATTAAAAAAATAAAAAATAAAAAAAATCAAAGGGCAAAATTAAAAAACTTATTTTGAAAATGTCTTTATGATAGCTAAATTTAAAATACAATGGAACAAGATTTTGCATCTGTTTCATGAATGAAGCATTAGAAAAAGGTAATAAACATGTATTATATGTTATTTTACTCTACAACAATCTTATATCAGTAAAATATTCTCTGCATTAAATGCGTGTTAGATTTTAGATGTGTTTTAGCCGTTTCTCCGCTCCCTCTTCAATCCCACTGTGGTGCTCTTGAGAAAGACCCTTAACCAGGTGTGTAACTGTGTGAAAGTGAACAGGACATTTCTGATAAAGACAGGTAGTCTTTTAGAGAAGGTCCTTTGAATAGATAAAGGGTACCAATAAAAATTACACAAATAATAAACAAGGAACAAGAGATTTTTTTGAATGTCAAAATTACCTTGAATTACATAGTATAAAAGGTGTAGCTTTGAATGGCTTCTTTTCAAGTTGGCCACCACCCCTCATATTTAATTTCACCATTAAGGCATTTGACATGATTCTGTGAAAGAAATTACTCGGATTACTTCACCTCAGAAAAATGTCCACATAAGGTCAATATTACAATTAACAGTAATTTGCAGCACGGCAATTGCATGCAATGTTAAAACATACACTTTCACAACCACTCATCTATCATGTAAAAAGTGTTCTGAACTATGTCCCTATCCATATCCACAGTTTTTGTGACAAGTAATGACTGTCATTCATGGCTTACACTGAAATTATATTTTGATCTCTTGTTTTCAGTCTGGCTGACTGTCTGAGTTAGTACGGACACCTTAAAACTTCTGAGCAAGAAAACAGGCAGCTATATAAGGAGATATAATGGTGTGTAACAGGTTGAATCCTGAATTCAAGTAATATCAAAGGCTGGGTTTTTTATTGTGGCAATCATATATATCATTTACTGAAATATTATGCAGCAATACACACAAACAATACATACGCGTTTGTGACTTTGTTCACAGTCTCTGACAGAAGATCCACCAACTCTAGACAGATCAATCACAAAACCACACCACCTTGATACTGATATTCACTGTTATTCACCTCTGGAAAAAATACAAGAAAACTAAATGTATATAAACTTTGGAATTCATATCTCAAAATATATAAATGGCTTTAAAATTGTTGTTAGACTTGCACTATCAAACCCTGCAACAATCAGACCTTATTCCAGAAGATTATTTTCATTACACTCTAGAGATGGATTTCAACTTTGAAAGTAAATGTTAACATTTGTGCTTATTGGATTTGTGAAGGAAAACTGGAAAACTGCATTACATTCTGAATTATGCCATCGGGTGTGCCCCTGTCGTTGTACTACCAAGTGTTTGTAGCTTCCTCTACAACAGGGGTGCCAAAACTCAGTCCTGGAGGGCCGGTGTCCTGCAGAGTTTAGATCCAACCTCAATTAGACACACCTGAAGCAGCTAATCAAGCTCTTACTAAGCATACTAGAAACTTCCAGGCAGGTGTGTTGAGGCAAGTTGGAGCTAAACTCTGCAGGACACCGGCCCTCCAGGACCGAGTTTGGGCATCCCTGCTCTACAGTGACAAGGGTAATGATCATCTGAAAGCTTACTTAAGCTCTGATGAATTACTTACAGTGACAATGGTGTCGTGACCTAAATTGAACCCTTGGGGTATCAATACAGTGCCATTAAGCATTTAACCTATTGATAACTACTACGACATTTTAAAAGTGTCATAGTTCTCTCAGTTCTTCTAACATTTTTTTCTATAATTGACAGGACTGTGTTTGTCTTCTCAACTCAACTTTCTATTTGTACACAGTCAGATATAAAGTTTTCAAAACATTAGCACCTACGCCTCAACATATGTTCACAGGTCTGTGAAGATTCAGGGCTTCTGTGTTGTCGGTGTTGACCTACAAAGGTTTTATGTTGTGCATCCTGTTGAAAAGAGTAAAACAAGTAATTTTGAAGATGTTTATAAAGAGCTTTGCAACCAATTCTGTTAAATTTTATACATTAGGACACTGTGAAAATTAAAAAACTTACTTGGAGATCCAGCAGGCTCTGAGTAAATTGTCCTTTTTGGAAATATTACATAGAACATATTAGTTTTGGAGCTGTCCAGTTTTACTATTAAATTCTATAACAATACCATGTAATTGTCCTATGCATCTACATAATGGAGGGAGGACCCTATTATCTGAAATCAAAGCTAACAAACAATACCTTGCATCCAAAACGTGCGTGCCGGCTGAATGAAGTGTTTAAAGTACTTACATTTCCATGGAAGGTGACATTACTTCCATAACCCATTAATGATCATATAAAAATCAAATGAGGATTGTACTACATTCACAGTAATTTTTGGTGGCATACCTGTTCTTTCCTCCTGTAAGTGTGACAGCCCAGCTGTTTATTGAAACATTCAAGAAGTGATGCTGTTCGAGTGTTGTAGTATGGGATGTAATTCGTCATGTGTTGATCCCTCCGTGATGGGACTGCCCTCCACTGACCGCTCGGATTCAGAGCTGAAAGTTACTCCACTAAATTTGTTTATTTAAATAAAGTCAATTAAATGCAACCAATTACCTTTTAAAAAAAATTGTAAATTCAATTAATCATTTTTTTCAGTAATAGAATAATTATAAAAAATAATCATCTCTAAATGTCAGACGATTTTATCTTTAAAAATGTTTTGCTATGTAGTGCCTTTTTAATTTGTAGCAAGAGAAACGGAGAGATGTGTCACTTTGCTCGAAGCTTCATGCTCCAGACCCACATCTGACACACATATAACACTGATAACAGCAGTCATTGAGAGAGAATACCGGCCTCTACTGGACACTTTTGAACATGACTGCTTCTCATCTACTGTAGATTTGTAATGCAAATCTGAAATATAGAGAGCACTCAGAATTATTTGCATATTTATAATGTGTACATTAATGTTTGTGTGTCACTCTGCACATCTTTATCAAATCGTCTACAGCTGCAGTTTCAGTGTGAAGCACAAAATCCACTGAAGAGGTCAGAGAATATCAGGACAGCTGTGAAGAATGATGAGAAACACTCCTAAAAGTTGTTGTGTGATTTATTACACTTCAAATTAATCAAAATAATATTTTCAGATGTAATTAACAAAATATGTATGTTCAAAATCATTTCATATATACATTGTGTAATGTGGAAATTGAAAATATTTAAAGTAGACTCATCCAAACATAACGTCCCAGAAGTTCTCAGTTGGATTCAGGTCTGGGGAACATGAGGGTCAGTCAATGCCATCAATGCCTTCATCATCCAGAAACTGTCTGTTCACTCTGGACACATGAGGTCAGGTATTGTCCTGCTCCAGGAGGAACCCAGAGCCACTGCACCAGCGTAAGATCTGACAGCGGCTTTGAGGACTTCATCCTGGTATCTAACAGCAGTAAAGGTACTGTTGGCTAACACATGGAGGTCTGTACGACCCTCCAAAGATATTCCTCCCCAGACCATCACTGACCCACTGCCAAACCGGTCAGTAAATGCCAATCAAGCTGCACATTGCTGGACTGTGAGCACAGATCCCACTACAGGACATCAGGTCTTCATACCACCCTCATGGAGTCTGTTTCTGACAGTTTGGTCAGTGACATGATCACCAGTCGCCTGCTGGAGGTCGTTCTGTCGGGCTCTAGCAGTGCTCCTCCTGTTCCTCCTCACACATGGAGCAGATATCAGTCAGGTTTTGCAGGTTTGTTGTCCTTCTATGACTCTGTCCATCTCTCCTCATGTAGCGACCCGTCTCTCAGTATATCCTCAATGCTCTTGAGACTGTGCTGGGAGACACACCAAACCTTCTTGGGATGAATGTACCATCCTGGAGGAACTGGACTATCTGTGCAACCTGATTGTGTTGCAGGTACTGCCTCATGATACAAGGAGTGAGAAGGACCCTAAAAACACAAGACTAGAGACGAATCAGTCAGGATAGAAAGCAAATATCTGTGGCCATCACCTGCAAAACCATTCCCTTTTGAGGCTTGTCTTGCTGTTGTCTCTCCAGAGCGTCTGTTCTCACTTTCATTTGCACCATATTAAAACCAAGTAAGTGTTACCATAAGAATAGAAAAGAAAATCTAAACATCTGTAAATTGAGAAGCGTTTCACCTGAAAACTCTTCACAAATGTCACCAAATATTTAAGATTTTGTAATTCTGCTGAAATCTCTCTATCACTGGCTGACAGAAACATCAGTCTCAGTACAAACAGACACACATGAACCAACACTGAATACAGGAGGAGCTCTGACATCACTGTAGTTCAGAGAGAGACTCAGAGAAAGTGAAAGTGAAAATTGATCAACAATATGGACGCCTGAAACAATCAAACTCTATAAACAACAGAATATTTAGCTGTTTAAAGTCACTTGTGGACACATCTGATACTCACAGGTAAGTGATAGTAATATAAGAGATTGTCCTGAACAGGTTTCTGATGGCAGTGGTCTGGTTTAGTAGGGTTTATGTCAGACTGGAATAAGTTGAACAGAAGCAGGTTTAAGCGTCAAATACTCAGCTGCTTTAGGTGTTTACTGCACTGAAATGGTATCAGAATTTAGTTAAAAGTATGCCATTTGATTGAACAAAGTTTGGTGTTTCTGTCATTTTGTCACACGACATAAAGACAAACAGGTAAGAAACAGGAAGTAAATGACCTGCAGACAAACTGAACACAAACCTGCTTCACTGCAGCTGAAAATCACTTTTACACTAAACAATATGAGAATGACTTATGATATAATATATTTTGTGGAAAGGTGAATCTAATTTTCGATAAGGAGATATACTGTATATGTTTGTTGGAATATATAGCTTGTTCTTTGTTCTTTCTTTAATCTAAACAGCAGGTCATAGTTCAGATTGTTCAGTGAGTTTATGATTCATTCACTTTTTTTTCAAATTAATGATTGTTTCCATCATTAGCAATTTTTACACTTTAACCAGTTTAATATAAATATTGATTTAGCTGTCATGGTCCAATTTAGTCAAGTCTAAAAAAAAGAAAAACTATAATTGTTCTTTAAAAGGCTTTAAGAGGAAAGAACAATGGCAGAATCTTCACAAACAGCAAGAAAAGCGAGGAGACGGAGTATCGACAGATCATCTCCATGTAAGTCAATAACCAAGAAAAACACTTTGACTTTTCTCTTGTAATGTTGAATATGTACAGTTCAGGAATGTACAGCAGATAATAAAATAATTTCAGCTTAACAAGAATAATTATTGTACATTTTATGTATTTATTTGGTAAGTGGTTATGTGATGAGCTTCACATTTAGGTTCTGATCAGCTTGACTGGGTTCATTTTACAATAATGACCAGCTGACTGTATATGGTCTCTTTATATTTGAATTTCAAAAGACACCACTCTTTGTCTCTAAACACGCTTTACATTCAACCAGCTTCATGAGGTACATCGTGATTCTTGATAAACAGTATTGAAGGAGTTCACACTAATCATAAATAATGTCTCTTTCCAGTAATGTCATCCTCCATTAGTTCACTGACTGAGGAGATTCAGTGCTCGATATGTCTGGAGGTGTTCACTGATCCAGTCACGACTCCATGTGGACACAACTTCTGCAAGATCTGTCTGAATAAGTGCTGGAACAACAGCCAGACCTGCAGCTGTCCATACTGTAAAGAAACATTCAAGCAAAGACCTGATCTCAAGATTAATACCACACTCCGAGAGCTCGTAGATCACTATAAGAAGAAAAGTCCTGAGAAAACAGCTGAAGTTCTGTGTGACATCTGTGAGGAAAGAAAGCAGAAAGCCCTGAAGTCGTGTCTGGTGTGTCAGAGCTCTTACTGTGAAACTCATCTGGAGCGTCATTTGAGAGTGACAGGTTTGAAGAAACACAAACTGATGGATCCTGTGAGTAATCTGGAGGACTATATATGTCAGAAACATGAGAGACCTCTGGATCTGTTCTGTAGAGATGATCAGACGTGTGTGTGTTCGTTCTGCATCGTTAAAGACCACAAGAACCACAACACTGTTCCTATAGAAGAGGAGAGTGAACAGAAGAAGGTAGAAGTTACTAAAAACTGCTTTTAAAAGGCTCATATAATAAGGAATCAGTTTTTATTTCATGTTGTGAAATAAAAGCTCATTATGAAAACATATTGTAAGTTTAATCTGTGTTATAATAAACGAGTCTGTGTTGTTCTCTCTATAGACTGAACTGATGAAGACACAGAAAGACGTGCAGCAGACGATCCAGAACAGAATCAAGAAGATTCAAGACATCAAACACTCAGCAGAAGTCAGAAAAGTGAGTTTAAAATAATGCAATAATAAAATACATTTAAATATTATATATCAGTTTGTTGTATATGTATAGTTGGGTGGCTGTTTTCTATTCTGAATGGCTCGTCCCTGTGCCCTAATGCCTTTTAAGGGTTTACCCTCGAGAGTGAGAGCTTTGAAGGAATGAAGGGTGTAGGAGACCAAAACCAGTTCCTTATAAACACTTTTGTGTCATTTTACAACAAAAAATGTTCAGTGTGAACCTGCCATTAATTCCACCACCTTAAGATGCGTAGGAAGGATCCAGCGAAGGAGAAATCGAAGGAAAACTCATGTATTGAAATATTCTTGATCACTGGAGCATAACTTCAGAGCATCATCAGCTGCATTTACGTGATCTGCCATTATGTGTTGAAGTTTGGTTACATAAAACATCCATAATAAATATTATTAAAGCAAGATGCCCTGTTAAGATAAGTGAAATATATGATTTATTTAACTGCAAAGGGAAAACATAAGTTAAAATTATTGTGACAGATGCTGGAGGAGAATGTATATGTGCACCATATTTTCTGAAAAGAAAGACTTCGGCATTGAACACATCTGTTTATCCTCTCATATACTGTAGCTCCTCTGAACGCTTCCTCACTCCTCGTTCCACACAATTAGAGAATTGAATTGTCCTTCAAGATGACTGACTTTGATCAGTTTCTGGGTCATGGACTGAAGGACGGAGGATATGAGGAAACATTAATTTCAGTTTTGAGAAGCACTCGGTGTATTAGTGTTGGGGATTTTACAGCGACTCTTTCTGTAGGTCACATTGTTACACCAGTAGCTGGTGAAAAGTAAACATCTTCATGATCGAGTCATTGATTTTGATTTATTCACTCAAATGATTCATTCAAAAACAGTAATGAATCAAAACTACAGTTTGTTGCAGCTTTGTTTGAAACTAGAATATTATTCAAGGATCAGAGCAAATACAGAGCAACTGACAATGATTTGTCTAAAATGTAAGTTACTTAACATCTTATTTATTTTATTGTTGTACACTTGCAATCACACTGTTGGTCTTAATATCATCATGGCTGTGATTATCTGATCACTTGGTAAAGTAATAGCACATCTCTCTTCAACATGATTGAAAAACACATGATTTGAGAATCATTCAGTGCAAACGGTGCAGGATGAAATACTTCAGTTGAGTGATTCTGAAACCCCTTAAAAACACATGTATGTATGTGAAAAAAAAAATGTATGAGCAATAGTAACACAGATTCTTCTCTTAGTAAACACCACTAATAATTAGTTGACTGTCCTGGTTGACCAGAGAAACACAGAGAAGGAGAAAGCAGCCCGTGTCGAGCTCTTCACTGATCTCATCCGCTCCATTGAGAGATGTCAGACTGAACTGCTGGAGATGATGGAGGAGCAGCAGAAAGCAGCAGAGAAACAGGAGCAAGAGCTGATTGAAGAGCTGGAGCAGGAGATCACTGAGCTAAAGATGAGAAACACTGAGCTGGAGCAGCTCTCACACACTAAAGATCACCTCCACCTCCTACAGGTCAGTCAACATGATCTCTCTGATCAATGATAATGCAGTATATGACACCATAACACTCCCCATGCTGAAGGATTTCTCCTCTCTCCTGCTGTAGATTCACTCATCCCTGTGCAGCCCTAGAAACACCAGGAACTGGCCTGAGATCAGTATGAAGACTCATGAGAGTCTGGAGACTCTGAGGAGAGCTCTGAACCAACTGAAGGACACTATAGATGACAAACTCACACAAACTGGTACATCAATACATACACTGATCAGATAGAAACATGATGATTTACTCAATTCTTTAAATATACGGTAGAGTGGGAGAAAACGCCTCTCTTAAGGACTGTGTCATTTTTTTCTGTGAAACAAAAGTTAAATGTGCTCAGAAAAGTTATCATAGTTTTAGTTACAATGACACAAATTATAAACAAAGTATGAAAAATGTCCAGAGTTTTCATGTTATTAGATTTTTAACAAAAATTAAATTTGTACTAAGGGGGTGTTTTACTCCACCTACTGTATGAGGCAAAACGCCCCCATGGGTGGTGTACAATGCCCCCCAGTGTTTCAGAGCAATTTACTTTAAACAATTACAGCAAAATCAGATACAGACAGAGTTTTTGCTTAAAATTAAAAAGAATATTATCAATAATTCTGAATTACAAAATTATAATAGCCTATTTGAAACATTTTGTTAGTCAATGCTAACTGGCTAACTAGCTACTTGATGCTAACTTGAGGTAATTTTTAAATATAAAATCCAAATATTTTTATTCAACCTAGTTAGAATAGGCTACATTTGATGAAAAGATAAAAGATTTGATGTTCAGAACAGAATAACTACAGTAATTGTTCATTGGGGGGGGGGGGGGGGGCGTTTTACCCCACAGATTATGTTTGAGAAACAAATTATTTAATTCTGAAAATATAATTCTATTTGTATTAAATGACAAGTATTCGGTATCTACAGGCCTACTGTTCTCATATCATATATAACTGTGATGTTCTACAAAACAACAAGCTTTAAAACACTTTCTTACTGTTTATAATTAGATCATTTACAGTGAAATCTGTTTTCTCTCCGATACATCACCAGTGTGAGCTTCATGATGAAAACTACTACATCACTCTCGTCAACGTAGTCCATAGTTACAATAAAAATGTATCTTGACTTTATCTTGTGGTTATTTTGGGAAAAACACCCACTCTACCCTAACCTTCAGATCTGATTATGTTTTATTGTCATTAGTCTCTACAGAGCTGAAGTGGATGCAGCAGTATGCAGGTACAGTGTGCTGTCTGCACTACACTAGTTTACATTCATACACTCACAGCTTCATTACTGCTCTACAATCTGATTACACACTGGATTAAATATTAAAACATCATCATCACAGAATCTGTGTATTGTGAAGTTGTGATTGATATTCTGTGTTTTCTCAGTGGATGTGACTCTGGATCCTGATACAGCTCATCCTAATCTCATTCTGTCTGATGATGGAAAACAAGTGAGACACGGAGACATTAGACAGAAACTCACAGACAAACCAGAGAGATTTGATACATGTGTCAGTGTCTTGGGAAAGGAGGGATTCTCCTCAGGGAGATTTTATTTTGAGGTGCAGGTGAAGGGAAAGACTGAATGGGATTTAGGAGTGGCCAGAGAATCCATTAACAGGAAGGGAATGATCACAGCAAGACCCAGTGATGGATACTGGACTGTGATTCTGAGGAATGGAGATAAATATGATGCCTGTGATGATCCTCCTGTCTCTCTGTCTCTGAGAGTGAAGCCGCAGCGGGTCGGTGTGTTTGTGGATTATGAGGAGGGTCTGGTCTCCTTTTATGATGTGGAGTCCAGCTCTCATATCTACTCTTTCACTGCTCAGTCTTTCACTGACAAACTCTATCCATATTTTAGCCCATCCTTAAACTATGGAGGTAAAAACTCAAGACCACTGATCATCACACCTGTCAATTATAATAAATAATATACTCCTAAAATGAAATACAAGATTAAAATAATTAATGATTTATAAAAAATAAATGTTTATAATTACAATTTTGAAAACATGTTGTGTTGCTATTTTTTATTATTTGCTTTTCAATTTTTAAAATCTATATGCTATAATTACATTTTCTCATGTTCTGTGATATTACTGTAATACATCAGATGTTAATACCTTGATATGTATCATAGAACTGTATGATTACTATATTCATATACAACGATATGTACATAGTACTTTAAGGTACATAAAAATACCATGATTTTATGTTCATAGTAGTGTCCAAAAAACATGATCTTACTATAGTACCATGCCACATGTTAACACAATGACAAAATGAGGTAAGTTTTACTACAAAAATAGAACAGAATTACTTAGAAAGGAACTAAGTTCTATAAAGGTTGAAACCTTTAAAAGTTTAAAGAGAAAGTATGTCTGTAACACAAATGGTGGAATATGACTTGCATACTAACTTCAATATCAGCATGAAATCCAGAATGACCATATTTACTGTTTTAAAGGCCATTCATGGGTTTATTATGAGTGTTCAAATCAGCAGTAAATATGATAATCCTTTCATTCTTGGGAGTAAACACGTAAATTAATCTTAATTTTATTAATGAATGCAAGCCTTGGCCCTCACATTAACCTTTCACATGAAATTATATTATACCTTTATCTTAATTACCCTATCTTTTAAGGCTTTTACATTTAAGAAAAGTTAATTTCATTAAGATCCTTATACAGTATATTGATCCCAGAATTAAGTTCAATAAATAAATTCTGACTTATTGTAGATTAATTTAACAGATGAAACAGAGACCTGTGATTTAGACTTAATCCAAAAACATATGTGTTCTATTCAAAAACTCTTTTATACTTTATAATTATATGTCTTTAGAATGTCTTCACTTTCATTTATTTTATCACATTCACTATAAATACAGAAATGTATTCCTGTATATTTACAGTATCTGAAAGCGTGTTGTTCAGCATGTAACGAAAGAGAAGTCAAAGTGGAATAAAAGAACGCAATGTTGGGCAATCCACTGCAAAAACTATCAGTGTGACAGTAAATAATCTTACCTTTCATATCATTTTCCCAAACATCCTGACAGGTAATTAGTCACAAAAGTGTAAAAATATTGTGTGTTTTGAAGTGAGACGTAGTGCTATCTGCTAACTTTAACTGTTTTTAGTCTAGTAGTAAACTTAAATCCTTTTAGGAACTGCAGGTCAGAAAACATAATAATGATTTATATGGATATGACACTAAGTTAGAATGAGCTTATGCAACTTTACACATTTACTATTACTATATTATTAGTATTACTCCACTGTCTGAATATATATTGTATGTTTTAATCCCCTGAAACACACTACAAACACAATCATCTAGATTCTAGAACATGATGCATTGCATCTGTTATAATTAAATAAATAAGTTTGGAGAAAGGGGCTGTACGTGTGTTTTATTTATATATATATATATTTATTTATTTATTTATTTATTTTATTTTATATAGCCTACAAAAGCTTTACAGTCTTCCTTTAACAGACATTAATATGACAATACTGCAAAAACAGTTTACTGTCAAGCAGGGGCGCAGCCAGAACTTTTTTTCAGGGGTGGCCAGGTAAGACCCAGTAATTTTATTGGGGTGGCCAATAAAAAAAATACAAAAAACCCATCTGACTGTGACCATGTTTTACATGTCCTGTTTTAACGACAGATATTCTACAGAATTTATAGATAAGAAATGTACACAGTGAATTTAAAGTTAGTAATTTATTTCCAAAGCATACAAAAAAAAGCAACATATATGCTAATAATCTCCAGAATTAAAATTACAAAAAGCTAAAAATCAGTAAACATAAATCTTATTGGACTCTAATTAGTCAAGTAACATTACAAAAAAGAAAAATGTTGAAAAATTCTAGAAACATTAGGAAAGATATCTCAAACAACATGAAGGATGTAAAATAAGAAACTGTAGGCATTTTCTGTGTCTGCTAAATTAATGAGTGTTCATGAATTCTTACTATCCCATGTCTTAAGAACAATCTAAATATTAGTATTAAATCTCTGAACTCTGACAGGTGAAAAAGCACTTTATTTACCAAGAAAAAGCAAGTGCCTTGAGTCTATGCATTACTTTACAGACAAATTGCAAACCCATTGCATTTCTAAACACTATGAGTTTACTCAAGGGACAGAACATTTTACTTGTCTCTAAATTATAGTAGGTGAATCCTACGGTTCTTGTGATTTCTGGCAAAGATATCCACAAACTCATCAAGATTTAGTGATTTTGCTCTTCTACATTATATGCTTAGAATCCCCAGATCACTCAACCTGTCTTCTGCCATGCTGCATCTGAGATGAGTTTTGATCAGCTTTAAGCAGGAGAAGCTGCGCTCACATGCAGCAGTACTGACTGGAATTGCAACTGCAATTTTACACAGCCTAAAGAATTCCTGGAAAACATCCTTAAAAGGCTTAAAATATACTGGATGGTTTCTGTATCCCCTGTTTTAACTTGCGATTCAAAACTCTCTTTACTTGGTATATAGCTCATGTACAAGGTCTTCAAGATCAGACCCAGACATCCTAGCAAATGGAAACAGAACATCCTTTTCACAGAATGTTTCACTAGAAGGATTCAGAGCTTGGATACCCCTCATTATGTCACAATTTTGTTCTGAAAATCTAGTCCTCAGCTCATTTAGCATCATGTCCAAAACCTGGTAAAATGTTCCTGCTCTGAATAACTGTTCAGAGCTGCTTGACGTCCTACTGTTGACATGACACAGGTTGCTTCTAGCTTAGAGCTTAGCTTCCTCTTTCGTTTGGGAATAGTTTCTGTACAGATATTACACTGCTCAGCAATACTCAAAACTGTTGTCCAGACATCATCAAATACCTTCTCATTTCTATAATTTTCAAATGTGCAAATGAGTGCCTCCACTAGGTCTACTGCTCTTGTTAAATCAAGACGTGAAGACTGGAGCATGTCAGAAGGGAATTTTGCATCTCCAAGACGTTTTTTTAAATGTTGCTAGAAATGCAATAAATTCCAGAGTCCTTACTTGGTTTAGTTTCGTTCCTTGTTAGTTCATTATCTGTGATTGTCCCCACCTGAGTTTGATTAAGTTGTTTGCTCTTTTGTTCTCTCTCCTTTTAAAAGTCCTCAGTTCTCCCTTTCTGGTTGTCCGTGATTACGTTAATTAAAAGGAAAAGTGAGTTGAAGCCATTTGTTCTCTCATCATTCATTTTGTATATTTACTTTGCAAACGCCACAACCACACATCCGTGTAACAGAATCACGGACCCACTTAGGAAGATGGAGTTCGTGGAGGCGGTCGCCGCCCTAGCCCTCCTGGATCTCCCCTTCTTTAAATTCACGAGAAAGTTCTGTGAGCTCGCTGAGAAGATGACGCTGGCTGACTCCGTCATCATAGAGATGTTCCGGCTCGGGGCCACTTACCACCGTCCCGTAGACCACCCAGACACAGCGGGGTTATGTTGGAGAGAGGCCATTCTTCGGTGTCTGGGAAGTGTCTGGGCCCGAGCCGGAATCCACTCGTCAGCCATGATCTGCGAATTCCAACCGCCGTCCGCGGCCATGGCAAAACCGCCAACACAGAAGGCGGCAAATCCGCTAAGAAGTGCGGCTACCCCGCCGACAGAGAGTGCGGCAAACCCGCCGACAGAGAGAGCGGCTATCCCACCGAGAAAAGTGTCAAGCCCGCCAAGAAATATGGCTAGTCCACCAAGAAAGATGGCAAACCCGCTGGTCCCGTCCAGCTCTCCTGTGCCTCCGCTGGTCCCGTCCAGCTCTCCTGTGTCTCCGCTGGTTCTGTCCAGCTCCGCGCCGCCCGAGAGCATACAAGAGTCCGCACTTCCAGAGCGCCCCCAAGAGTCCGCGCTTCCAGAGCGCCCCCAAGAACCCGAGCCAAGATGTAAAGCCCCTAACATCATCAAATAAAATAAAAAATTGGGGGGGGGGGGCTAATACCCATAACCCGGATAGCCATAGTGGCCATACTTTGGACTGTGGTCAGGGCCACTATGGCTATTCCGTCTAAACCACCCAAGTCCAAGCCTCCTGACCCGCCAAGACCGCCAAAGTCCCCTGATCCGTCAAGGCCGCCGGAGTCCCCTGATCCGCCATGGTCTAAGAGCCTCCTGTACCGCCCTGGATGCCTCCTCAAATGTCCTGTATCCCCGTCCTGCTCCGGCATCCAGGGCGCCCACCCCCCCTCCCCGTTGGAACCGTTACGGCGCGGGACGCGCCTACCGGGAGGGGGAGATACTGTTACATGTCTGCCTGTCTGTTATCCCCATTGTCCTTATTTGGTTTAGTTCTGTTCCTTGTTAGTTCATTATCTGTGATTGTCCCCACCTGAGTTTGATTAAGTTGTTTGCTCTTTTGTTCTCTCTCCTTTAAAAGTCCTCAGTTCTCCCTTTTTAGTTGTCCGTGATTACGTTAATTAAAATGAAAAGTGAGTTGAAGCCATTTGTTCTCTCATCATTCATTTTGTATATTTACTTTGCAAACGCCACAACCACACATCCGCGTAACAATTTTCTTACATATGTGTATATATATAGTATTTATAGAGTTTTAAGTTTTACTATTAGTTACTTTTTCTTATTTGTAAGTCGCTTTGGATAAAAGCGTCTGCTAAATGACTAAGTAAGTAAAGTAAGGTTCAGGTTTTCAGTTTGAAGTAAAGTTTAAAGTTGGAAGGCTTTAAAGGCCAAACAGTAGGCTTTCACAAATGGATGGACAGACAGACAGACAGACAGACAGACAGACAGACAGACAGACAGACAGACAGACAGACAGACAGACAGACAGACAGACAGACAGACAGACAGACAGACAGACAGACAGACAGACAGACAGACAGACAGACAGATAGATAGATAGATAGATAGATAGATAGATAGATAGATAGATACAGTGGTGAAAATGAATTGCCCCCTCCTATTAAATCATGAAAGAACTGTGATTAACCACATTATTTTAGAAAGCTGAGTTAAATTTCACTAGCCAAACCCAGGACTGATTACTGCCAGACCTGTTGAATCAAGAAATCACTTAAATAGAACCAGTCTGACAAAGTATGTTTAAAGAGCAACACATCATTCCACGATCTTAAGAAATTCATAAACAGATGGGAAACAAAATAGTTAACATGTATCAGTCTGGAAAGGGTTATAAAGCCATTTCCAAGGCTTTGGGACTCCAGCAAACCACGGTCAGAGCCATTATCCACAAATGGAGAAAACTTGGAACAGTGGTGAACCTTCCCAGGAGCGGCCGGCCTACCAAAATTACTCCAAGAGCACAAAGACGACTCATCCAGGAGGTCATAAAAGAACCCAGAACAACATCTACAGAACTGCACGCCTCACTTGCCTCAATTCAGGTCAGTGTTCATGATTCAACAATAAGAAAGAGACTGGGCAAAAACAGCATCCATGGGAGACTTCCAAGGCAAAAGCCACTGCTGACCAGAAAGAACACAAAGTCTCGTCTCACATTTGCCAAAAAATATCTTGATTATCCCCTAGACTTTTGGGCAAATATTCTGTGGACTGATGAGACAAAAGTCAACCAACAGTCAAACATGGTGGTGGTAGTGTGATGGTCTGAGGCTGCTTTGCAGCTTCAGAACCTGGATGACTTTCCATAATTGATGGAACCATGAATTCTGCTCTCTATCAGAAAATCCTGAAGGAGAATGTATGGCCATCAGTTTGTGACCTCAAGCACAAGTGCACTTGGGTTCTGCATCAGAATAATGATTCCAAACACGGTAGCAAGTCCACCTCTGAATGTCTCAAGAAAAACAAAATTAAGGTTTTGGAGTGACCAAATCAAAGTCTGTACTTAAATCCAATTGAAATGCTGTGGCATGACCTTAAGCAGTCCATTCATGCGCGAAAACTCTCCAATGTGGCTGAATTAAAACAATTCTGCAAAGAAGAGTGTTGTCTGTCAGTTGCCAAAAAGCTCTATTTTTGTTTAATCTGTCCACAGAACATTTTCCCAGAAGGTTTGTGGTTTGTCCAGGTCTTTGGCAAAGATCAGTCATTCCTTCATACGTCAACAATGGTGTCTTCCTTGGCCTTCTCTCATGAAGCCCTGCTTGGTTTAGTGTGCGACGTATAGTACTTGTTGAAACCATGACCCCAGACTGTTCCAGGTTGTCCTTCAGGTCTTTGGATGTTAGACGTGGTGTTATTTCCACCATTCGCCCCAACCTTCGAAGAGTTCTCTCATCAGTTTTCCTCTTTCCTCTTCATCCAGGGAGGTTCTTAACAGTTCCATGCTTGACAAACTTCATTGTACAGTACACTGTTGAAACAGGGATACCAAGGTTTTTGGAGATGGCCTTAAATCCTTTGGAAGTCTTGTGTTTGCTGATAATAGCACTTCTGATGTCCTCAGACAGCTCCTTTGTCTTCACCATTTTGACAAAGGAACAATGAGTAACATGGCTTTTTAAAACACTGAAGTCATCATTCAGTGGCTAATTTATGTCACATGGGTACTGACAATTTATCACAGGTGATTCTCATTTGTGATTTAGCACAGGTGAATCAACATGTATTTCCATACTGATTTATAGTAAAGGGTGCCAATACCAGTGTCACAGCTTTAAGTTTTTTCCTTTTTCTTGAAATATTTTCCCTTATCATTTGCTCTTTTGTATCAAACACAAGTTCTTTATAGAAAAAGCTTGATTAATTTTTTATTAATTTAATTAGTTTTTTTTTTTTCAGGAGATATTCACATTATACTTAAACTTCATGGGTTCCAATAATGGTGAGCAGGACTGTAAGTCTGCTGAAATCTCTTTATCACTGGCTGACAGAAACATCAGTCTCAGTACAAACAGACACACATGAACCAACACTGAATACAGGAGGAGCTCTGACATCACTGTAGTTCAGAGAGAGACTCGGAGAAAGTGAAAGTAACTTGATCAACAACAATATGGACGCCTGAAACCATCAAACTCTATAAACAACAGAATATTTAGCTGTTTAAAGGCACTTGTGAACACATCTGATACTCACAGGTAAGTGATAGAAATATAAGAAATATAAGAGAGATTGTCCTGAACAGGTTTCTGATGGCAGTGGTCTGGTTTAGTAGGGTTTATGTCAGACTGGAATAAGTTGAACAGAAGCAGGTTTAAGTGTCAAATACTCAGCTGTTTTAGGTGTTTACTGCACTGAAATGTTATCATTATTGTATTAAAAGTATGTAATTTGATTGGCTGTAAATCAAAGTTTGGTGTTTCTGTCATTTTTCCACAACATAAAGACTAAAGAAACAGGAAGTAAATGACCTGCAGACAAACTGAACACAAACCTGCTTCATTGCAGCTGAAAACCACTTTAATATTAAACAGGATGAGGATGACTCTTGACCATATAATATCTTTTGTGGAGAGATGTGTCTAATTTTCTATAAAGAGATATATATGTATGTTTGTTGGAAAATATATCACTTGTTCTTTGTACTGTCTTTAATCTAAACAGCAGGTCATAGTTCAGATTGTTCAGTGAGTTTATGATTCACTCGCTGTGTTTCAAATGAATGATTGTGTTTCCATCACTATCACTTCTTACATGAGATTTAAACACTTTAATGTAAATATTAAATAAATGGTCATGAGTCAAATTGTTTCAAGTCTGAAAAAGAGAAAATAACTTATACTGTATAATACAAAATAATTTTTCTTGAAAAGTGTTGAAGAGATATAAACGATGGCAGAATCTTCACCAACATCAACAAAAGCAAGAAAAACCAGGAGACGGAGTTATGAACATGATCCTCCAAGTAAGTTAATAACCCAGAAAAACAGTGAGTGTATGAATAACTTTTATTCTTCTTAAATAATATTTAATGAGTACAGCAGATAATTAAATATTTTCAGCTTAACTCAATATTTCTTGTTCATATATTCATTTATTAGGTAAGTGGTCGTGTAATGAGCTTCACATTGGGGTTCTGATCAGCTTTTCTGGGTTCATTTTGCAATAATGACCAGCTGACTACATGATCTTGTACATATTTGTCTCTAGACACTCTTTACATTCAACCAGCTTTATGAGGTGCATCATGGGATTCTTTATAAACATTACTGGAGTTTACATGCACACTGATCCTAATTAATCTCTTTCCAGCAATGTCATCCTCCATTAGTTCACTGTCTGAGGAGATTCAGTGCTCGATATGTCTGGAGGTGTTCACTGATCCAGTCACGACTCCATGTGGACACAACTTCTGCAAGATCTGTCTGAATAAGTGCTGGAACAACAGCCAGACCTGCAGCTGTCCATACTGTAAAGAAACATTCAAGCAAAGACCTGATCTCAAGATTAATACCACACTCCGAGAGCTCGTAGATCACTATAAGAAGAAAAGTCCTGAGAAAACAACTGAGAAAACAGCTGAAGTTCTGTGTGACATCTGTGAGGAAAGAAAGCAGAAAGCCCTGAAGTCGTGTCTGGTGTGTCAGAGCTCTTACTGTGAAACTCATCTGGAGCCTCATTTGAGAGTGACAGGTTTGAAGAAACACAAACTGATGGATCCTGTGAGTAATCTGGAGGACTATATATGTCAGAAACATGAGAGACCTCTGGATATGTTCTGTAGAGATGATCAGACGTCTGTGTGTTTAATCTGCATCGTTAAAGACCACAAGAACCACAACACTGTTTCTATAGAAGAGGAGAGTGAACAGAAGAAGGTAGAAGTTGCTAAAAACTGCTTTTAAAAGGCTCATATAATAAGGAATCAGATTTTATTTCATGTTGTGAAATAAAAGCTCATTATGAAAACATATTGTAAGTTTAATCTGTGTTGTGATCAACGAGTCTGTGTTGTTCTCTCTATAGACTGAACTGATGAAGACACAGAAAGACGTGCAGCAGACGATCCAGAACAGAATCAAGAAGATTCAAGACATCAAACACTCAGCAGAAGTCAGAAAAGTGAGTTTAAAATAATGAAATAATAAAATACATTACATCTACAACAAACTGATATATAATATTTATAGTTGGGTGGCTGTTTTCTATTCTGAAGGGCTCATCTCTTTGCTCTGATGCCTTTTAAGGGTTTACCCTCGAGAGTGAGAGCTTTGAAGGAATGAAGGGTGTAGGAGACCAAAACCAGTTCCTTATAAACACTTTTGTGTCATTTTACAACAAAAATTGTTCAGTGTGAACCTGTCATTAACTCCACCACCTTAAGATGCGTAGGAAGGATCCAACAAAGGAGAAATCGATGGAAAACTCGTGTATTGAAATATTCTTGATCACTGGAGCATCACTTCAGATCATCATCAGCTGCATTTACGTGATCTGCCATTATGTGTTGAAGTTTGGTTACATAAAACATCCATAATAAATGTAATTAAAGCAAGATGCCCTGTTAAGATAAGTGAAATATATGATTTATTTAACTGCAAAGGGAAAACATAAGTTAAAAGTATTGTGACAGATGTGGGAGGAGAATGTATATGTGCACCATATTTTTTGAAAAGAAAGACTTCAGCATTGAACACATCTGTTTATCCTCTCATATACTGTAGCTCCTCTGAACGCTTCCTCACTCCTCGTTCCACACAATTAGAGAATTGAATTGTCCTTCAAGATAACTGTCTTTGATCGGTTTCTGGGTCATGGATTGAAGGACGGAGGGAATGAGGAAACATTAATTTCAGTTTTGAGAAGCACTCGGTGTATTAGTGTTGGGGATTTTACAGCGACTCTTTCTGTAGGTTACACTGTTACACCAGTAGCTGGTGAAAAGTAAACATCTTCAGGATTGAGTCTTTGATTTTGATTTATTCACTCAAATGATTCATTTAAAAACAGGAATGAATCAAAACTAGTTTGTTGCAGCTTTATTCAGGAATCAGAGCAAATACAAACAACTGACAATAATTTGTCTAAAATGTAAGTTACTTAACATCTTATTTATTTTATTGTTGTACACTTGCAATCACACTGTTGGTCTTAATATCATCATGGCTGTGATTATCTGATCACTTAGTAAAGTAATAGCACACCTCTCCTCAACATGATCGAAAAACACATGATTTGAGAATCATTCAGTGCAAACGGTGCAGGATGAAGTGAAAGAAAAGTAAGATTAAACACCACTAATAATTAGTTTACTGTCCTGGTTGATCAGAGAAACACAGAGAAGGAGAAAGCAGCCCGTGTCGAGCTCTTCACTGATCTCATCCGCTCCATTGAGAGATGTCAGACTGAACTGCTGGAGATGATGGAGGAGCAGCAGAAAGCAGCAGAGAAACAGGAGCAAGAGCTGATTGAAGAGCTGGAGCAGGAGATCACTGAGCTAAAGATGAGAAACACTGAGCTGGAGCAGCTCTCACACACTGAAGATCACCTCCACCTCCTACAGGTCAGTCAACATGATCTCTCTGATCAATGATAATGCAGTATATGACACCATAACACTCCCCATGCTGAAGGATTTCTCCTCTCTCCTGCTGTAGATTCACTCATCCCTGTGCAGCCCTAGAAACACCAGGAACTGGCCTGAGATCAGTATGAAGACTCATGAGAGTCTGGAGACTCTGAGGAGAGCTCTGAACCAACTGAAGGACACTATAGATGACAAACTCACACAAACTGGTACATCAATACATACACTGATCAGATAGAAACATGATTATTTACTCAATTCTTTAAATATACGGTAGAGTGGGAGAAAACGCCTCTCTTAAGGACTGTGTAAGTTTTTTTTCTGTGAAACAAAAGTTAAATGTTTTCAGAAAAGTTATCATAGTTTTACTGACAATGACAAAATCAGATACAGACAGAGTTTTTGCTTAAAATTAAAAAGAATATAATCAATAATTATGAATTACAAAATTATAATAGCCTATTTGAAACATTTGTTTAGCTGATGCTAACTAGCTACTTGATGCTAACTTGAAGTAATTTTTAAATATATCTGAAAATATAATTATATTTGTATTAAATAACACGTATTCACTATCTACAGGCCTACTGTTCTCATATCATATATAACTGTGATGTTCTACAAAACAACAAGCTTTAAAACACTTTCTTACTGTTTATAATTAGATCATTTACAGTGAAATCTGTTTTCTCTCCGATACATCACCAGTGTGAGCTTCATGATGAAAACTACTACATCACTCTCGTCAACGTAGTCCATAGTTACAATATCTTGACTTTATCTTGTGGTTATTTTGGGGAAAACACCCACTCTACCCTAACCTTCAGATCTGATTATGTTTTATTGTCATGTGTCTCTACAGAGCTGAAGTGGATGCAGCAGTATGCAGGTACAGTGTGCTGTCTGCACTACACTAGTTTACATTCATACACTCACAGCTTCATTACTGCACTACAATCTGATTAAACACTGGATTAAATATTAAAACATCATCATCACAGAATCTGTGTAGTGTGAAGTTGTGATTGATATTCTGTGTTTTCTCAGTGGATGTGACTCTGGATCCTGATACAGCTCATCCTAATCTCATTCTGTCTGATGATGGAAAACAAGTGAGATGTGGAGACATTAAACAGAAACTCCCAGACAAACCAGAGAGATTTGATACATGTCCCTGTGTCTTGGGAAAGGAGGGATTCTCCTCAGGGAGATTTTATTTTGAGGTGCAGGTGAAGGGAAAGACTGAATGGGATTTAGGAGTGGTCAGAGAATCCATTAACAGGAAGGGAACGATCACAGCAAGACCCAGTGATGGATGCTGGATTGTGTGGCTGAGGAATGGAGATGAATATAAAGCCTGTGATGATCCTCCTGTCTCTCTGTCTCTGAGAGTGAAGCCGCAGCGGGTCGGTGTGTTTGTGGATTATGAGGAGGGTCTGGTCTCCTTTTATGATGTGGAGTCCAGCTCTCATATCTACTCTTTCACTGCTCAGTCTTTCACTGACAAACTCTATCCATTATTTAGTCCATGCACTAATGATGGAGGTAAAAACTCAAGTCCTCTGATCATCACACCTGTCAATTATAATAAATAATATACACCTAAAATGAAACACAATATTAAAATAATTAATGATTTATAAAAATAAATGTTTATAATTACAATTTTGAAAACATTTTGTGCTGCTATTTTTTATTTGTTTTTCAATTTTTTTAAATCTATATGCTATAATTACATTTTCTCATGTTCTGTGATATTACTGTAATACATCAGACGGCAAAACCTTGATATGTATCATAGAACTGTATGATTACTATATTCATATACAACGGTATGTACATGTTACTTTAAGGTTCATAAAAATACAATGATATTATGTTCATAGTAGCGTCCAAAAGATATAATCTTACCATAGTACCATGCCACATATTAACACAATGACAAAATCAGGTAAGTTTTACTACAAAAATAGAACAGAATTACTTAGAAGTGAATTAAGTTCTATTCATAAATTTGAAACTTTTAAAAGTTTAAAGAGAAAGTATGTCTGTAACACAAATGGTGGAATGAATTCAATATCAGCATTAAATGACCATATTTACTGTTTTAAAGACCATTCATGGGTTTATTATGAGTGTTCAAATCCGCAGTAAATATGCAAATCCTTTCATTCTTGGGAGTAAACAAGTAAATCAATCTTAATTTTATTTTGCAAACCTTGGCCCTCTCATTAACCTTTCACATGAAGTGCTATTATACTTATACCTTAATTAGTCTATCTAACCAGCCTAGGACTCATTGCTGATTGTGTTGGTCCATTTGAGAAAATGTAATATTTATAGAGTTAATTTCATTAAGATCCTTACAGTATATTGATCCCAGAATTAAGATGTTTAATAAATAAATTCTGATTTATTGTAGATTAATTTAACAGATGAAACAGAGACCTGTGACTCAGACTTAATCCAAAAACATTGCCTTTCTATTCAAAAACACGTTTATACTGATCACTTTCTAATTATATGTCTTTAGAATGTCTTCGCTTTCATTTATTTTATCACATTCACTATAAATACAGAAATGTGTTCCAGTATATGTACAGTATCTGAAAGCGTGTTGTTCAGCATGTAATGTCACAGTAGCGCCACCAGAGGGAGCCGAGCGCTGTGTTCAGCATTAGCTGCAGTGAACCAGTGACAGATCTGAACATGAACTTGTGCAGCCAGCAGCTCTCAGCTTTCTGTGTGTAAACCATCAGAGAGACAAAAAATAGAGTTTCTTAGACAGCACATAGGCTAGATGGCTGATGACATGCACTGGTACACAATTCCCTGCTTATCTGTCTCTCTCACATATATTGGCCATGCATTCAGTCATCATTTAATGGATAAAATATTAAACTTATGATCACACTCAGAGTCACTTTCCTTCATGTTTCACTGTTTCAAGAAGGAGCGCTATTACAGCTTATGGACTCATATTTTAGTCAGCAGTGTCTGTTTTAATTTAAAAACATCTTAATAATGGATTTGTCTCTTACAAACACACAACTTTTCACTTCACAAGACTTTAACTGATGGACTGGAGTGGTGTGGATTATTGTGATGTTTTTATCAGCTGTTTGGACTCTCATTCTGACGGCACCCATTCACTGCAGAGCATCCATTGCTGAGACACTGATGCAATGCTGCATTTCTCCAAATCTGATGAAGAAACAAACTCATCTACATCTTGGATTGACTGAGGATGAACACATCTTCAGTGCATTTTCATTTTTGAGTGAACTATTCAGTGTTGCCAACTGCTTTCAATTGAAAGTAGCTAAAACTAGTAGCTAAATGTCACTAGATTTCATCATAATGACAAATACACTGATCTATATAAAGATGAATATAGATCAGTGGGCAAGATAAAAACTTAGATAAGGTTTGTCCAAGAAGTTGCTATATTTGTCCCTAAACTTTTGAAAAAAGTCTCA